>OZ059825.1:27539671-28077164 GCA_964057195.1 Orthosia cruda
AAGATTTGTGAAGATTATTTCAGTGAAAACGAAATTACTGTTATAAAGTAAATTATGTAAATTACTGTTATTACTGTTATTAAGTTATAATATTTCAATAAATTAAATTACTAGATTTATACAACAATTTTCAAGGAGAATTTCCTGTCATTTTCTTTGTACAATAAAACTTGTCATAACTTAATTGGAAATTATTAGGTCTAAGCAGTCTTTCGTTGTTACACTATGCCATGCCACTTGACACAAATATTATATTCTATTCTATTCTATATTTTTTTATGGCAAGCAAAGCCAATGTCGACTATTCTGCCAATGTCTAAAGTTAAAAGGAAGAGCAAGAATGTTTTATTAAAAAATTAAAAACCGGAACTGTATATAGGTACGAAATTCTTCAATTTAATACAGTTGACACTTGTTGTGTTAGTACAGGACTGAAACAAAATATTATATTATTGTGTTAAAGTTGGTAAGTTTGTTTGTCTACAGGTTTGCTAATCAATTACGCGTCCACAGCTTAACCAATTTTTTTTTTCGAAGTTGGCACAAGATGAATTGGAAACCATAACTTGAATGAGAGATGAGACTTTTCTCAAGGTAGGACGTTTCCGTGGGCAGTTTCCACTAGTAATCATTCTGTTTAAAACAAGTACTAAGATAATACCGATAGTTTATTTTATATTTTATACTAGATCTGAAAAAGGTAATGGACAAATTTGTAACATGGTCATAACATTAACATTTACTACATTTTAACTTTTCAAGTTCGTTCATAACTAAGCAAACCAAGCGTCTGGAATTTTACGATGTATCGTTTCAAACTTTCACGATAAAACATATTATATATCGATACCTTCCTCTTCCTCTCGGATACCGATCTTGCTCACTGGTTCGGAAGATTATTATACCTAGGTTCAATCCTATCAATTTTTAAACCCGGTTAGATAAAGGTTCCTTTGAACACCTAATCCCTTAGGAATGAGATCGGAAATTCAAATCTGTTTCGCGAATACCTCCATGTTCATTCGATATAAATCTTGGAGTAAATCCAAATGTAGAGAATGAATGGAATTCTGCAGCCTTTTATCCTCTGGGAGTTATGTACTTAGTAGATTATGTTGCAGTAGAAAGAAAGAACAAAGAAAAAATAAATTGTTGCAGTATGGTTGTAAATATATACTACAGAACGCCACCTGCTGTGGTCCTTACATAGTCCATATTCTTCGTTTACTTACGCCGATTGAAAATACTATACCTATATATAACTTATTATATTATATATATATATAACTTTCTGCAGAACATCACCAAAAAGAGTTGATTTGTCCTTTTAATTAGTGGTTTCCGTCCAGGTCTTTTGTAAGTCACCTTTCATTCATAATTATATTTTAAATATTGTGTACCACGACAATATCGTAAATTGCACAATCCCGCACGCAAAATGTGCCAGCTTCTTGAAGCATAAGTCCCTTCGTCTTGCTTCTTTTTTATGGGCTTCACGGATTTAAAACGGGTTTTAAAATAAACCAATATTTCCTTGGTAGTGATTTTAATATTATGTTTTGACTACATTGTGTGTTGAATAAGTCGACTTATGTATACGTTAGTGTTCACATTAAATACCAAACGGGGGGATAAGTATGGTTTACATCCGCAGTTTGTTTCCCATTACAATTTATTAGCAAGTGTGGCCTCTTTGGGAGCATACTGGAATAGGATTAAAACACTAAGAAGAAAACTGCTATGCATGCTATTTGTTTTCTTTGTTAGTTTAGTATTTTGTTTTTGTGCCATTTTATATATTTATATCTGTATAAAACACAAAAGTTTACTACTAACACTTATGTTTTTTTTCATAAATTACAAACGTATCTACAAATCCTACACTCAAGTTGCATCGCCTAACACGATATGTATTTGAAAGACTTTGAAATAAATAGGAGCTACTAATCCACCTAACTACCGAACATCCCGCCCGCTCGCGAGAGTCGTCCATATATTTTCAATCTAATTCTATGAAATCGCTAGATTATACAGAAGGTCGGCTCCAAAACATGATGGAAATCATGCGATATCCCAAGAAAAGTTATCGCTTCGGTAATCATCGTTTATCTTTGAAAATGCGAACACCTACAATAAGACTTTTAAAACCCATGGAATAGTTGCACATTTTGTATTGCTAATCTTTTGCAATTTTTAGAAACTACTTTTTATTGAGAAATGGTGACATGCAGCAAGTAGAGGACCTGAGAGATAAAAACTTAATATAAAACGCAAGAGCACTATCACAATACTCAATAGTGCAAAACTTAGAAACTTTTGTCTTTGCGGACTTTATCTCCGTGTAAGGCGGTGTTGTGCGGGAGTGGTGTTGGAGCGGGGTAGTGTAAGTGAGCTACAACCTTTTCTCTGTGCCGCAACGTTCGAGCTCATTCGGAAACACGAAGATCATCGAAGCGCATACATTTACCTTTACTAGTTTACCTGTATAGAGAATATTGAAAACCGCAAGTGCACTTGCACTCGCTCTACGTGAAACGTGTCAATGTGTGCGTGCATTTTCCTTCATTCTATTAACCCGACCTTCTGTACCTATCTTCAACATGTTAATACCCTTTGGCTGACAGCCAAACGGCTTACAAAGAGGGCCGAGTCGTACCATCGATCATAATGAACGAATAACTTGTTTGTTTTTGATCCTCAAAAAAGGGCAAATTCCTCAAATAAACAAAGTTTTCTTGGATAAAAAATGTTGGCTTTTGATCCGTCGGTATTGATTACGAGTTAACTGATTGAATGGTCAAGGGTACATACTTCTATAGGTAGTTCTAAGAATCTTAAATTTTTAAACAGGTGTCTTCATTTATCAGTTGATTGATCTTACATGTTGCAATGCTTTGTTGAAAGTTTTACTAAGAAAATATATAATTATTTAGTAAGAGTGTGTGTGGAAAATATGTCAGTTCTGGTACAAGTTATTAAATCGTGTTACCACAAATCTAAAATTAACTTAAATATAGATTTTACTGTTAAACCTCATTCTTTATTCATCAGCATCATCATTTCAGCCGAAAGACGTCCACTGCTGGACATAGGCCTCCCCTAGGCGTCGCCACATTGACCAATCCCGTGCCAGTGGCGTGCCTAGGGTTTCAAAATAAGGCAAGTCCAATAAAATTTTACCGATTTCAAAAAAAGAAAGTTCAGTTTTCGACTGGGTATGTAGGTACCTACGTATGTATCATCGCAATTTTCTCATAAACTACTGGTTAGGTACAATAAATTAAAAGTGAATTCATTCATCTTCTTCTTTCCTCTTCTTTCTTCAATTTCACTCTTGCTTGTCGTGCGGTGAATGAGGTAACCAAAGCTCACTGAAGGCATGCTAGTGCTAGATAGAATATAATAAACATATCACTAGGGTTGTTATCAACGCGCGTGTTATATTTTGAAATTTCCTCAGATAACTGGCGTGATATAGATGTCTCAATTCGTTGTTTACCAAAATTACCGAAAGAAACCATTGCACACAGGTTTTTATGGGAATTTGCGTGCCTTTTAATGGCGCCAGATATGTTATTTAAATCATTATAACCAGATGTATTCCAAACAGAATCTTCATTCGAAAAAAATATGTAGCACCAGCAATACAACTTATTAGTGTGCGAACAGCCAACAATCCAACTAGTTTTATACACTGATCTATAAAATTTTCGTTTATGCGATTTACTAGTCTGAGAAATACACAGATTAGGCGTCGGTTTTAATGTAATGTAAATAACTGTTTTTTCTGAGCAAAGTTTAAAGATTACCTTATCTTCGCCAATCAAAACTTGAACGCATTTTAAATCCTCACAAGGTATAATTACCTCCATTGTTGTAGGTAAGTCACCAAAACAATTGTATCACTGAGAAAATCTCAGAAAACACACAAAAAACTTTAACAACAAAACTTTGCCCTTGAGTGGGCAAAGTTTTGTTGTTAAAGTTTTTTTGCAAATGAAACTGAAGTGAGTTGCACTCGGGTCGTTGCAGTGTTGTCATTTAGGCAAAAAAAGTCGCCAGGTATATGAAAAATCTATTAAGATGTCGCAATTTTTTTATTTTTAAGATATTGCTTGAATATTTAATTTCGTTATTTTAAAAAGTCGCTAGTTTTTATTGTTGTTAAATCTTAAAAAAGTCTCCAAACTCGTTAAAAATCTCCAAGATCTCACAACGTCGCTAAAACGGCAAAACTGCAGAGTTGGCAAGGTGACAAGGTCACGCATACGCGTGCAACTTCATACGCATGCACGGCTTAAATCTTCCATGCTGATCGATTTGTAGACGCACAAGGTTCTAACTCGTTATACGGCACATCGCTATAAGTGCGAAAGTGACAGAGATAGTATTTGAAAGCCCGGCAAATGCCAGTACGTGTAAGCAAGATAGCTATATCACTATATGTAGATGCTGCAAATCCGAAACTCTGCGCGCGACCAATCGCGATGTGTAGTAGTGTGGCATAGGTAGATACTTTGTGTTATTTTGATAAGAATTAAGCGCGCGAACTTTTAAATAGTTCAGGTTTGATATTGATTCTCTATCGAGCATTTTAGTAAGGCTTTTGGGCTTATATGAAGGTACCGCCACCGTCCCGTTCGTCTCGCAAACAGCGCCTTCCCGCAACCTTAACCAGGTCATCGGTTCACCTAGTGGGAGGCATTCCAACGTATCGTCTTCCGGTTCGCGGTCGCCATTCCAGAAATTTTCAGCCCCATCGGCCATCCGTTCTGAGAGCAATGTGCCCTGCCCACTGCCACTTAAGTTTGGCAATTCTTCGGGCTATGTCGGTAACTTTGGTTCTCCTGCGGATATCATCATTTCTGACGTGATCACGCAAGGAAATTCTGAGCAAAGCCCTCTCCATTGCCCTTTGGGTGACTTTAAGCTTTCTGATAAGACCCATTGTGAGCGACCACGTCTCGGTCTCATAGGTGATCACTGGCAACACACACTGCTCATAGACTTTTGTCTTAAGACACTGCGGTAAATTGGGCGAGAAGATACCACGCAAATTCCCGAACGCCGCCCAGCCGAGTCGGATTCGACGATTGACCTCTTTCTCGAAGTTGGACCTACCCAACTGGACCGTTTGTCCCAGGTAGACATAATCGTCTACAACTTTGAGTGTAGAGTCTCCAACCTTGATAGGAGTGGGTGTTACATGGGCATTCACCATGACCTTGGTTTTGTCCATGTTTATTTTAAGACCCACTCTTTCGGAAGCTCTACTGAGGTCATCGATCATTTTACTGAGGTTCTCCATGGTCTCAGCTATGTCGTCAGAAAACCGAAGGTGAGTGATGTACTCGCCATTAACGTTGATGCCAAGCCCCCTCCAGTCCAGAACCTTGAATACATCCTCCAGCGCAGCAGTGAACAGTTTCGGAGTAATGACGTCTCCCTGTCTCACGCAGCGCCGGAGTAGGATTGGTTTCGAGGTCTGATCCTGAAGACAGACTGACATGGTTACGTTTTGGTACAAACACTTCAACACCTCAATGTACCGGTAGTCGATCTGGTACCGTTGGAGAGACTGCAGTACAGCCCAAGTCTCGGTCGAATCGTAGGTTTTCTCGTAGTCCACAAAAGCTAAACAGAGAAACAAGTTAAACTCTTCGGTCTTCTGTATAACCTGCCGCAGCGTATGTATGTGGTCTACGGTGCCAAAGCCTTTTCAGAATCCGGCTTGTTCGGGAGGCTGGAAATCGTCAAACCTGCGCGCGAGATGATTCGTGATGACTCTTGAAAACAACTTGTAGACATGGCTAAGAAGTGAGATGGGCCTATAGTTTTTCAGCCGGGCATTGTCACCCTTCTTGAAGAAGAGTACCACTACACCACTGCACCATGCCTGTGGCGTTTTGCTCTCGAGTATAACGGAATCAAACATCTTCTGAAAGGCCTTAAGGACCGGTTTTCCACCCGCCTTCAGGAGTTCAGCCGTGATTCCATCATCACCAGGCGCCTTGTTATTTTTAAACTGTTTCAGAGCCATCCTAATATCGTACAGGCTGACGTCCGGGATATCTTCGATATAGTGTCGGGTCAATCTAACTCTTGGGTCGTTTGCTAGACTAGATCTCCCTCAGAAGCTCTGGTTTGGTGGATACGATCCTGCCACTGTCGGTCTTCAGTTTCCTGAGCTGGCGTGATACCCAGGAATACCCAGGAAAACGGAAAGCTGGCTCTGTCCAATAGCCATATCCCTTGGAAAAACCTTGGAGCCTTTATTTCGCTCAATCGCGTCTTTAATACGCTCGGTATTAAAGCGGCGGAGATCTCTTTTCAAGGATTTATAGATCTCTCTATTGAGCTGCCGGTATTTGCACGCCTCATCTGAAGACTGCAGGATCATCTCACTCTCATCTCACATATTCTTTATTACTATCAGGATATGATTACAAGCTTCAATATACTGCACTTGGTCCTTGAGTTGGGCTGGCGTAATACTGAGTTTTAACAGCATGCAAGGTGAGCTTACACTGGTTACCTAACTAAATTTTTGCATAATTTTTCTTGTTCAGTTCCACGAACGCGTTATCAAACGCAAATCTGAGCTTACAACCCGAACAAACAAGAACATTAAGGCGATGACATTCACTACAAAAAAAACATGTAAAGAAATCATGCCTTTTGTCAACCAATGGTGGGATAAAGATATTTCGCAAAACAAACTATCTACAAGGCAAATTTGAAACCATTTATTACAAAACCGAGTTATTGCCTCGTTGTCACATGTTCACTTTGTACATATGCTACGGCAGCCTTAAAATATCTACATTAATGTTTATTTCTCTCACTCATATAAATCTGCATAACTTTATCCTACTTTTTATTGAGGTTGTTTTCCAGTCTATCCGGATTCAGCAGGATACCAGTATTTTAAGAAAGGAAAAAAACATATTTACTTGTGATCCGTACAGGAGACACGTGAAAAGAAAAAACAAAAAAAAACCTCGTGATAGACAAAAAAGGCTCCTATTTCAGCATGTGCATCATGTTTTACATGGCTAACTATCTGACCGCCACAGCCCACTAACTGGATAACACGATGCCCCTTGGCAAGCTGGTGTCAGACTTCAGGCATTCCGTAACGATTATCAAAGATCTTATAATGACAGCCGGTACTCGTGGATTAACGTGGTATCCGAAGAATTGAGAAGTCTCATAAAATCAGGAATCCACGGTCCAGGGTCCATGGACCGACCTCGGCAAGCGATACTTAACCTCGAAGATCGACCAGTGCGACTGTTTCATTTAGCCACGACATACATAAACTGAACCTTTTTTTTCCATAAACAACAGAAACTACAGAACGCCACCTGCTAACGACCCTTACATATTTATTTTGGTTTAGTCACGTTCATACATCTAGTCATAATCGCACGCTGGCTATGAATACTGCGCACCTGGCCTTTCTGAAGAACATCAGCAATAAGGTCTACTTACGTCTTTCTCGGCGCTTACATTTAGCCACGAGTTCCCCTATAAAGCGATTATAAATCAAATTCTTTGCAAACTTGTCGTTACATCGTTGTCACATTGTTATTAGCTGCTGCAGCCTTAAGATGTGTACGTTAATGATTAGGTATTTAACAAAATCGCTACCATTCAAGGCGGATATCTTCCCCGCGAGAGTCTGTCATTATGAGATCAATAGGGTTCCGTCCCACGCTACCCATAACGCCGGGTAAATTATATATTATACCCACAAGTGGGCTATTGAATGCGTGCTGAAATATGTAAAGGAATTGGATAAGGTACTTCTCTTTGACGATAGGTGAACTTTGGTTCAACATTAAACTAGATAAGTATTTAAAAGTAAAATAAATAAAATGAAGTGAATTCTATATATAAAAAACTAGCTTCGGCCAGCGGCTTCGCTCGCTTGAAAAGTGTGTTATCATCCCAAGGCAACATTATACCCGGATTAAAAGTGCTATTCCAGACTATAATCTATCTCTGTACCAAATTTTATCCAGATCCGTTCAGCCATTCTGGCGTGACACAACAACGCGTGGCGTCTGGCGTGTAACAAGCATACATCCATCCAAACTTTCGCATTTATAATATTACTAAGATATAAATTGTTACTATACGTATGTAGAAAAAAACTCATATATTACTTTTTTTATCACATCTATTCAAAAAGAGCTAGTTTATCCCTCGTAAACAGGGACCAAAATAGATCATTAATCCCTTAGGGACTAAAATAGATTTGAATTTGAAATGTGGATATTGTTAGTAAATGTTCCAATCAGCAAAGAGGTGAATCATAAACCATGCAGGAACAATGTATTGAATATGTGACTGGCTGAAAAACTGCGAGTGCACCAAATAAAAAAATAGTTGATGAAAAATAAACAACGCACGAAATTAAATGCATTCTGCTTTCGTTCGTAGTTGTTTTAAATTCAGATTTTAGAATGATAAAAAATGAGCGCGTCTGCCTCAAGTGAGAGTATTATAATCAAGTTTCTCAAAAACTACATCCTGAGTCACGGTTTTCCGAGACTATTTATAATTCCCAAGCTGTAAATAAATCTACAACTGTAACGGATGGTACTAATAAAATTGTTACGATGCACTTCCATAATTGTTCAAATATAAACATTAGCGTCTAATTATTTTATCTTATGTCTTATGGGTTTTAATTTTATGTAAATAAATAAACGTAACGTTCTTGTTCATAAGTTGCACTTACTTATTTTCTCATAGAGGGTGATAAAAAGTAGAGTAGCAACTATATTTCCAGCTCGGGTGACGTACATTAGAACAACAAAAAAACACCCTCGCCTTTAAAATAGTTGTTTGCTCCCTGGGTAAACGACTATGCTATTGTTACCTAAATTAAAATCTGCCGTTAATACAAAGTGCCGGCAATAACCGACAGCAAAACCTAAAAATTAAATTTATTTGCTTTCATAATTTTTTTATTATTCATTAATTCATGCTAGTAGGAATGTAATACAAACTTAATAATACAATCGCAAAACAAGCTATATTTCTGGCACCCAACAATAAAAAATACCATTAAAAACAACATAAACAAATCTTCAATCGTTTCCCTAATTACGATAAGGTACCCCGTCAAATGAATTAAGAAAAACATTCATTCAGGCTTAATTAAAAACATCTAAACGCAAATAAGCTCGACAAACTGAAAGGCGCGAAGAGCTCTCAACTTTTCTTTGCTTTTATAAGTTCATTGAAAGTCTTTGAGTTCATTGAAAGTCTTTGATAATCAAAGAATAAATTCTTTAGTAGAGTTCTTGTTTTCACGCGGTCGATCAAAGCGAGTTTATTTATTGAGTTTTCTTTGGGTAAACAATCGTTTTTGCATTGAAAGTGGTTTCATCGGTTGTGTATTCAATCGTTAAGGCAAGGTTAAATTGCTTTTTTTTCTGAAGAGATTGGTAAGTAAAGTTTATGCTGCTTGAATAATAAGTACTTTGACTGATCATTTTAAAATATTTTCTGATATCACCATCGTATACTCTACTATTTATACAGTAACTTATCTGCGATTTCTCACTAAAGAATTTTAATTTGGGTATTTGTAAAACTCTACTGTAGCCTAAGAACATGCCAATCTTTGACATTAATACATTAATAATAATTCTTAGGATTTAACCATAGATTTAGTATGTCTGTAAGCTTTTAGCGTTTGTAGGTACTTGTACTCAAAACTTACTTACGAATAAGCTTATTCGTAGTACTAGAACTGGGAACCTCGTACCACATATAATATAATACTGGCATACAGATGCCTCATCCCATACAAAGAAACCGTGCCGACGTAACTAGCGTTTTTTTTGTTGATAATTATTTTTTATAAGTACTTCGATCGCGTTCGGTTCCTTTCCACGGCTATAGATGGTGTTAAACATTATGGAGCAGCGACTTGCAAGTAAAAGGGTTTTCTCAGTTCGTCACAATTTTTTTTTTTATACAGTTACGATTCGTTTTATAGTATTGTTTGCTCAGTTTTTACAGTTTCCTTGCACCAAAATGTGTTACAATACAAATTTAAAAAGAGCATGCCACAAAAAATTTAAACCACGCCATCTATTGCAATCAATTTTAAATAATCCGGTCAAATAATCTTTGAAATGAGAATAATGAGAGCAATATTCCATATTTTTTTGTCAAACTCTCCTAGTTCATTAAAAAAGAACATACAATTTTTATAATCAATTCTAGAAAATGTTAATTTTACACACAATTCGATGCATATCGCGCGATCTAGTGACATTTAGTTAAATCAAATTTTCTTTGTTAGCGCTGGGACTCCGTGCTCGTACTTAGAACATTATCAAACATGGCCCTATTCACAATTATCCCTAAATTGAAATGATATTACATGATAGATCAATTGATATTGCATCAATCATTTCTCCTCCCCAAATCATATTCGGCAACTATTCAGTCAGCAAAACATGACGACCAAGGGGCTTAACCACAAAAAGATCCCCTAATAATCACAAATTGCAAGAAAATGATGAGCGTTCCCTCAAATGGACCAAGCAGATTAACCTTTGTTTGATTTGGTTTCCCCTTAACTACCGTTTTCCACATCCTGGAGGGATGATGGATGGTTCGACAGACCTTTAATATGAAAATTATAGCCCAGAAGGTAACATTTCTATTATAAAAAAATAACTACTTTATTTTTTTGTTTTGATATAAAACATAATTTCGAAATGAAAGCTTTCACTGAAAGGTTAGTGAATATTTTATTTGATGAATAAAAATAAGTTATGAGTATGTGTTTTTTATTTATCCATATTTTTTTTTTTTTACAATTAGAAAAACATTTTTTTTAAAGATTTTCTTATCGCTTGAGGATCACTGCTTTAAAATTCAGTTGCCAGGTTTGGCCCGAACATACATATGTACATACATTGCAAGTTAATGAAAGGCTTGTAATAAAAGCCGGTAACGTTGTACGAGTACGTTACCGGCTTATTTATTATCTTGATTGACTGCAATTTCGAAATTGTGCAGAATACTGAAGTAGCTTTATCCCGTGGGCTGTAATACAGAAACCGTGCATTATTCCAATATAAAATTGGTTTGCTCTGCTTTCAATAGAAAGCTTTTAAACAATTTTAGTAAACGCATCAGCATTTCCAAAGATTACCAAACACAAACGAAAAATTTTTCCTCTTTATAAGTTTAAAAGTTAAAATTTAACAAATAATTTTACCATTTCTAGCAGAATAGTCACGAAAATACCAAGAAATTTTAGGCTTATGAAGGAAATGTTTCTCCGAAATAATCTCGTGGAACATGGAACAAATTGTCCGCGGTTAGGTGATTCCTGTTTATGCCGAAAAGCTCCGCTATACTTAGAATACGTTGCAATAAAATGTGAAGATCTTTTGCAACTCTACTACAATTTGAGAATATTAAATTATTATAAAGAATTTTATGGTTTTGATTTTAATTTTGGATATACTAAGAAATAATGAATCCATGTTGTTCGATGAATAATATAAATAAATAAAATTATATTCCAACAAAATATTTCAAAACAATATGTACGGCAGTAACAAGCGAAATATTTTTTTTTTTTATTTGTTACGGTAATTATAGCACACAACCTGTTAAACTCGGGTTTGATTCCCAAGCCATCTCATCCACTGTCTCGCATTTAGATACCGAATAAATAAAAATTTGAATGTAATGGATTTCTCTTCACAAGCATTGCTGCTGAGTCGTGAATTCATTTCACGAGCAGTAATTTCACTCAATCTAGATTACAAATAAACTTCTTAAGACATTTTGTAGAAATTAGTCACGATGAAGTTATTATCCTTGCACCTTTTCTGTGGCACATAACTTTGTTAAATAACTTTAAAGACATACATTTATTAATTAAAAACATTAAACTAAAACTTGCTAGCAAAAAAGTACCCGAATTTTCCCTTTCCATTTTCGTAGCATCGCGTATCCCCAGTATATTTTGACCTTAATGTTCTCAGTAGTGCACCTATCACGGTTGAATGCACTCATCTGCACAAGACACGGTCCAAATGTCATGCGGTTTTTGTACGTCGCGCCACGAATTGAGGGCAGCGAATCCGTAATGAGGTGCCGAGGAAAATAGATATGTTAATTCTGAAAACTAGGTATTTGAAAGGGCATTTTGTTAGACAGAGATTAATCTCTTGTATGGGCATTAAGGCAAAAGCACACGAGTGGTCGCCAACACGGCACAAGCAAATTTCAACAAGTAATGACAATTTTGGAACGAGTCAATTGCAGATTGTTCACTTAAAGGGGTCCAGGGACCACTATTCTCAGTAATGAGGGACCGATTGCAGAATACGTAATAAGTATCGCCATTCGAGGCTCTTTTATTGCACTCCATATGTATGAATTCTACATTATTTAAAATGTTAACAGCAACTTTGTCTGTCAGATTGTTTGTCCCACATCACGACTAAATCACTGAACCGATAACCTGAGATCTGAAAAAGTGGATAAGCAAATAATACGCATCCAGGACATGAAATCATAATTATATTACATGCAGACTTAGGGCGAATGTAGCGATTAGTCCGAGAGCCAGTTGTAAATGTCAAAACACTTTTCCAGCGAAGCTATGTAGTATACATAAAAATAAAAAAACTTTTCGGAAAAAAATTCTACCGACTTCCAAATACAAAACTACAAAGTGAAAAATATCGGCGTCCATAACGCAAAAAATTGGTACCTACGAAAGACACCGACTTCAAAAAATAAAGTTATTTTTCACTTTGTAGTTTTGTATTTGGAAGTCGGTAGTATGTTTTTGCAAAAAGCTTTTTTAATTTTTCACTTTTTAGTTGTACCTATCTAATAGGCAAGTCAGTAAGGTAACTATAACGCCAGAATAGATTTCGTGAAAATTGAACATAACCGGTGAAATGAGAGATCTGCGTACCTCTTATGAGCGTACTAGCGTGATGTTAAGTTATGAAATGGTATAAACAATAAACAGACATGCCATTGCAGCAATCCCGAGAGATTTGTTGTTATTTATTGAAGAGTTCTGTTGTATATCTCCGAAGTTCTTTATCAGATCTGCACCAAATTAAAATGGGACCAATTTCGGAACATACTTTTCCAAACAAAAAAATAATTTTCAAAATCAGTCCACAATAGACGGAGATATCGGTGAACACAAACAAAAAAAAAATAAACAAACTTAATGTCGAACATAGAACCTATAGAGCTTTTTGGGAAGTCGGTTAAAAACTACACTGATAGCAGAGTTTAGATGTACAGACCGCGTTCAGTTTAATTGGTGAAATTTGCCTCGCAACAAAACTATGCAGGAAAAACTAAAGTTTTCGATATTAGTAAACAGCCCTACTCGCAACTCGTCCCTCTTCGATTCGTATTTATTTCAGTAGCTGTTCGGGACAGAGGTATAGGTAGTTAAAGTGGGTTTAGAGTTTAGGTTACGAGAGTATTCAAGTGCGGTTTTTCGATTTGTGGTTGCACTTACTTTTAGAGGGTTATTTGAATAGTGGGTTAAAATCCGGGTATCGTTGTACCTGTTTGGAAATCTACCTTAATTGAAGTTTAAATGTTTGAAAATGTAGCTATAGATAATGATCTTTATGTATCTAGCAGAAAGTGTTCTGTTCAAACTTGGTTCATCAGCAGGGTTCATTGGTTTGCACTTTGCAAAGCGAAAGAGAGAATGGAGCTTAAAAAAGTGGAGTGCAATTATTTGTTTTCGAATTAAGATTTTATCTTCTTCTTAGCGCCATCCCAAGTCAGATGAGGTAGCCTTCTTTCTATTTTAGGGCGCCATGATAATTGGTCCTGTTGTCGGGTCGGGCGGTTCTTCTTCTTTGTTCCAGATATCTTAAGACCACGTGTCCATACCGTGTCAACAAAGTGATCAATGTCTATAAATTGTTTATAGCTGCACAATATAGCCATATCGTGCATAACGTGTTCAGACAGATTTTATCACCCACAACATAAATAATCCATTTGTTTTAAACGCTATTTGCAACATGTGCAAAGCAGAGTAAATAATGCGGGTACCAACTTTGTTTTTCTTCCGTATCACAATCTATCGATAAGGATATTTAATAAGTATTCTACAGGTTTTTACCCGACTTTGGCGAAGCTGGAAAAGATTCTCTGTCCATTGAGTCATATATGACACATAGGAACGTTTTCTGATAAGTCCATGAATCATAAGTGACTCGTTTTTCCATACAACTTCAATTGCATTTTTCTCTATGAACGTAATACGATATTTTTTGTGTTAGTTTCTTAACTTGTGGAAAAAAGAATAATTTTTCACACAATTTCTTTTTTTACATTTTTCCAATATTTTTCGATTGTTGAATTCAGGCAGTATATTAAAACGTTGAACTGGGATGGATAAGTAGTTAAAGAAATGCAATGCTAAACAACCTATTTTTGTACCAGCCTATCAACCTACACTTAAGTTAACCTAATTAAGGCGTAGCTTCAAATATTCCATGTTTTCGTTCCTAACCAAAATGTAGTAAAATTACAGTCCCGCTTAGCAGGAAAGTTTTACTTTTCGTCCACAAAAATTACTTAGCCCGAATGACTTATAAATTACTTAGGGCAAAAAACTCTTGCCAAGGAATTCTCTTACAAAACTTGGTTGAACTTAGTGAAGTAACCTGCGAAATGAGAGTTATGAAACTCCTAATCTTCAGCCAAGCAGTCGACATGAAATTATTCTTGAGTTACATCCACTTTAGTTAAAGATTTCAGAGATCTTGTCTTCAAGGGCTTTGCATTATTATATGGAATTATATTATAACTTTAGATGTAGTAAAAGGGAAAATTAAAAATGGCCACGTCTTGCAATTAGGGTGAATAAATACTATGTCAGGCTAATCTTCAGGTTTTAATAGGTATCTTATTATAACGATCGTGTGTTTTATAAAAATCAGTAAGCCTACACCGTAGAAAATGTAGCAAACCGGAAAATAATTGATTGAAATCATTGTAAAGCTATGGCACAATTTAGTTCAGGTACTTAATCAGCTTAAGTTCCCAATGGTTGCAGGTTTTGATATTCTCTCTGGTGACAGGAATGCTACAAATTTCCTGTACAAACATTTAAAAAAGTCGCAACTGTCTTGTTTTAACAGGCTTCATAGGAGTTGAAGCAATCTATCCTATTTCCTTAACCTACCCTATGTACATCTAAATCAGCTGGTGTTGCAAGCTATGTTCCACAGACAATGTCGTGGAAAAGGCAAAGTTATGGGTCAGTTAAATTTTTGCTATACCATAGACACAAAGGAAAAGAACTTTAGGATCCAGATTAGCGTTAACATCTTACCTTCTCTGAGTCCCTCCAGGCACAGGAGTGGCTGCCAGCCGTGCTTGCCTCTTCAGCAGCTGTACGGTCAGCGCAAACGAGACCACCATTGTCAGCATAGGAATGTAGAAAGCCACCAGAGAGCCGAAGATCCAGAATAGACGGTTGTTGATCACGCACAGGTCTGGAGTCGGCATTATGTTGGAACGGTTGATAAGACCTGGGAAGAAAGAATGTCATTAAAAAAGAGTTAGATTTTTATTTATTTATTGTGATTTGGACCAGTCAAAAATATCAACAAGATTTTGACTTTTTTTGAGTTCGGTAACGAATTAAAGGAAGCCTTATTTAGTTAATTAAAAAACATGCACCTCTATCTTGTGTTAAGTTTTGTACGTAGGATCAAATGTAGAGAAAAAAAAAAAAAAAAAACTTTTTTTTGATTTTTTTTATCAAAAAACGGGCGTAAAATAAATTAATTTTAAGAAAGTGCTCGTTAAAAAGTATACACCCAATCTTTAACAAGATCAACATCTTCAATTAAGATCAGAAAGGTGGCAGCCAGTTCTAGCCTCAAATAACAAAAATCCGCAAATCATTGACGCTGCCAATAACTTGAAATTTTTTTAAAGCTTGATTTCCTCCAATTTGCTCTCAAGTAAACGTTGGCAGGCAGCCAATTTTATTTTGCCCAACTCCTTCCATGTTCGTTTAATCACGTAGGTATGTAATTAAGAAACTAACACCTAAATTCTTAGAACAGTTTAATGTGTAACATGTTTGTTCTAAGTCCAACTGTCGGGCAATGTTAGGCAATTTCAGCAAATATCTTCGACCGGCTGTCTCTAGTTTGTAATTGGAGTTTAATTATTGCTAATTGATACGTGATTGTATGATACTTTTGAAGTACGTGACGATTCGGTGTTTTAGTGATCGCAAGTGCAACTGAGGCGTTGCCTCATGGTTCTAATAGAAAGCGATTATCGCGGGAATACGCGATCGTCGTGTTCATCACGCCGAAGGCTTCATAAAGCCCACAAAAGGTGCCTTCCAATTTTGCCGAACAAATAAACTCGAAGAGACGTGATAAATTAAAATTCTTGAATTGGTAATTAATTGTTTTGTTCTTTTTACCTAATATATAAAGTCATAAATAGAAAGTTAACATAACATGCCTTAAATGTATTTTTTATTTGATATCTAATTTCTAGTCAATCCGATGTTAAACACAGTCAAACTGACCAATTTATTAAAACGACAACTTCATAGGCAAAGACCCAATACTTTATTCAGAAACCAGCCGTAAGTCGTTGTTTGAAAGATGTTTGATTTCAGATCAAATGAACTGTTGCTAAGCAACAATGTTTTATTTGATTGAGTATTTATTTATAGTTCTTGTTTCCTTTCGTCGTTCCCTTTTGATGCTTTGATCAAAATGAGAAACCGATAAAATGATTACCTATCACTTTTTTTTACGAGTACGTTAAAAAACTAAGCTACTTTTCAAGAAGTGGAATAAAAACTCAGACCGTCATGCTAGGATTAATAAGGCTCCCGTAGACAAGTGTAACATAATAATGTGACAATCAACGATCCATGCAACGGCTTTTTTAAGTGATTTATAGATAAGAGAGGTTCTCAATATAACTGTATTTTTAAGTGTTTATTCCTCAGAACATTTTTCTAGGTGAATTGATTTTGACGATTCTTTTATATTTGATAGCTGTTTGATCAAGATATGACGAGTAGTTTTTGAAATATCCTTAATTATGTGTATTTTTGATATTTTAAGGGTAAAAAGAAAAATAAACGTTTTAACAATAAAAATTATCCGACTTCTAAAACAAAATAAGACAAAACGAAAAATAACTTTATTTTTGGAAGTCAGTGAAAAACCGAAAAAAAATGGTACCTAAGACACCAACTTTCGAAAAAAAAGTTATTTTTCGCTTTGTAGTGTTTTGTTTTGGAAGTCGGTAATATTTTTTTGGTTTCATAGAAATTGTTCTATCTGTAGGAGATATAATTTAGGAGACATTTTTTAAGTAAATGTTCGTTATATCGTTGTCGCATTGTCGTGTCGCACCTATTTGTGGAAATCATCACTAATCAGGGCCGATAAAATGAGAACACTTACCTAAAACAGTAATAGAACTAGAGACGAACATACTGAGGAGCCAGACAAGTGCGATCTTGATGATGACGACACGCTTGGTGGAGTGGTGGCGACTCTTCAGCGGGTTGCGGATTCCTAGGTATCTGGAGACAAAAGAATATGATGAATCGAAGTTACAGATACTGGTTTAGGGAAAGATTTGAATAGTAACGATACGGTTGTCCGAACATTTGCTTACACGCGTTCATAATACAAGAAACACGACATTTTTAATGACTTCGACACACGACCTGTCTCAAAGATAGCCTACCGCGTGGCAAGTTCGGTTCGGTTCTATGTATGACTAAATTGTGGCGTCAGACCTCTGTCCCCTATCTTTATTATAAACAGTCGATAGGTTTGGATGTAGAATAAATATACGAACAGATAGGCTGCTGAATAGTTGTTAGTACCATAACAAATTTCAATAAGGAACATTAATTGTAAAAAATAATAATATTCAAATAACTTATTTTATTTAGTAATGAAACATATGCTTTGATCAGGCATCGAAAACAGCGTTACCTCTAACTTATAAGTGAATTCTTATACTGCTATATATATTTTTTTAAATAAACCGTGTTTTTTTTTATCGGCCGTCCATCCATCCGAAACGAGAAAAATCAGTTTACGTCAAACCGTCCATCCATTGGAAACTAAAAAATCCAAAAAAAAATACAATTTTTTTAGAATTATGTCACATGGGGAGATATTATCGAAATATCTTTGTTTTATTCTCAGATCAAGTAAAAAAAAGGTAGATTCCGCACGGCCTATAGTTTAGGTGAAGCCACAAAACTCAGCCGATTCTTGTAAAGACACGCGCTCAAGCACACACAAGCAATAAAACTACGCTGATTTTCGTTAGTATCTCACGGACCGTCGTGCAATAACTTTGCCTTAAAAATGGCGTCCTGTGTTGTCAAGTTGTGCAAAAACAACACCATAGTGAACAATAAGTCTTTAGGAGTATCGTTTCACACGTAAGTACACGCAGAACTATTTGTATTTTTGGTTTTCCAACATAATTTTGAGGTTATTCGGAACAGATAATGTTTTTCCCGTAAATGACATAGTGGGATAGTGTTGCCAGTAATTCTTATTTCTAATTGCCCAAAATGTGGGTAAGTAGGCAAAGTCAAACAAAAATAATTAAGTAGAGAGTTGTTTTGTAATAATATTTATGTTCTATTTAAATCACATGAATACATAAATATTACATACATAATTATGTAAAAATACACAAAAAGTACCTACAACCTATTTCTGATTTTCTATTTCTGGCATTTTTCTTAAATTCAACAAAAACGACCTTGATGTAGATGCCTCCGATTGCACGACAGAAATAGGTCACTTTGTTTCAATGTTTTTTAAAGTTGACTAAGTTTGTTAGTATTCTGTTATAAGACTTACTTAAATACAAATACTTTTCATTCCATCTGAAAAAGTATATTTTTAATTCCATGGAATGGTTGTTTTTGTAATAAAAATTTATATTTTTGTAGTAAACATGTTTCACATAAATTTTGTTGTATTTTTAGTAAAAATCTTGTTCTGTGCTGCTCGGTGTTCTTACACATGAGCGACTGCACACGTTTATTAAAAACAAACGGAAATATTTCCTTTCACATTTGCATATAAAGTACTTACTTAAAATTATGAAATTAATATTTGATTCCATTTAAATAATTTGAGGGACTTTTTTTTTTAAAGTGGCAACACTCCCGTGACTCGCACATAGTTAAAAAAGTGGCTTCACCTTAACTATAAGCCGTGCGGAATCTACCTTTTTTTACTTGATCTGAGGTTTTATTCGATACATTAATAGACAATTTATTGTTGATACAAAAACATCGCTAGTCGTTGAATCAGCCCCGACACCATTAAATTTATTCTCAAAGTCAGTGCACGTCCGGTCGCTGTTTTCAGTGCGTTCTTAGCTCAGTATTTACTATTGATTTTATATTTGTATGGGGATGTGTGATATGTTTATTGATTCTTGTGTAATAGGGTGTATTGCAGTTAATAAAATAAAAACATTGTGAAATAAGGGTTTATCTTTGTTTTTTTATTTGTCTACCTACAAACCTGAGAAAATTTCCCTTACACAATATTTAAACATAAATTACAAGGTAAAACTGGGTAAATCCCTATGAAATCTGATAGCTTATTTCATAAATAATGATTCTAACATCATAACCTTCATACATAGTTCCCATACAAAACTTCCGAGAAATCGGCATTTTACTGAGACCGGGCGATAGCGCAAAAGAGCGCAAAATGGCGCCGGGGAACATGGACGGTCCGCCATTTGAAAGATGATGAAGATGGACGGTTGAGGGGTTTTACCGTACCAATAGATAAGTTCTTTGAACCAATAAAAAAATACTTTTAGTCAATAAAGATAAAAAAAAACTAATCGGCGGATTAACTTTATCATTAGCACTTTCTCAGGCGAAAAAGTTTTGGAAATATGACAAGGAGAAAAGTTTGATATTCTTAGCAAAACGCGATTATTAAAGATTCATGAGAACGATAATATTTTATAAAAGACCTTGTCAATACGGGTAAAGTTTTCAACAACTTTGAGTAAATTTTCTAATTGCTTTTTTTATCTGTTTTAATCTTTCTTTTGACGAGGGTTCGATCAGAAACATGAAACTAAAAAATGGGGAATATATTTTTATTAAACAAGCCATCATTAATTAGGCATGTAAAATATTTAGAGCCTTTTTATCATCATCATCTACAGCCTGACCTTACCCAGTGCTGGGCAACAGCCTCGCACATAACCTATGGCATTTATAATGTATATGTTATTATTTTGCAAAATAGACACAAAAAAGGAATAAAACAAACAATACAGAAAAGTACAGTAACATGTTGAACACACCCACACCTATTTTATACAATGTCAAATATTCCGAAATAGTAAAAAATCGACTCAAAATGTAGCCGATTCTGAACACTACCTAGAGTCAGGACAGAATAATAAATCTTGCAGTACGGACACGTCAGTTCTTAACCGTCTGGAATTCGGTTTTCATTTGAAGTATATTGAGACTTTACGTGCGCATAAAGTTTGGCAATATAGAGAAAAACATTGTAAGCGCAGCAGCTGGTGATTATTTACAAAGCTTAGAGCTTTTTTAATTAAGTATTTTAATGGATTTGGTTCGCTGTTCGACATCAATATATGTAACACCGAATCACAGATTCTTCTTCTTCATGTCGTTGGTACGGCAGTCATTAAGATTTGATTAGCCCGAAACTTTGCTACTTCTGGGGCACAGATTAAAAAACCGGCCAAATGTGAGTCGGACTCGCGCTCGACTCGACTCGGTTCCGTACCATTATCGCAAAAAACGCCAAATAAATCACGTTTGTTGTATGGGAGCCACAATTAAATATAGATTTTATTCTGTGTTAGTTTTTGTTGTTATAGCGACACCAGAAATACATCATCTGTGCCAATGTCTACTGTCTAGCTATCACGGTTCATGAGATACAGCCTGGTAACAGACAGATATACAGACAGACGGACAGTGGAGTCTTAGCAATAGGGTCCCGTTTTTACCCTTCGGGTACGGAACTCTAAAAATCAAGTTGGTTGTATTTTATAGAGTTAGACTACGTAATTTATTTTAATCTATGTTTAATTTTATGAGTCCTCGAGTGTCATTTACCTCGTGTAATAAAAGAAAAATTGATTGCTCAGATATTATTTCATTGTCAAGATTGTAGGGTTGAGAAAACAATAATGAAATTTCGTTTTATGGTCAGCCAATAAAATATTATAAAAACCTCAGTAGGTTTTAAAACTCAAATCTTTTAAATACAAAAAAAATACTTGTAATCTGCCTGCCATGACTCAAGTTACTTGGGGTCGCGGTCGGCCTTATCAGTTTATTTATTTTTTTCTCCTCTGCTGACCAACACGCTTTCATTCATACTCTATTCTGACATGCCATTCTTCACACATCTATCTGTATTTTCTTTGGTTTTCCTTTTCCACATAATTCAAAGTAGGTACTTTAATATTTGCCTGCCTAACATAAATTTCTTCCATTATTCTAGTGTTCCCGTCCCAGCTAAACGCCCGTATCTATACAATTTTTCAATAAAGTATGCAGCACACGGACCGGTCGGCAGGACTGCAGTCTGCAGCCGCACCGGCATCGTCGTATATCTTGTAGGAATACCTTATTTCCCCGTTACAGGCGACGCTGATGAGTTTTTAGTATCGCTGATACGGTTGGACGAGGTGTTATATTGGGTGTGGATATTAAACTAGCGATATTAATGGAGGGAATTGACCATTTCAGTCAATATGATGTTTTAAAAGTATTGTAGATTTTATTCTTTCCCAGCTGTACAGTTGAATTTATGTCCTGCAGTGGTTTGCTGTAGGCTGATAATGATGATGATGTAGATAAGAATAGCTGACGGCTAGAAGTGGGACAACTTGTTGTCTTATTAAAGGTACCTAGCGTTTAAATAAAAAAATTGACGCTAAGCGACGTATTAGTAGAGTGACTGTAGACAAAGTGTCATTCGATGTCGAGGGATTGGTCACGTGTCATTTCGATAGTGCTTGAGAAGCCCATAAATTTTTGACAGTTTTTCAATCGCTATTGTGTCGTTTCGTTAATAGAATTTCTGGACAACTTTCGTGTTCGGAGTCTATGTAAAATTTTATAGAGAACGAATTTATAATCTGCTGATCAATTGCTAATCAGCCCAGAAATTACACATAAGGTTATTACCATTATAATTATGTTTAGCGAAATCTATTAAAAGAAAGAAATAAGAAATCTGTTGAAAGAAATACATTAAGATTACGTTTAACGAAATCTATTATGATTAGAAGGCTCTTATTACCGGTTTATTAACACATATAACACAAACCAAGACTTAATTCAAATGTTTATACCTTCGTGTCTCAGAAAGCAGAATATCTCATTTCCGAAGCAAAATAAACATCGGCATTTCTCCCGTCTCCTGCAATACATTTCCGCCCCCGCGTTGCCGCATCTGTTTTCGTGGCTTCACATAAACTGATACGCTGGCGCAGCAAGCCGGTAATATATTAAAATTACCTGGACGTACGTTTCAGCAAATTCCTGTATCGGATCTTTCTGACGTCACAAAACATCGCAACATGACGTATAAGCGATGAATTTTAATATTTTATACAAAGTTTGTCTTGGAAATCACTGATGTAGCTTGAAGAAAAACATCGTGAGGATATCTGGGTCTAACCTAATCAATTTAATTCTGGAAATCTATGAACCTGTAACCTGATTGTATTAATTTGTATTCGTTTCATTTTAATTATCTTTGACAGTCATTATGGGTAATCAGAAGTTAGGAAATCTGACACTAGTCTTGCCAAGGGGTATCGTGTTACCCAGTTACTGGGTTGAGGAGGTCAGATAGGCGTCCATCCATGTAAAAAACTGGCATCTTCTCAGTTACATCTGGTTTGGCTGGATACCAACCCTAACATAGTTGAGATAAGCCAAGGCAGTTAGATTTGCTTTTGCAATGAAAATAAATAATATAAGTACCTAAATTAAAATTAAGATACATAATTTGCCTAAGACCATAAAAATATACCAAAGAGAAGTACAGATGACGAATTTGCAAAACTAACTTCAGATACTAAAAAAGACGCTAAATTCTTTATAAGACTTAAATCTGTGCATAAAAGTGAAACACAAGTATCCTACAGAATATATTAAACAGAGCGTGTAAGATGACGAATTTATAAGTTTATGTCCTTTACAAATTGAGTGGCCAGTCAAGCATTTTACGAGTGAAAAGTTATAGACTATTAAATTCTTGGGACTGGCCAGGGAACCTTATTATTTTGTCCAATTATAAGCTTAAAGTAGAGAGATACTGCTGCATATGCTGAGATAGGAGATTTAGTGGTCTCGCACGGGGTTTTATTTATTGTTGTTTTTTTCTTTTCTTTCTTTTCTTTCTTTTCTTTCTTTTCTTTCATTTCTTTCTTTTCTTTCTTTTCTTTCTTTTCTTTCTTTTCTTTCTTTTCCTTCTTTTCTTTCTTTTCTTTCTTTTCTTTCTTTTCTTTCTTTTCTTTCTTTTCTTTCTTTTCTTTCTTTTCTTTCTTTTCTTTCTTTTCTTTCTTTTCTTTCTTTTCTTTCTTTTCTTTCTTTTCTTTCTTTTCTTTCTTTCCTTTCTTTCCTTTCTTTTCTTTCTTTCCTTTCTTTTCTTTCTTTTCTTTCTTTTCTTTCTTTTCTTTCTTTTCTTTCTTTTCTTTCTTTTCTTTCTTTTCTTTCTTTTGTTTCTTTTCTTTCTTTGCTTTCTTTTCATTCTTTTCTTTCTTGTTTTTCTTTCCTTTCTTTTATCTCTTTTCGTGCTTTTAATTCTTGTGATGAAAATAATTTTATTAAAGTCGAATAAACACCATGTAATCGTAGCGTTTTATGTATATTCTCGAAACCTCCGTGAGAATAAGTATTAAATATAAAATGATTTTTAAAACAAGTTTTTTGAACTGAAAGGTACTAAATGTAATCGTCGTCTGGTCGAGGAGTTGCTATGGCCACCTGCCGGTTCCATCATGAGAGCAGCTCCACAGTACCATATTATTTCATTGTTTTGCAAAGATACATAAGTATGCCATGTTTCAGATTAATAGAATGCCAGGAATTGCTTGAAAGACGATTATAGGTTGCCGGACACCCAACGAAAGCAAGGTAAAATAAAACTTATAAAAAGGCGTGAGTTGATGTACGAGTATGTGTGTTTCATCATTATTATTTCAGCTGAAAGAAGTCCACAGCTTAGCACTTTATGCCCTAAATAATCCATATGGTGTCGGACGTAATAAAAAGCACTATACCATATCTGCCTGTGACTCTCGTAACAGGCGGATCAGGAACTTACAGATAATGCGTAGCAGCATTTTTTGGGCTTTTTACAATCGCAGTGCATTCGCCAACCCACTTGAGAAGCGTGGCGATTATGGCAAAGCCCCGTGTATAAAAGTTGAAAAAGCCGTATCTTTGCAGAAGCTAAGTATATATCTACCAAAACCACAAAAAAAATTATAGTTACGGTTTAATTTTCTTTAATCAATAATTTTGATTTCATTTTATGAAACCCAATTATCTCTTTTTAATAATTGAAAATTATCTTTCAATATTTTTTTTAAGATTTCAAAGAATTTCAGCTTAAAATGTTTACCAACCGATTTTCCCTAATACTTTTTATCAAGAAAACAAAACCAGTGCATAATAAATCTCCAGAGACTCTTCACGAAGAGACCGAAACCGAGACCGACTTGATGGAGAGAGACTGAAACAATATTTATAAACATCGCACTTGACGTCGCTTGTGGAATAACTTATGAGATTATTTATTAAGTAGCTAGTTAGAGGAATAAGCGTCTTATCTCTGTGTGTGTTTTATGACATTCAGAATATAGTTTGAAATTGTGCAAGGTTTTTTGTACCGATATTTTCAGATAATTTATATCAATCGCAAGGACAGAATAACTCAAATTCTGAAACTTCGTGATAGCACCTTTTTGGCAACTCATAATAATTCAAATAAAATAACCATGGTGCACCAAATGGTAAAAAAGTACTACCGTAGTAGAAAAAGTTTCCTATTTGCTCCGTAGGCGTAGTAAATGTATCCATGTCAGCTACGCCGCGCCGTAACAACAATGAATACTTTTTATAAAACATTTTGAAATATCTACGGCTGTTATTATTCTGATGCAGAAAAGAGATGGACCTATTTCTTTCACAATAGCATTATCATCAGTGTCATGTCTTGCATTGGAACAATAAATTATCGACGTTATAATAAATTCACAATTTTTGCTTTGCTACGAAAGTTCCACTGCAAGGCAAAGGCCTCCCTTCCCTCTTTTCTCACTTTTATCTCTCCATTCTTTTGCTATAATTTTTTTCGGAAAAAAATGTATAGAATATTATTTGTAAAAAAAAAATATCTTCTAACTGCTGGGAAAAAGGCCTCTAGAAATGGCAACCTTTGGTCATCTATCACTCTTGCTCACTGAGTGTTGGCTATTTCACCGAATAATATCTCCCACGTTAATTATTAACTAAGCCAGTGGAATCCACTACTACCCCAAAATTTACCCATAAAGACCTCAACGAAAAGAAAATGCGGAACAAAGTACCTATACCTATCTACACATTATACAATATTTCCAGATATTAAGTGAATGCGCATTTCACTTTGTTATACCAATTTAGGCATGCAAAATTGTACAATGTCTTAAATTAAAATCAATACATAGAATAATTCAGCAATGTCAGTGTATAATAAAGACAACACAATATCATACAACAATAAAAATAAAACAAATTAGACTCAGAGTAATCACCGATGGGAAAAATGATTCCTATCTGCCAGATACTTACTGTGTACACACACACATCACAATATCACATACATCTTATTACGATTTAGTTTATCGCGGACATCGGTTGTAGTTGTTTATTATATGTTTGTGATCCATAGGTGTAGTTGCTACAATGCGTTCCAGTGCGAGGCTCAATATATAAATAATAAATAAATTATGGAAACAAATAGTAATGAAGAGGGAAAGTTTAAACAATATTACGAAAGAAAAAGTAAAGCTGAAGGTATCGAAAATTTCCTCTAAAGAAAACTTCTCAAAAACTAATTCACTACTCGATTACTGAAAAGCCAAACTTAAACAATAACCAAACTAAACAAAAGGTACGTTAAGGTAATTTACGAAAGCGTTTTCCACGAGTAGGTAAATACCAAAGCGATTGGGATAGGATTCCAACAGATTTTGTTCGAAGTCACGTCCCAACTAAGATTTACGTCTCCTATCTGGATGAATCGATCCCTAAAATAAATAAAGACCCTGTAAAATCCTTTTTAGGGTACCGTGTGGTTTTTGTTAATTAAAGCCGGTCGGGTACAACATGGTTAAAACTCATTTAAATAATTTTTCGAATTAAATGTCATCATGGATGCAAACAACCTTTATTATTATTATTAGATGAAATATTTTATAAAATTGTAACATATTTCGACAAAATGTGGGCAATAGTCATTTTTTTTGTTACTTCAATTAGTTACCTACTTGAAAAAGCTTAACTAGACATACAAACATTACAGTTATCAGCTTTATAGATTTTAAAAAGTACTGGAAGAACCAGCATCATCGATTTATATTTCTGAATATAATAGGGGTTAAAGTATGAAATTGCCATTTTATTTTAATAGGAACTTCGAATTGACATAGAACCTTCATGGTTTGAGATTTTTGAGTGAAACTTTTTCACATGGTACCTATGAAGTTCTTCTTTAAAAAAAATTACAACATTTGATAATCAACTTTCAGATGTGTTTTTTAATCAGATAAATAAGATGGATACTTCGTACATTCGAGTGATTTTTGAATACGAGTTCCGACGCGGCAATAACGCGGCAGAAACAGTTCGCAATATCAATGTTGCAATTGGAGAGGGGTCTGCTAATGAACGCACCGTGCGATTTTGGTATTAAAACAACCATGGTGCATCAATTGGTAAAAAAAGATCAACCGTTGTAGACACAGTTTCCGATTTGCTCCGTTAGCGTAGTAAATGTAGCCATGGCAAAGACATGGCCCTATTGTTTTATAATAGCTTTGTCATCAGTGTCATGTCTTGTACTGGAACAATAAATATTCGCCGTTACAATAAATTCACAATTTTTGCTTTGCTACGAAAGTCGAAAATTATTGTTCCACGGGAACGTCCTAGACAGTATCTTATGTATATTCTAATTCAGTTCATGGTCCACCTATCTTCCAAACAAACAAATCCGTTCAAGTGTTGATGGCTTGTTGATTAACAAAAAGCCAAACACCAAACATCAATTCTATCAAAAGTACGATTCGTAGGGCAGTTACCTAATTTAAACTCACAAATGGAAACGTTATAGTAATCCGTAGTTAGCTCACACAATATACAAACTACCAATAAACTTCTAAAGCATTATCCCGGTCTGTTGCCTTCAAAACTCCTACCGAAGTATTACAAAACATACATTTTAATGCCGAAACACTCGCTTCACAAATGCATTCAAATTGTAAAGGAAAACTTACAGGTAGTGTAAGTTGTATGAAGAAATAACAATAAGCATTCCAACTTAGGTACAGACACGGGCGTCAGTGTTTACCTTATAAAATGTATAAGAGAACTTTGGGATTAAACCTATTTCAAGATAGTTTTATTTTTATTTTGAGATAATGTTACTCAAGCTAATAATAATATTACGAGAAGTACCAGCAGTTATCAAAAGGAAAGGAAGAAATCGTTGGACATCAAAAATATTCGTTTGCATTTTCAATGGCTAAAGTGCCCAAAACTGTAGTTTAAAAAAAAAACGGTTTTAACAAAAAAATACATCCGACTTCCAAATAAAAACACTACAAAGTAATAATATTCACTTTTTAGTTGTGGTACCTAATAGGCAAGTTCTACAGTAAGATACCTATAATGCCAGAATAGATTACCCGAATATCATGAAACTTGAACATAACTGGTGAAATGAGAGTGTACCATGATGAACTGTATACATGCGCGTACCCCTTTAGAGCGTACTGGCTTGATGTTATGTTATAAAATGGTAGAAAAATAAACAAACATGCTATTGCAGCAATCCCGAGAGATTTGCTGTCATTTATTGAAGAGTTCTGTAGTATATCTCCGAAGTTCTTCATCAGATCTTCACCAAATTTAATTGGGACCAATTTGGCAATATACTATACAAAACAAAAAAAAATATCGAACATGGAACCTCCTCGTTTTTGAAAATCGGTTAATAATTGTAAGTCGGTTTATGTTTCAAGTTATATTCTCTAAGGCCCAGTTTATTTGTCCGTAGTTAACTCAACCAATGATTAAATATCTAACAGTTGGTTTCAAATTTCCGTAAAACGCGTTTATTAATCTAACATATAAAATGGTCAAATATTTAACTCGCCATCTTATTTGACCATTTGTAAGGCTAACAATTGATGAAAAAACGCATTCTAACGAAATTCGAAATCATTGTTTATCATATTTAAACATTGGTTGAGTTAATTAGGGATAAAAAAACTCGGTCCAACTCAACTCCACCTTTAATCATCAAATTAAAAGCATAGGTTGTTATTTATTTATACAGGGCTACATGATGTTATAGATTCCATCATTCCTGACTGATTTGACTATGAAACACCGCTCACGAAATTTAACCGTTTTTAACCGACTTCCCAAAAAGGAGGAGGTTTCTCAATTCGACCGTATATATACCTAGTCTTGCCATAAATATAGTAACAAAAAAAAAATATTTTTCCATTGCAAATATAGTACATTACTGCAGCGGCCAGCAAAATAGGCATTGATAGACGAACCACACATACGTAAGTCCATCAATGCCTAGTTGTGGCCAAGGCTTGTATAGTACTTTTCTCAAATATGCGCGGAAATTTAAGTTAAGTAGTACCTAGAACTCATTTTGTCAAAATCAATGACGAACAACAATAATTGTTCCCGCATTAGTGTTCATTTGTTTTTTTTTCAATAAACAGCGTTCTATTTGCAAGCCAGTTCGAAATTTAAATGAAACCTTTGATAAGTTACCTCCTTGGTGGTCATGCTTCGGCGAAAAAGATCGTTCCATTTTTAAATTACACGACAGATATGAGTTTACTATGGAATTTATTTGGCCGCTACACACGACAGATATGGATTTTCATACAACTTTTGCCGGCCGATGCGCGCATGTATTTGGCCAGTACAGCAATTGCGATTTATCACGAAGAAGGTTGTCAAAATAATGCTCAAATTTCCAAGCATGTTTGAGAAAACATTTATTACTATTACAATGTGTTCGTTTAATACATAAATATAAAACAATTTAAAATATAAAAAGCTTATTCGATGTGGTCTCCATTGGTTGCAATACAGTCCTTTAAACGTTGAGGCCATTTATCAATAAAAGCACGCACTCTTTCCATGGGAAAATTCTTGACTGCCAATCGTATGGATTGTTTTAGGGACTCTAAATTATCATGGCGTTTAGAGCAAGCCGTACTCTCTAAAACTGACCATAAATCATAATCCAGCGGATTAAGGTCGGGAATAGACGACGGCCAGTCTTCAGCTCTGATGAAGTCGGACACGTTCGATTCCAACCAAGACTGCGTGGACCGAGCTTTGTGACCCGGCGCCGAGTCTTGCTGGAAGGACCATTCTTGGTTATTGAACATGGTGTTGTTAAGGGGCTTAACTACCCTCTCAAGAATGGTATCTTGATACACTTGTGCACATGTTTTGATACCTTTTTCACAAAAGTATGGCTCAGTCACTCCTTCATAGCTAACACCCTACCAAACCATCACTGAAGTCGGATAATGCCCACGTTGCACTCTGTCGACTAATTGGGAAGCTTCCTTAGAGCTTTGAGCATAAATACGGTCATTTTGTTTGTTAAAATGTTGCTCAATTGTAAAAAATATCTCATCCGAAAACAATTTTTTTCTGTGACCTCCCATTGCGTACCGCTTCAGTAGTTGTTTCGATTTTACCACCCTATTCATTTTTAAATTATCAGTTAAGAAATTACCAGTACGTCTCTTATAGGCTGCAAGTCCTAAGTCATCTTTTAAAATACGCGACATGGTTCTAGGTGCTATCTTGTCTCCCGAGATAAAATCTTTTGTTTTCGGACCGGATTTCTTCGAATTTCTTTCCCTTACCTACTGCTTTTACCACCTTTTTCGTACGAACACTACGTGGACGGCCAGATATGTTTGTGTCCTAAACAGAGGAGGTCACATTGCACCTATTGATAGCCCGGTACACAAACATTTGAGTAATACCAAGCGTATGGAGAGGTTTTAAATATTGCATTTGGCTCCATACCTACTTTGTGTAATGCAATCACAGCGATTCGGTTCTCGTTTATCTCCCCACTCCATTTTAATATCGCAATATATTGTACAATGTATTGGCGCCAAAATAAGAGAACACAATGAAAAATCATATAAAAATGACAGATTCCAAATTCAAATGTAATATTTTGTTTATTTTTAATTCTAATAGTATTTATGGCCAGACTAAGTATATTTTTTTAATGTGTGTTCGCGGATAACTTCGTCGTTTATGAACCGATTTTGATGATTCTTTTTTTGTTGGAAAGGAGATATCCCAGGGTTGTACCATGAAAAGTAAAACCAGGATCTGATGATGGAATTCTAGAGAAATCGAGGGCACTCCTCAAATATTATAGGCATACATGTAGCGATTTTGGTATTTTCATCAATAATGCAATCATTTGCACTCAGAAATTGTTATTTGGTGAAGTGGAACTGATGAAAAAGACCACAATGGCCACTGGAAACCCGAATTAAAACAATGTATCCTAGTCGTGTTTGGGCTTATTTAATTGTCATAAGCTGTACTTTGGCTATAAATGATTTTGGTATTCATTGGAGGTACCTACCAAAACTAAAAAGAGAAAAATAAAAAACTTTTTAACAAAAAACTCAAACCGACTTCCAAAACAAAACACTTCAAAGTGAAAAATAACTTTCTTATCCGAAGTCGGTGTCGAATAACGGAAAACAATGGGTGCAAAAGACACCGACTTCGGAAAAGAAAGTTATTTTTCACTTTGAAGTGTTTTGTTTTGGAAGTCGCTTTGATTTTTTGTTAAAAAGTTTTTTTTCTAGATATTGGACATTGAAGATATTTTGTTATTACCGATTTTTGTCTATTGGTCTATTTGTTTGGGTTTTTTGGCCGCGGAATTTGTGTAGTAATTAGGTTTCTTAATTATTCTCAATACTTAAATTGCAGTTAACTTAACCAATTGGGTCGTAGTACATTGATAGTTATAAAATGAAATAAATTCTTTATTTTTTTTTTTCTCTGAAATTTAGAAATAATGTTTATGACAGTCATGCTGCAGATGTGTTTAAAAATATTAACGTTTCATTAGCTATCCAACAGGGTATAACAAGCTAGGGTATTATCAGAATTCTTCGAAAAATACTTTGATGAAAGGCTCCCAGGTAGTATAAAAGTCATTCGATGATTTCCAACCCAAAAAAAAAAAAAAAACTTAAAAGGTAGTATAAAAGTAACGGTAAAAAATCCTGCTGAGCAGTCGGATGATACATCTGGTTTTGGTTAGCCAGCCCGCGAATACGTCAGCAGCTTGTTTACGTCTTTTTAGTTCGCTTCTTAAGCAGTCGGGTTTATTGAATTAACATTTTATAACTATCAATCGTCTACTACGTCTGACATATTTCAGTTAACTGCAATTTTAGTATTGAAAATAATAAAGCAATTTATACTATACAAAAATCGGAAAATACATAAATTAAACGCACAAAAGACAAAAAAATAGGCCAATAGACAAAAAATTAGCAATTTTTGAAAAATACTTCTCTGCCCAACAACACCTTGAAAACGGTTAAGTTTAGGGTACGGTGTTTCATAGATAAATCAATCAGAATTGTTGGTAACTATAACCTCTTAAATATTCTATGTGGACTTAACCTGTAGTATTAATTGAGATTGTATAAATTGTTTTGAAATAAAAGCACCGTTAGACACTGCTACGTGTTTCTGTACACTATTTATGGTCGTGAATGTTCATGTATCGCTTAACAACAAAGCCTAATTGTGGTTTCAGCCGGAACCGAAACTGAAATTCAAAGTTACTTAATTAGCTTAACGGACGCCAGATGTAAAGTTTCAATGCAATGTTTAATAATCAACGGAACCTAAAATAGAAGTACATTTTAAATGAATTAGGCAAAGTGATTAATTTAAAACGCTAAGACAAGGAGCTTAGAATTTAAAAGCCTATTAAAGGAGAAGCAAGTGAAAGAAGATGTTAAGAAATCAACAGCACTAAATTACGTTATTTACGCGATCTTTGCTCGATAGTGAAAATATTCTTCAAAATCTTTCGGACAGTGTGAAAAATTCTGTTACACAATTGGTGTGCAAAGAAGCATAACACAAAAGAGATAACGTTTAAACGCAATGGGTAGAATAATGCTGCCAATGATATAGATGGTAAAAATATGAGTAAATTAAAAGTCCAATTAGTAGTTAAAATGTAAATTTTTGAGGTCATAAGTTACTATTTCATAAAACAAGTTCTTGTCAAAAACTAGGCTGGTATCTCCATGACAACTCATCATAGAGTTACTGCTTCTTCTGCCAAATGGCCAAACTGCAATAATTTATAATTTCAAAAACGTGTTCCTTGCCACCATTTTCGTTCTAACTCATAGCTTAGCCGAAGCTTCTGTCAGACAGTTTTCGTTATAAATTGTACCCACAGGAAATATTCTAGATTTGGCTGTTGGCAACACAAGACCTATTCAGCACGTGCCTTTAATATTTCGTATTAAGCTTTAATTTATTTTATTATTTGTATGTTTGCTTGTTTGTTAATCAATCACGTTTCAACAACCAAACGCTCGTTTTGTCTGTTGGATGAAACTTACCGATAAACCATGACCAGCAGTCAAATTCTCTTAATTTAAGACTTATACTTGCCAATCGTAGTATTATTAATATTAGAAAACGTCAAAAATAGTCCAATCACATGCCATCATTTTTGATGTTTTGAAAATCATAGTTTATAATTAGGAGAATAACTGGCCTTCTGGACATATGAATTTTCTCTTAGATACGGTAGAATGTTGCCGAGAGATAATTTCGCACATTTACTCACACGAAACCGCGAGAAAATCTAGTCTTACATAATTCGTTGCTTATAGGAATTACCTTTCCTTTTTAAATTCTTTCCGTTCCCAAATTTTAGAAGTGGTAATATTTTTTGTTAAAATATTCGTTCCTTGTCCGGGATTTTATCGTTTCGGATCGGGTCAGTTTTACCACCTAGCTGCAGACCCTTAAAATACGCTGAAAGCAAAACTTGACCAACATGTAAATGCTTTTAAAGAAAGGTTCTCCAATGCTATGAAAACTAACCCCACGGTTTAAAGGAAAAGGGTATCTAATTAAAAAGTACAATCTTTGGTGTGGTTGGCCTTCTCGATGACTTATTCTGTAGTATTGCACAGCATTAATCCTAATAAGTATAACAAAATCAATCTGGATGTCTTGATGGTTTACTGTTTGATGGTTTTGGCTCAATAGACCGCGCTTATTGAGTTGTGAGAGCCTGAGTAAGACTTTTTATATGTACTCGAACGCGTCTACGTAAAAGTTCACTTAGGTCAATTTGTATGGATTGATTAAGCAGGTTAGTACGGGGTTTCTTGTCCGTTTTGCTCCATACCTTTGCGAATGGACAGTAGAATCAATTATTATTATTTGTTAACTTTAAATTTTGATGTTCAAAGTGCCGCTTAGTGACCAAGAAATAAATGATTTGACTTTGTGTTTATCGTTATTGTTACCCTACAGCTCTTATTAGTTTGTAGTATATATTCGACGTTGGCCTATGTTAACGCGGTTGAGTAAGTTTCAAAACATGCAGTAAGTCTTCAGAAATTTGCAAGTATACTCTAGCTAGCATTTAGTCATTTGCAAATTAAAACATAACAGTTTTAGCAACATTAAAGCGATACAAAATCTTCGCATCGCACAGTCTAGCTTATACCCGCCAATAGGGGTGACCGCACGTACGTTTGTTTTCAATGATAGTTTACTGATAGCATCTGTTTGTACTACAAACCTTTTAGTGGGACTTGAATCACGTACAATAAAGAACAGTTAAACAATACGATTATTTGTTTGTATAATAAAACTGGATTAATTTGAGTATTTATTAGATATTAGCTAGTTCCCTTGGCTTCGCTCCTGAATCCAATCTCAAATGACTTGTGCATTTTTTTCGGGATTGAATGTAGAGTTTTGCACTTAGTGATATTGTATAGCTTCTACCAGGTTAAGAAGAGTATATCTTTTAATCGAAATCAGGTCAGTACTTTTACAAGACACAAAACAAACTTTTTAAGAAAAAAACTAAACCGACTTCCAAAACAGAACTTTTCAAAGCGACAAAATACTTTCTTTTCGGCAGTCGGTGTCTTTAGTACCTATTTTCTTTTTTCGTTTTTCATACTGAGTGCCAAAAGTAATTTTTCGCTTTGTAGTGTTTTTTTTTGGAAGTCGGTTCAGTTTTTTCTTAAAAGTTTGTTTTGTGTCTTGAAAAAGTATAAAAAAATTACTTTTAACTGCTAGGAAAAAGGGCTCTCCAGAAAGGGCAACCTTTGGTCATCTATCAATCTTGCTCACTAAGTGTTGGCTATTTCACCCAATTATATTTGCCACGTTTTCTTTGGACATTAAGCCAGTGGAATCCATTAGTACCCCAAAATTTACCCATAAAGACCGCAACGAAAAGAAAGTGCGGAACACAATACCTATACCTATCTACACATTATACAATATTGCCAGATATTAAATGAATGCGCATTTCACTTTGTTATACCAATTTAGGCATGCGAAATTGTTCAATGTCTTAAATTAAAATCAATACATAGAATAATTCAGCAATGTCAGTGTATAATAAAGGCAACACAATATCAAACAACAATAAAAATAAAACAAATTAGACTCAGAGTAATCACCGATGGGAAAAATGATTCCTATCTGCCAGATACTAACTGTGTACACACACACATCACAATATCACATACATCTTATTAACATTTATTTAGTTTAACGCGGCCATCGGTTGTAGTTGTTTATTATATGTTTGGGCTCTAGTGGTGAAGTTGCTACAAGGCGTTCCAGTGCGAGGCTCAATATATAAATAATAAATAAATTATGAAAACAAATAGTCATGAAGAGGGAAAGTTTAAACAATATTACGAAAGGAAAAGTTAAGGTGAAGGTATTGAAAATTTCCTCTAAAGAAAATTTCTCAAAAACTAATCCGCTACTTGATTACTGAAAAGCCAAACTTAAACAATAACCAAACTAAACAAAAGGTACGTTATTGTACATTACTGCAGAATCCAGTAAGTAAGACTTCCTGGCCAAGTATGAGTTAACCGGTTATATACGAGGCCAGGATGTCTGACTTACTGGTTGAGGCTTGTATAATGCTTTTCTCAAAAATGAAAGAAAGTTTAATAACAAATTCGTTTAATTAATATTTTAGGTTACATTCATATTAGGGCAATTACTGATAGATATTGTGATCGATTTACCGGGGGCATTTATTTATATTTTCTCAATCGTGCTTGGCAATTTGAGCATTATTTTGACAACCTTCTTCGAGATAAATCGAAATTGCAGTACAGGCCAAATACATGAGAGCAGCGGCCGGCAAAAGTTGTATGAAAATCCATTTCTGCCGTGTGTAGCGGCCAAATTAATTACATAGTAAACTCATATCTTTCGTGTAATTAAATATGGAACGATCTTTATCACCGAAACATGGCAACCAAGGAGGTATCTTATCAAAGGTTTTATTTAAATTTCGAACTGGCTTGCTAATAGAAAGCTGTTTATTGAAAAAAAAAACAAATACCGCAATGCGTGCAGCTTCATACAATTCCATAGGCCGTAGAATGGGCGAAAAATCACGCGAATAAAAAGGCCTAACGCGGGAATAATTATTTTTGTTCGTTGTTCGTCATTGATTTTGAAAAGTAAATGGTTTGGTTCGGTTTTCTGATATCGGTATTAGTAGTACAGTTATATTAGATATAGTTTATGTAATATCGGTTATTTTGATATAGATATCGATATGGTATTATATCTAACACATATCCGATATAAGTTACGTTTTGATATTGTACGGAACCGCACATTATTTTTCATACTCACGCGCCGTGCATTCTGTGCACTCAGCATTTCGTACCTATCACTAAGCTAATTTGTGTAAGTACATTAAATCAATAAATCAGTGTTCAACGGACATTCGCGGTGGTCGGTTTTATTTCATCATCATCCCCATAGAATCGCCCCGGTATCATCACTAAGTGCAGGGATCCCCTACATTTATTTTTGGTCCTTCGAGATTAGCATCAGGACCTCGTCGCGGTACTTTGAGCTAGCGCGCGCACAGCTCAGTGGCAATCTCTCGCGAACGTGGTTCTGTGATCAAACCAGTGAGAAACTCTTTTTTTCACTCTCTCATCCTATACTTGAGTTACACTTGACTTGAGCTTAGGTCAACAGCACGGTCGTGGTAAGGAAATCACGGCGTGATATCACCATCATCATCATCAGGCTCCCTGGAGCACATCATCGGGTGGCGCAAGGGTCAGCGTCCGCAGTCAGCATCGTCATCACGTGGATCATCATATTTCCAAGTAAGACTGTTCCTTTTACCTACCTACATCATGGAAGATCTTATTGCCCGTCAATCGGAAATCATCGCCAATTTTACTACCATCAAGGTCAACTTTAGCAAGGACTCGGATTCTCGCAAAACTACGGAATACCTCAGGAAACGTTTAGACGCGATAGACGACCTCTGGGGAGAGTTCGAACAAAATCATAAGCAAATATCGGAGCATAAAGATGCGGCGGTCGACTATTTCCTCGACAACACGTATCAAAAGGGCAAAGATCATTATCAATTTGTACGGAATCTCATTTCGTCTTACGGCAAATCAAACAAATCAACTCAACCTGATGGCAAGTTAGACGAACTAATATCGCTGCAACGCACGAACTTTAGGGCATTTACTCGGCTGGTCAAAGGTATCAAGATTGATCAGATATCGGACAAATGGGAACTTGAGGATGAGCTCAAAAACATCCAAGTAAAGTGGACAATGATAGATACGCAACATTTGCAAATCGATCATATCCTAGCTGGAGGTGACTTATCATACGACGAGGAGTTTAACAATCATGAATTGGTCTACAAAAACATCAAAAGAGAGCTGAATAAGAAGATCTCCTCAACATCTCATTTAGAGAGATCAACCCCGCACATTGATATACCGTCATTTAGCGGGAACTACACACAATGGCCAACATTTTATGACTTGTTCACCGAGACAATTCATAACAACAATTCGATCACGAAAGCTCAGAAGATGCAGCATCTTAAGGGAAAACTTAAGGGGGAGGCAGAGCGTATTATTCATCATCTCCATATATCATCAGATAACTACGATGCAGCGTGGGATATCTTACTACATCGGTACAATAATACTCAACTTCTTTTTACCAATCACATCGAAATCTTCCTTAATCAACCCAACATCCAAAGGCAAACATCATTAGACATCAAAGGTTTATACGATACCTCAACCGAATGTATTCACGCGATACACAATCTCGGTGCTGATACGAATACATGGGATCCGTTGTTGGTTCACTTGCTCTGCAAAAAACTGGACCCAGAAACATATGCTGGGTACAAAGAAGCACGCAGGAATCCTCGTGACCTACCAAAGCTGGAGGAATTAATGTCTTATCTCGAGAGTAAATTTACTGCTCTTGAACCCATTAAAACTACTAAGGAACCCTCATCATCAAGCAAAAGGAACCCAAATCAATCGCATAATAAGCAAAACTATAATAAAGGTTTCGCTAACAAAAATTATCAGGCCATCATTACGCAAACATCGAAATGCACTGTATGCAATTCAAATCATGCTCGCAATTTGCTATCATGCCAAAAATTTATGAAAATGACATCAGATGTACAATTGAAATTGGTGACGAAATCAAATATATGTCGAAATTGTTTATTCAGTCACGACGGAAATCAATGCACTTCAACGAAACTTTGCAAAACCTGTCAAGGAGATCATCACACAATACTCCATGAAGCGTGTTGTGTCTCATCATCAAAATCGCCAAATAACCACCCTAACGTTAATCATGTCGCAGGGGAGGACGAAGAGTTATTGTTGACCACGCTGTCAATCAAAGTCAAGTGTTCCGACGGCAGCTACGTGTTCCTTAGGGCACTTCTAGACCAGGGATCACAAATATCATTAATATCGGAAAACGCTGTTCAGCGATTAGGGTTGCAGCGTCAACGATACAACGCATCAGTATCAGGGATAGGTGCTGGTACTAGACAAAGCAAAGGACGGGTATCAATCGACTGTCAATCTATCTACGGCGACTATCATTTTACTACAGAAGCACTGGTTCTGCCTAAAGTCGCTAACTGCTTGCCTGGTGCACCATTCAAAAAACAATCATGGCCTCACATTCAGCATCTTCAATTAGCAGATCCAGAATACAACGTGTCTAAGCCAATAGATATTCTCTTGGATGTGAGTATCTATTCTCAAATCATCATGGACGGTCTCATCAAAGGACCAGCGCAGGCTCCGATTGCGCAACAGACCGCACTCGGTTGGATCCTGTCTGGCAATGTTCGCACATTTAACTGTCATATCGCGACGAATGACTTATCAGAACTATCAAAATATTGGGAGATAGAGGACGTAGAAACATCATCATCACCCCTTACCCGTGAGGAGCAGTACTGTGAAGAGTTTTATCAGCAAGCTACTCGTCGTTTGGATACTGGTAGATACGAGGTTGGCATACCCATGAAACCCGAATATGAAAATCAGCTTGGATCATCAAAATCTAAGGCTATCGCACAATTCAAACAGTTGGAAAGAAAAATGTGCAATAATGAATCATTTGCAGAAAATTATAAAACGTTTATGTCGGAATATCAACAACTGGGTCACATGTGTACGGCTAATAATGTCGATGAATCAAAACGTGCCTACTTCTTACCACATCATGGCGTAATGAAATTAGACTCAACAACAACAAAACTTAGAGTCGTTTTCAATGCGTCAGCGAAATCAACATCAGGAAAAAGCCTAAATGACCTCATGTGCTGCGGACCAAATCTACAAAAAGACCTCATGACACTCATCTTAACCTGGAGAACGTACAGTTACGTTATCACGGCAGACATAGAGAAAATGTTTCGCCAAATCATTATCAGGCAATCCGATCGTCATCTTCAATCAATCATTTGGCGGCAATCATCTCAAGAAATACTTAACGAATATCATCTTACTACCGTAACATACGGTACTAAGGCCGCTCCATACTTAGCGATGCGAACGTTAAAACAGCTGGCAATAGACGATGCCGACAAGTATCCTCTAGCTTCGTCAGCCCTGAGTCAATCATTTTATATGGACGATCTATTTAGTGGAGCAAATACCATTCAACAAGCGAAGGAGCTTCAGCATCAACTCATTGAGACGCTGAAGGGAGCTGGTATGAACCTCCGGAAATGGTCCAGTAACGTACCGGACCTCCTGGTAGATCTATCACCAGATCAACTCAACAACCCATTAGACTTCAAGTGCTCGGAAACAAGAAAAACACTTGGATTAAGATGGAACTCATCAACGGATAGCTTCACCTTTCAAAATCAATTGGATTATCACGATAAACGCGTCACAAAGAGACAGCTACTTTCGGAAATTTCGAAGATATTTGACCCCTTAGGCTGGCTGTCACCATTATCAATCAGAGCAAAACTGCTTTTTCAAAACGCATGGTCATCACATTTATCATGGGACGAAGAAGTCCCGCAACCGATTCAAGATGACTGGATTCAGATCAAGAATGATTTCAACACCATAGATCAATTTATCATTCCACGTTATCTCGGCAACACAAACCAATCATATCAAATCCATGGATTTTGTGACGCATCCGACAAAGCATACGCATGTGTTGTGTATGTAGTAGCTAAGGACAATAAGGGTGATCGCACATCAACGCTCGCTGTAGCAAAAACAAAGTTAGCACCACTGGCAAAAAAGGTATCATTACCACGACTAGAGTTATGTGGTGCGCTACTACTATCTCAACTTATCAAGAAAGTCATGGAACCATTATCAAATCAAGATGTGGAGATTTACGCCTGGACAGACTCGATGATAGTTTTAGGGTGGATCCAAGGCGACGTGAAGAAATGGAAACAATTCGTAGCTAACAGAATCAACAAAATCACTATTATCATTCCACCCTCAAGTTGGCATCATGTGAGGTCCGAAGAGAATGCAGCAGATTGCGCTACTCGGGGTCTGACGTCACGGAAGCTTTCAAGCCATCCGCTGTGGTGGCAGGGTCCGAAATGGATAACCAATTTCGAACAAAGCACCCTCCCTACCACCTCATATCAATCACCAGATTTGGAAACCAAGAAGCCTAGTGTAAACACGGCTTTATATCAAAATCATATTTCATTGATACACGAGTTACTACAGAACTACAGTTCCTTAACTCGCATTCTGAGAATCGTCGCTTGGGTCTCGCGTTTCATAACGCAATCACGAGGTAAACGCACATCAAAATCAGATGTTTTAACGTCATCAGAATTGAACAATGCATTGAATATCATTATCAAAGATGACCAACTAAAACAATTTCATGAAGATATATTGTTTATCAATCAAAAGGGGCATGTGCATCCAAGAAGCAAAATATCATGTCTTAATCCATTCATAGATGAACACGGTCTCCTTAGAGTAGGTGGACGACTGAAAAACGCACGCATCAACGACTCATCAAAGCACCCTATCATATTATCAAGCCACAGTCGTCTCACAGATTTAATCATTGATCAGGCTCATATTACCACATTGCACGGAGGCCCGCGACTGACACTTTCATACATCAGAGACAGGTATTGGATCATCAGTGGAATCCGTACCGTCAAAAGGAAGTTGAGATCATGCGTTAAGTGTCAGCGCTTTACTCAAACGCAATATCATCAAATCATGGCCGATCTTCCACAACCACGAGTCACCCCGTCACGACCTTTCTCTCACACCGGTGTCGATTTTACCGGACACGTCGAGCTGAAGGCTAATAAGGGACGTGGAATCAAAACCGTTAAGGGCTATATTGCTGTGTTTGTTTGTTTGTCTACCAAGGCTGTTCATCTGGAGCTAGTTTCTGATCTCAGTACTCCATCATTTCTAGCAGCCTTTCGTAGGTTTTCGGCCCGTCGTGGAACACCAAGTCACGTTTACAGTGATAATGGCACAAATTTCGTAGGTGCCAACCGTATCATAAAGAAGGAATATCAAGACATCATAGCCACAATCAACACCGATTTCTTCAATAACATCAATGACATGAACATAAAGTGGCACTTCAACGCTCCTGCATGGCCAAGTGCAGGCGGTCTTTGGGAGGCTGCGGTGAAAAGCCTCAAATATCATCTGAAACGCATCATCGGAGATCAGAAACTCACTTACGAGGAATTTACTACACTTCTATTTCAAATCGAGGCATGTCTGAACTCAAGGCCCCTCTGTCAGTTGACAGAGAGCCCTGAAGACGACGTTCTTACGCCAGGTCATTTCTTGATCGGCGGCCCGCTTCTATCTAGACCACAGACTGATCCAGATCACATAAACCAGTCAACTAGGTGGCAACTCATTCAATCAATGAACAAACACCTTTGGAAAAGGTGGTCAAGCGAATATTTACAGCAACTGCAGGCTAGATCAAAATGGCGTAAGCCAAGTAGGAACTTCGAAGTGGACGATGTCGTTCTTATCAAGGACGAAAACTTGCCACCCGGCAAGTGGGCGCTAGGACGTATTCAAGCAGTTCATCCTGGGAGAGATGGCTATGTAAGGGTAGTCAGCTTAAAAACCAAAAATAATATCATTCAACGTCCAGTCACCAGACTTGTGTTGTTACCAGTAAACGAGGATACAAGTCAGGATGAAAAAGTCAACCATCAAAACAAATCAGATGAGCGAAGCAAGAGAAAGCGACTTCCTCGCAACAACGTTTCATTGAAGAATCTATTCACTAGCTTCATATTACTATTTTTCATGTTATTATCATCGACTTCAGCGGAAAATATACCCAATCAAGAATCGTATAATCTGACGTCATTAGATCAGAATCAAGCTATTTACTTCGATAGAATATCCAATCTTCAGTACATCCAGGACGAATGGCGTCTAGTTGTCTACTACAATATGACGACATACTGGAAAGGGTTAGCCGAGATCAAGAGTTACGTCAATCATATCAAGTCATTATGCATAACTCAGGCAAATAAACAATATCAGAGTATCATTCATCAATTAGAGCACGAAATAAGTGACATTGAACATTATGATATGTTACTTAAATATCAAAGTCCAAAGAGGCTAAAGAGAGGCCTAGTGGACGGCGTGGGTTATATTGCCAACTCGTTATTCGGTGTACTAGACGAAAGGTTTGCTGAAAAATATAAGGGTGACATCGAACAGATCAGTCATAATGAAGCACATCTACAGAAACTTATAAAAAATCAAACAAGCATCTTAGAATCTGAGTTCAACATCGTACGCCGTAACGAGGATATCATGAATAAACAATTTTCATTTATCAAGCAACATCTACAACATATATCATCTGAGGTGAATAAGGTACGTCTCGCAAACGAAGATAGTCTTTACATTACCTCATCGGCACTAGCAGCATCAATAATTCTCACAAATATTCGTTGGATTCAGCAAACGCTAATCGGAACCGTAACAGATATTTCACACGGGCGCATTGACAGCCATTTGCTGTCACCGGAGCAGTTATCGTATCAGCTGAGCACTATCTCCAGTCGACTGAATGGTAAACTTACGATACCTGTGGACTTAAGGAATGTCAAGGATTTGTACCGGTTACTAAAGGTTTCGGCTAGAGTCTTCTCTAACTACTTAATCATTGAGATCAAGGTTCCACTCATAAGTAACGAACTGTTTGAGTTGAACAAAATCATATCAATTTCGCAAAAGAGAGGACAACAATATTATCATCTCATTCCATCAGTACCGCTCATAGCCTACAATTTGCGCAAGGATACAGCATTTCTCCTATCAGAAGCAGACCTTCAATCATGTACTCATGTTCCTAACGATATCTTGTTATGTTCATTAAACATGCCCATCTACAATCTAAACATGAAACAATCAATTTGCGAAATCAAATTATTCAATAAAAAGCAACTATGCCACTCCGTAAAATCATCATGTGACGAGCAATGGATCAAATTACACAGGCCGAACAGCTGGTTGTACACATGTTGCTCGGAATGCCAAACTCGCATTATTTGCGCCAACGGAATCACAATGGTGAACCTTGTCGGCAACGGGATTATTACCCTAGGTCAAGGTTGCACATTGAAAGGAGAGACCTTCAGTATCTATGCCCATAACAATTTCATCAATCACGTGAATATTCATCATCACATCGAAGTCCCAGAGGTGTCCGTACTAAACAAAATCATGAAAACGTCTGCGCCAGAGAACTTCAGTGAAGCTGAAGATCATCATCTCATTTGGAATAAATTAAGGGCTCAGATTGACGAGGTTAAGGAACAGTCATCTACAGATCTGAGCATTCACGACATTCATCACTACACTGTGTTGTACATCAGTGTAGCTTCGGTAATCATCTTGGGTGGCGTCGTCGTGTACCTCATCAAAAGCCAACGAAGTACGGGCAGGGCATCAGCGTCGCCGGCCCCCCAGGGCCAAGAGGCTCTCGGGGTGGGGCCTGTGGCGGTCGCACCGGCATCGCGTGGATCATCAGTGCAAAAGTGTAGTGAAGTGTTCACAATCAGTGGTGTAGACAGGGCTACCTCGCCCATGTGTACCGTAGAATAGTCGTTTAGTTAGTATTTTCACATTTGTATCATTAGCAATCTATATCATTTTATTTTACTATTTTACTTGTCTCTTAATTTAATTTTCTGTTAATCAATCATATCAGTTGTCTGATTGCGGGCAGGATGTACGGAACCGCACATTATTTTTCATACTCACGCGCCGTGCATTCTGTGCACTCAGCATTTCGTACCTATCACTAAGCTAATTTGTGTAAGTACATTAAATCAATAAATCAGTGTTCAACGGACATTCGCGGTGGTCGGTTTTATTTCATCATCATCCCCATAGAATCGCCCCGGTATCATCACTAAGTGCAGGGATCCCCTACAGATATATCGGTCCTATCCCTACTACGTAAATAAGTAAATTACATACTTACTTACTGGACAGTAGGAGACTCCAAATTTAAAATCTCGCTTCTTACTGGACAGTTGTGAATAAGTCTCCGGTAGAATTCACTTTCTGGAGACTTTTTAGAGATGTTATGGCAATATTACATACCATTTTTGAGAAAAGGTAATTTACGGAGGCGTTTTCCACGAGTAGGTAAATACCAAAGCGATTGGGTTAGGATCCCAACAGTTTTTGTTCGAAGTCACGTCCCAACTGAGATTTACGTCTCCTATCTATTTAACCATTAATGTACACACACATAGTAAAAAGACAAGAAGAAGGAACAGAAAATAGGTACAAAGGTATGCTTATTTCTAACGAAATCTCTTCCAGCATACCTGCGTATATATGTAGACACCGTGTGTAGAGGGGAAATAAAAATAAACTTATATTGAACAATTCACAATAAACAAGAATACAGTATAGATAATGAATATATACACTTATACACATGTATATTAATAAAATAAAATATAAATATTATACTATATAGATGAATCGAAAAATCCCTTTTTAGGATTCCGTGTGGTTTTAGTTAATTAAAACTGGTCGGTTCCAACAAGGGTAAAACTCATTTAAATTATTTTTGAAAGTAAATGGCATCACAGATGCAAACAACTTTTATTATTATTATTAGATGAAATATTTTATAAAATTGTAACATATTTCGTCAAAATGTGGGCAATAGTCATTTTTTTTGTTACTTCAATTAGTTACCTACTTAAAGAAGCTTAACTAGACCTATGTCTAGTTAAGCTTCTTTAAGTAGGTAACTAATTGAAACCCCTATGGGTTAAAGTATGAAATTGCCGTTTTATTGTAATAGGTACTTCGAATACGAGTAGACATAGAACCTTCATGGTTTGAGATTTTTGGGTGAAACAAGTTTGTGTACAAATTAGGCTGCCTTACTATCTCCATGACTATTCATCTAACAGTTACTGCTTCTGCTGCCAAATGGCCAAACTGCTATAATTTATAGTTTCAAAAACTTTTTCCTTGCCCCCATTTCAGACAGACAGTTTTCGTAAAAAATTGTACCACGGGAAATATTCTAGATTTTTCTGTTGGCAACACAAGATTTATTCACCACGTGCCTGTAATATGTCATATTAGGTTGTTATTTGTTTTTTATTTATTTGTATGTTTTCTTGTTTGTTAATCAATCACGTTGTACGTATGATTTGTCTCTTACATACGGTAGAATGTTTCCGAGGGATAATTTCGGACATTCACACGTACGTACCGCGAGAAAATCTAGTGTTACATAATTCGTAAAAACATAAATCTTGCTTATAGGGATTCCGTTTGCTTTTTAAATTCAAATAAAATATTGAAAAGGTTACCCAAATTTTAGAAGTGACAAAATTTTTTGTTTGAATATTCGATCCGTGTCCAGGATTTAATCGTTTCTGATCGCGTCATTTTACTACCCAGCTGCAGATCCATAAAATACGCTGTAAGCAAAACACGACCTACATGTAAATGCTTTTCAGAAAGGTTCTCCAATACATTGCTATGAAAACTGACTGCTACGGTTTAAAGGGTCTCTAATAAAAAAATACAAACATTGGTAGTACTGCACAGCATTAATTCTCGTTAGTATAACAAAGTCAACCTGAATGTCTTGATGGTTTACTGTTTTGATGGTTTAGGCTCAATAGACCGCGCTTATTGAGTTGTGAGAACCTGAGTAAGACTTTTTATAGGTACTCGAACGCGTCTACGTAAAAGTTCGCTTATGTCAATTTGTATGGATTAATTGGTTATGGATTAGCAGGTTAGTATGGAGTTTCTTGTCTGTTTTGCTCCATACCTTTGCAAATGGACAGTAGAATCAATTATTGTTATTTGCTAACTTTAAATTTTGACATTCAAAGTGCCGCTTAGTGACCTAAGAAATAAATGACTTGACTTTGTGTTGCTCATTATTGTTACCATAAAGCGCTTATTAATTTTCAGTACATATTTGACGTTAACCTATGTTAACGAGGTCGTGTAAGTTTCAAAACATGCAGTAAGTCTTCAGAAATTTGCAAGTATACTCTAACTAGCATATGGTCATTTGCATATTAAAAATAACAGCTTTAGCAACATTGAAGCGATACTAAATATTCGCAACGCATAATCTAGCTTATACCCGCCAATAGGGGATACCGCACGTACGTTTGTTTTCAATGATAGTTTACTGATAGCATCTGTTTGTACTACAAATATTTTAGTGGGCCTTGAATCACGTACAATAAAGAACAGTTAAACAATACGATTGTTTGTTTGTATAACAAAAACTTGATTGATTTTGAGTATTTATTAGGTACCAGCTAGTTGGCCCTTGTTTCGCTCCAGAATCCAATCTCATATGATCTGTGCATTTTTTGCGGGGTAAAAGTAGTGTTTGCTACTAATAATAGTGCATAGCTTCTACCAGTTTAAGAAGAGTATAGCTTTCACACGTACAAAAATATTTAAGAAAAAAATAAACCAACTTCCAAAACAAAACACTGCAAAGCGAAAAATACCTTTTTCCGGCAGTCCGTGACTTTAGTACTTATTTCCTTTATTCGTTTTTCATATCGACTTCTGTAGTGTTTTGGAAGTCAGTTTTTTTTCTCTTTTGTGTTTTTGTACCTTATATTACCATGTAAATACATATTGGGACGGGAAGGATGACTTAAAAAATATTTGTCAGATCTTCATTAAATTTAAATGGGACCACATGAGAAGCACCAGCTTTCAAATACAAAGTAATCAAATACAAAGTAAAAAGGTTCATCAATTGTAAAAAAAAAAACATGCCTTAGCTTACTATATTTAATAATGAAACATGCTTTGGTCAGGCGTCGAAAACAGCTTTACCTCTAACTTATAAGTGAGTACTGCCATGTTTTTTTTATAAATACCCTATGTTTTTTACATAATTTTACCGTAACAATAGATAAGTTCCTTGAACCAATAAATAAATATACTTTTATTGAATAAAGATAAAAAAACCTGACCGGAGGATTAACTTTATCATTAGGAGTTTCTCAGACGAAAAAGTTTTGAAAAAATGACAAGGAGAAAAGTTAGATTTTCTTAGAAAAACACTATTATTAAAGATTCATGAGAACGATAATTTATCAAACACCTTGTCAATACGGGTAAAGTTTTCAACAACTTTGAGTAAATTTTCTAATTGCTTTCTTTTATCTGTTTTTAATATTTTTTTGACGAAGGTTCGATCAGAAACATGACTCTGAAAAAAATGGAGAATATATTTTTACAAAACAAGCCAGGTTAATTAGGCATGTAAAATATTTAGAGCCTTTAACATCATCATCATCATCTACAGCTGAACTTACCCAGTGCTGGGCAACAGACTCGCTCATAACCTATGGCATCTAAACTTACTGTGTATTTTATTGTTTTGCAAAATAGACACAAAAAAGGGAATAAATCAAACATCCCATCCCATCCCACGCGACACTTTTCGTAATCAACCCCTTGGATTTCGACAATTCGACAGTCAATAACGCCAATAGAATGATTATTTTGTCTAGAGCCCAAGGAGGTTACTTACATAACGATCAATGTACCTACTCATAAAACGGTTGTGATGACAACTAGTCACACTAGCTATGTCGTCCCTATCCATAGAAGTCACTTTCAATAATACATCACTTTGTACATGTAGTCAGCTTTCCAATTTGTCTCAAGCCGTATTACGTCTCTTTCCCAACTCGTCCGATGCGTATGTAGGTAAACTTATTTTAATATTTAGGAAGACACTAAATGGTATGAAGTTGAAGTCGAAAAAAAACTATTTAAATTCGTATTGATAAAAAAATAAGGAAGAAATAAAAAAGAAAGAATAAAATGACATCGCCAAAAAACAAAATAAGAAATTGAATGACAAAATCCAGCTTTTTTATTGATAATAAGGCCAACAGGCAACCAACCTCTTCTTTTTCTCATTTTAAACCTTATAGTACATTTAACATAGCGTCGGACGTGTTGGGAAAGAGACGAAATACGGCTTGAGACAAATTGGGCAACTGACTACCTATACAAAGTGACGTACTAGTGAAAGTGACCTCTTAAGGATAGGGACGACATAGCTAGTATGACTAGTTGTCATCACAACCGTTTTATGTAGTCATACATTTACAAAGTGACGTATTAGTGAAAGTGACTTCTAAGGATTGGTTGTCATCACAACCAAGAAAACATCGTGAGGATATCTGGGTCCAACCTTATCAATTTAAGTCTGGAAATCTATGGTATTTTAACCTGATTGTATTCATTTGCATTCGTTTCTTTTTAGTGAACTTTGACAGTAATTATGGGTAGTCAGAAGTCAAGCAATCTGACACTAGTCTTGCCAAGGGGTATCGTGTTACCCAGTTACTGGGTTGAGGAGGTCAGATAGGTAGTAACTCCATGTAAAATACTGGCGTCTTTTCAGTTACATCTGGTAAGGCTGGATACCAACCCTTACATAGTTGAGAAAAGCCAAGGCAGATAGATTTGCTTTTAAATGAAAATAAATAATGTAAGTACCTTATTTAAAATTAAGATAAATAATTTGCCTAAGACCATAAAAATATACCAAAGAGATGTGACGATGAATTTGCAAAACTAACCTTAGATACTAAAAAAGACGCATAATACTTTTAAGACTTAAATCTGTGCATAAAATTGAAATACAAGTATCCTACAAAATAAATTTAACAGAGCGTGTAAGATGACGAATTTATAAGTTTATGTCCTTCACAAATTGAGAGGCCAGTGAAGCATTTTACGAGTGAAAAGTTAGACTATTAAATCCTTGTGACTGGCCAGAGAACCCGGTATTTATAAGCGCAATAACGATTTTAATGTTCTTATTTGTCCAATCATAAGCTTAAAGTAGACAGATACTGCTGCACATGTTGAGATAGGAGCTTTAGTAGTCTCGCACGGGGTTTTTTCTTTTCTTTCTTTTTCTTCGTTTCTTATTTTCTTTCTTAACTCTCTTTTTTTTCATTCTTTGTCTTCTTTCTTTCTTTTCTTTCATTTCTGTCTTTCTTTATCCTCTTTCTTTTCTTTTTTCTTTCTTTTTGTATTTTCTTTATTTCCTTCCTATTATTTATTTTCGTTCTTTTCTTTCTTGTCTTTATTTTATTTTTCTTTCTTTTCATTATTTTCTTGCTTTTATTTCTTTCTTTTCGTTTCTTTATTTTCTTTCTTTCTTTTCTTTCTTTTATTTTCGTTACTCTGTTTTCTTTCTTTACTTTCTATTCCTTCTTTTCTTTCTTTTCGGTCTTTTTTTTCCTTCTTTCTGTATTTTCTTTATCATCTTCCCATTATTTATTTTCCTTCTTTTATTTCTTTTCTTTCTTTTCTTTCTTTTCTTTCTTTTCTTTCTTTTCTTTCTTTTCTTTCTTTTCTTTCTTTTCTTTCTTTTCTTTCTTTTCTTTCTTTTCTTTCTTTTCTTTCTTTTCTTTCTTTTCTTTCTTTTCTTTCTTTTCTTTCTTTTCTTTCTTTTCTTTCTTTTCTTTTCTTTTCTTTCTTTTCTTTTCTTTCTTTTCTTTCTTTTCTTTCTTTTCTTTCTTTTCTTTCTTTTCTTTCTTTTCTTTCTTTTCTTTCTTTTCTTTCTTTTCTTTCTTTTCTTTTCTTTCTTTTCTTTCTTTTCTTTCCTTTCTTTTCTTTCTTTTCTTTCTTTTCTTTCTTTTCTTTCTTTTCTTTATTTTCTTTCTTTTGTTTCTTTTCTTTCTTTTCTTCCTTTTCTTACGTTTCTTTCTTTTCTTCCTTTCCTTTCTTTTCTTTTCTTTCTTTTCTTTCTTTTCTTTCTTTTCTTTCTTTTCTTTCTTTTCTTTCTTTTCTTTCTTTCCTTTCTTTCTTTTCTTTCCTTCTTTTCTTTATTTTCTTTCTTTTCTTTCTTTCTTTCTTTTCTTTCTTTTCTTTCTTGTCTTTCTTTTCTTTCCTTTCTGTCTTTTCTTTCTTTTCTTTTTTTTCTTTCTTTTTTATCTTTTCTTTCTTTTCTATCTTTTCTATCTTTTCTTTCTTTTCTGTGTTTTCTTTCTTTTCTTTCTTATATATCTTTTAATGCTTTTCGTTCTTTTCATTCTTGTGATGAAAATAATTTTTTAAAAGTCGAATAAACAGTAGAATAGAAGTAAAAGTGAACAGTAGCGTTTAATGTATATTCTCGAAACCTCCGTGAGAATAAGTATTAAGTATAAATTGATTATTAAAACCAGCTTTTTGAACTGAAAGGTACTAAAATAATGTAATATCACTTGTATATATATACTATACATCGTCGTCTGGTTGAGGAGTTGCTATGGCTATCTGCTGGCTCCATCATGATAACAGCTCCATAGTACGATATTATCTCTTTGTTTGCAACGTTACATAAGTACGCCAAGTTTCAGATAAATCGGATGCCAGGGATTGCTTGAAAAACGATTATGGGTAGCTAGGCACCCAACGAAAGCAAGGTAATATAAAAACTTGTAAAAAGGCGTCAGATGATGACATCACCGTAATTTCAGCCGAAAGACGTCCGCAGCTGAACATATGCCTCCCCATAATGATCCATATGGTGTCGGACGTAAAGAATAGCACTATCTCTTATCTGCCTGTGGTGGATAAGGAACTTCCTAGATAAGGGGTAGTAGCTTTTTTTTGGGAGTTGTAACAATCTTAGTGCAATTGCCAACCCACTTGCGAAGTGTGGCGATTAAAGCAAACCCCCCCAAATGTATGTTTATAAAAGTTTAAAAATCGTACCTTTGCAGAAGCGAAGTATCTATCTAACAAAACCAAAAATAAATGTATACTTACAGTTTTTTTTTTTTTCATTAATAATTTTTCAATTCATTTTGTGGAACCAAATTACTTCTTTTTAATAATTGAAGATTAAATTTTCTATCTCTCAAATATTTTTCTATAAGATTTCAAAGCATTTCTGCTCAAAATGTTTACCAACGGATTTTCCCTAATTCTGTTTACCAAGAAAATAAAACCAGTGCATAATAAATCCCCAGAGTCTCTTCACGAAGAGACCGAAACGTAGACCGACTTGATGGAGAGAGACTGAAACAATATTTATGAACATCGCACTTGACGTCGCTTGTGGGATAACTTATGAGATTATTTATTAAGTAGTAAGTTAGAGGAATATGCGTCTTATCTCTGTTTGTGTTCGATGATCTATTGCTAGATATTCAAAATATAGTTTGGAATTGTGCAAGGATTTTTGTACCGATATTTTCATAGAATTTATATCGATCGCAAGGACAGAATAATTTAGTTTATGAAACTTCGTGATAGCTCGGTTTTGGCAAACAATACCTCTTTAACTTGAAAGTAATTAAATAACCAGTTCGTAGGATCATTGGTAAGTATGTATTTAATCATAAATCAATTTTCCAAATCATAATAATTCAATGAAAACAATCTTGGTGCAACTGGTAAAAAAGGTCAACCGTAATAGAAAAAGTTTCCTATTTGCTCCGTAAGCGTAGTAAATGTAGCCATGTCAGCTACGCCGCGCCATAGCAACAGTGAATACTTTTTATAAAACATTATAAAATATTAACAGATTTTATTATTCTGATGCAGAAAAGAGATGGGCCTATTATTTCATAATAGCTTTGTCATCAGTGTCATGTCTTGCTTGTGTTGGAGAAGAATGTTACGCATACCATGGACCGCCAAGCGCACGAATCAGCTTTGCTACGAAAGTCAAAATTTATTGTCCCACGGAAAAATCCTAGAAAGAATTGTTGATTAAAACACAGCCAAACACCAAACAGATTTCTATCAAAAGTAGGATTAGTAGGGCAGTTACCTAATTTAAACTCACAAACAGAAACCTTAAAGTAATCCGTAGTTACCTTACACAGTTTACAAACTACCTATAAACTTCTAAAGCATTATCCCGGTCTGTTGCCTTCAAAACTCATACCGAAGTATTACATAACATACATTTTAATGTCGAAAGACTCGGTTCACAAAAGTATTCAAATTGTAAAGGAAAACTTACAGGTACTACCTGTAAGTTTTCCTTTACAATTTGAATACTAAGTAAGTTGTATGAAGAAATAACAACAAGTATTCCAACTTAGGTACAGACACGGGCATCAGTGTTTACCTTATAAAATGTATAAGCGAACCTATTTCAAGATAGTTTTTTTTGTTTTTGAGATATTGTTACACAAGCTAATAATAATATTACGAGTAAGTACCAGCGGTTATCAAAAAAGAAGGAAGAAATCGTTGGACATTAAAAGAATTCGTTTGCATTTTCAATGGCTAAAGTGTCCAAAAATTTGGTTTAAAAAAAACGGTTTTATACAAAAATTTATGTCTTTCGTAGGTACCATTTTTTTGCGTTATGGACACCGACTTCAAAAAATTAAGTTATTTTTCACTTTGTAGTTTAGTATTTGGAAGTCGGTAGTATTTTTTTGCAAAAAGTTTTTTTTGTGCAATATAAAAAAACTTTTTTACTTTATTTTCACTTTGTAGTTTTGTATTTGGAAACTACAAAGTGAAAAATAACTTTATTTTTCACTTTGTAGTTTTGTATTTGGAAGTCGGTAGTATTTTTTTGCAAAAAAGATTTTTTATTTTTCACTTTTTAGTTGTAACTACGTAATAGGCAAGTTAGTAAGGTAACTTTATAGCCAAAATAGATTTCATGAAACTTGAACATATCCGATGAAATGAGAGATCTGCGTACCCCTTAAGAGCGTACTGGCGTGATGTTATGTTATGAAATGGTATAAACAATAAACAGAAATGCGATTGCAGCAATCCCGAGAGATTTGCCGTTATTTATTGAAGAGTTCTGTTGTATATCTCCGAAGTTCTTCATCAGATCTTCACTAAATTAAAATGGGACCAATTCCGGAACATACTTATTCAAACAAAAAAAGAATTTTCAAAATCGGTCCACAATTGACGGAGTAATCGGTGAAAATACACAAGAAAAAAAAAAAAACTAACTTGAAGTCGAACATAGAACCTCCTCCTTTTTGGGAAGTCGGTTAAAAAGAAACAAACATGCTATTGCAGCAATCCCGAGAGATTTGCTGTCATTTATTGAAGAGTTCTGTTGTATATCTCCGAAGTTAATTGGGACCAATTTGGCAATTTACTACAAAAAACAAAAAAAATATCGAATATGGAACCTTCTCGTTTTTGGAAATCGGTTAAAAATAGTAAGTTGGTTTATATTCAAGTTATATTCTCTAAGGCCCAGTTTTTTGTCCGTAGTTAACTCAACCAATGATTAAATATCTAACAATTTCGGTAAAACGCGATTATTAGTCTAACAAATGGTCAAATATTAAACTCGCCATCTTATTTGACCATTTGTGAGGCTAACAATTGATGAAAAAAACTTTTTAACAAAAAATCAAACCGACTTCCAGAACAAAAAACTACAAAGCAAAAAATAAATTTCTTTTCCAAAGTCGGTGTCTTTTGTACCTACCCATTGTTTCCCGTTTTTCGACACCGACTTCGGAAAAGAAATTTATTTTTTGCTTTGTAGTTTTTTGTTCTGGAAGTCGGTTTGATTTTTTGTTAAAAAGTTTTTATTTTTCTCTTTTTAGTTTTGGTAGATACCTCCAATTAACATGATTATAGCCAAAGTACATCTCATGGCGATTCCAATAAGCCCAAACACGACTAGGATACATTGTTTTATATAAGAGTTCCAGTGCCTACCTTCCGGCTTCATCATCAGATCAGTTCGATGGTGCAATTTTCATCAGTACCATTTATTTATAAGTATTTGCTTCATTATAGTCGGTTAACTATTCAAGATATCTTATGCCCGTGACATATTTTGCATTTTGGAGATCCAGTGCCCATCTGTGGTCTTCTTCATCAGTTCCACTTCACCAAATGATACTTTCTGAGTGCAAATGATTGCATTGTTGATGAAAATACCAAAATCGCGATATGTTTGCCTTTAACATTTGAGGAGTTTCCTCGATTTCTCTAGAATTCCTACATCAGATCCAGACCTGATGGGACCAACTAGGAAGTATACCCTTTCAAACAAAAGAAGAATTTTTGAAATCGGTCCAGGCGTCTTTGAGTAATCGGGGAACATACATAAAAAAAAAAAAAAAAAGATTCCGACGAATTGAGAACCTCCTCCTTTTTTTGAAGTCGGTTAAAAACGCATTCTACCGAAATTCGAAATCATTGGTTAACATAATTTAAACATTGGTTGAGTTAAAACTCCGCCTTGAATTATCAAATTAAAAGTATAGGTTGTTATTTATGTATACAGGGCTACAAGTTAATTCGAGCTAGATCCTTTCTGAGGTTAAAGATTCCATCATTCCTGACTTATTTGAATATGAAACATCGCCCACGAAATTTAACCGTTTTCTAGATATTTGACATTGAAGGATTTTTTTTTTTTGTCGATTTTTGTCTATTGATCTATTTTTTTGGGTTTTTGAGCTGCGTATTTTGTGTAGTAATTAAGTTTCTTTATTATTCTCAATATTAAAATTGCAGTTAACTGAACCAATTGGGTCGTAGTACATGATTGATAGTTATAAAATGAAATAAATTCTTAAAAAATATATATTTCTGACTGAAATTTAAAAATAATGTTTATGACAGTCATGCTGCAGATGTGCTTAAAAATATTTACGTTTCATTAGCTGTCCAACAGGGTATAACTAGCTAAGGTATTATCAGAATTCTTAGGAAATACTTAGGTGAAAGGCTCCTAGGTACATAGTAACGGTAAAAAATCATGCTGAGCAGTCAGAGGATGGATACATCTAGTTTTGGTCAGCCAGCTCATGAATACGTCAGAAGCTTATTTACGTCATTTTAGTTCGCTTTTTAAGCAATCGGGTTTTTTGATTTTCTGAATTAACCTTTTATAACTATCAATCGTCTACTACGTCCTATAGTGTTGAGAATAATAAAGCAACTTATACTACACAAAAATCGCAAACATACATAAATAAGACGTACAAAAGCCTTAAAAATAGGCCAATAGACAAAACATCGGCAATTTAAAAAAATACATATCTGCCCAACAACACCTTGAAAACGGTTAAATTTGGGGTACGGTGTTTCATAGATAAATCAATCAGAATTGATGGAAACTATAACCTCTTAAAGAATCTATGTGGACTTAACCTGTAGTCCTGTATTAATTGAGGCATTTTCTATTCTCATGGTGACTAAGCCCATTGGAGGTCCTTTATACTGATTATCAATCTATCAATGTTATAAAATAAAATCATCGCTGCTTGTCACTGCTACGTGTTTCTGTATACGATTTATGTTTGTGAATGTTCATGTACCGCTTAACAACAAAGCCTGATTTTGGTTTCAGCCGGAACCGAAACTGAAATACAACGAAACTTAATTAGTTTAAGGGACGCCAGAGGTAAAATTTCAATGCAATGGTGAATAATCAAAGGAACCTTGACATAGAAGTACATTTTAAATGAATTAGGCAAAATAATTCATTTCAACGCTAAGACAAGGAGCTTAGAATTTAAAAGCCTATTAAAAGAGAAGCAATTTGAAAAAGATGTTGAGAATTCAATAGCACTTATTGCGTTTTTTACGCAATCGAGCAAACTTTACTTCATAGTGAAAATATTCTTCAAAATCTTTCGGACAGTGAGAAAAAATCTGATACACAATTGGTGTGCAAAGAAGCATAACACAAAAGAGACAACGCTTGTAGTCAGCAATGGGTAGAATAATGCTGCCAATGATACAGATGGTAAAATATGAGCAAATTAAAAGTCCAATTGGCAGTTTATTTGTGAATATTAATGGTCATAAGTTACTTTTTTATAAAACAAGTTAGTAGCAAAACCTAGGCTGCCTAACTATCTCCATGACTACTCATCAAACAGTTACTGCTTCTGCTGCCAAATGGCCAAACTGCTGTAATTTATAGTTTCAAAAACTTGTTCCATGCCAACAATTTCGGCCTAACTCATAGCTTAGCCGAAACTTCTGTCAGACAGTTTTTGTAAAAAATTGTACCCACGGGAAATATTCTAGATTTTTCTGTTGACAACACAAGATCTATTCACCACGTGCCTGTAATATGTCATATAAAGCTTTTATTTATTTTAATATTTGTATGTTTGCTTGTTTGTTAATCAATCACGCTTCAACAACTAAACCAACAACTGACCAGCAGTCACGGTTTATCGGTAAGTTTCATCCAACGGGCAAAACGAGCGTTTTCAATTCTCTTAATTTAAAACATTTACTTGCCAATCGCAATATCAATATTATTACAAAATATCAAATAATTATGGTCCAATCAAATGCCATCATTTTTGACATTTTGAAAATCATAGTTTATAATTAGGAGACTAACTGGCCTTCTGGACTTATAATCCCTATGGATTACGTTTCCTTTTTAAATTCAAATAAAATATTGAAAAGGTTACCAAAATTTAGAAGTGGCAATATTTTTTATTAAAATATTCGATCCGTTTTCAGGATTTTTATCGTTTCGGATCGCGTTATTTTACCACCCAGCTACAGACCCATATAATACGCTGAAAGCAAAACACGACCTACATGTAAATGCTTTTAAGAAAGTTTCTCCAATACGTTGCTATGAAAACTGACCGCTACGGTTTTAAGGGTATCTAATTAAAAAATACAAACATTGGTGTTGTTGGCCTTCTCGATGATTTATTCTATAGTATTGCACAGCATTAATCTTCGTAAGTATAACAAAGTCAACCTGAATGTATTGATGGTTTACTGTTTTGATGGTTTAGGCTCAATAGACCGCGCTTATTGAGTTGTGAGAGCCTGAGTAAGACTTTTTATAGGTACTCGAAAGCGTCTACGTAAAAGTTCGCTTATGTCAATTTGTATATATTAATTGAGCAGGTTAGTATGGAGTTTCTAGTCCGTTTTGCTCCATACATTTGCGAATGGACAGTAGAATCAATTATTATTATTTGTTAACTTTAAATTTTGACAATCAAAGTGCCGCTTAGTGACCTAAATATATAAATGATAAAAATGATTTGACTTTGTGTTTCTTATTATTGTTACCATACAGCGATTATTAATTTTCAGTACATATTCGATGTTAACCTATGTTAACGCGGTCGTGTAAGTTTCAAAACATGCAGTAAGTCTTCAGAAATTTGCAAGTATACTCTAACTAGCATATGGTCATTTGCAAATTAAAAATAACAGCTTTAGCAACATTGAAGCGATACAAAATATTCGCAACGCACAATCTAACTTATATCCGCCAATGGGGGTGACCGCACGTACGTTTGTTTTCAATTATACTTTACTGATAGCATCTGTTTGTACTACAAACATTTTGGTGGGCCTTGAATCACGTACAATAAAAAACAGTTAAACAATACGATTGTTTGTTTGTATGACAAAAACTTGATTGATTTTGAGTATTTATTAGGTACTAGCTAGTTTGCCCTTGGTTTCGCTCCAGAATCCAATCTCACATGATCTGTGCATTTTTTTCGGGGTAAAAGTAATGTTTGCCACTAGTAATAGTGCATAGCTTCTACCAGTTTAAGAAGAGAATAGCTTTCTTACAACAAACAAAAAAATAATAAGAAAAAAATTAAACCAACTTCCAAAAAAAAACACTACAAAGCGAAAAATAACTTTCTTTTCGGCAGTCGGTGTCTTTAGTACTTATTTCTTTTATTCGTTTTTCATATCGACTTGTATAGCGTTTTGGAAGCCAGTTTTCTTTTTTGTATATTATGTTTTTCTTTTTTGAGATTTTGTACGTTTTATTAATACGAAAACACACATAAGGATGGGAAGGATGACTTAAAAATACTTGTCAGATCTTAATTATATTTAAATGGGACCACACGAGAAGCACCAGCTTTCAAATACAAAATAATCATCAATCATAAGTTTGTCCTTACCAAAAATTGTTTAATGCGGCTAAAAACTTTTCACTTTAATTATTATTATGACTGCACTGCAGAGCAAAGGCCTGTCATCTATCTCTCCATTATTATGCTATAAATATTACCCGAATAGAAAAAGTATAAAAAATTATATGTTAAAAAAAATTACGTCCAACTGCTGGGATAAAGGGCTCTCTAGAAAGGGCAATCTTGGGTCATCTATCACTCTTGCTCACTGAGTATTGGCTATTTCACCCAATTATATTTGCCACGTTTTCTTTGGACCATTAAGCCAGTGGAATCCACTAGTACCCCAAAATTTACCCATAAAGACCTCAACAAAAAGAAAGTGCGGAACACAGTACTTATACCTATCTACACACTATACAATATTTCCAGATATTAAGTGAATGCGCATTTGACTTTGTTATACCAATTTAAGCATGCAAAATTGTACAATGTCTTAAATTAAAATCAATAAATAGAATAAGTCATCAATGTCAGTGTATAATAAAGTCAACACATAATATCAAACAACAATAAAAATAAAACAAATTAGACTCAGAGTAATCACCGACGGGAAAAATTATTCCTATCTGTCAGATACTTACTGTGTACACACACATCACATACATCTTATTACAATTCAGTTTATTGCGGACATCGGTTGTAGTTGTTTATTATATATTTATGCTCCATTGGTGTAGTTGCTACAAGGCGTTCCAGTGCGAGGCTCAATATATAAATTATAAATAAATTACGAAAACAAACAGTAATGAAGGGGAATGTTTGAACAATATTACGAAAGGAAAAGTCAAAGTGAAGATATTGAAGATTTCCTCTAAAGAAAACATCTCAGCTTTTCAGTAATCCGCTACTCGATTACTGAAAAGCCAAACTTAAACAATAACCAAACTAAACAAAACGTTCGTTAAGGTAATTTACGAAAGCGTTCTCCACGAGTAGGTAAATACCAAAGCGATTGGGTTAGGATTCCAACAGTTTTTGTTCGAAGTCACGTCCCAACTAAGATTTACGTCTCCTATCTGGATGAATCGAGCCCTAAAGTAAATAAAGACCCTGTAAAATAATTTTTAGGGTTCTGTGTGGTTTTATTTAATTTTATCTGGTCGGGTACAACATGGTTAAAACTCATTTAAATTATTTTTCGAAGTGAATGTCATCATGAATGCAAAAAACTTTTATTATTAGATAAATTATTTTATAAAATTGTAACATATCTCGACAAAATGTGGGAAATAGTAGGTTTTTTTTGTTACTTCACTTAGTTACCTACTTGAAGACTTAAAAGCTTAACTAGACATACAAACATTACAGTTATCAGCTTTGTAGATTTAAAAAAAGTACCTACTGAAAGAACCAGCTTAATCATCGATTTTAATTTTCTGATTATAATAGGGGTTAAAGTATGAAATTGCTGTTTTATTGTAATAGCTAATTGACATAGAACCTTCATGCTTTGAGATTTTTGGGTGAAACTTTTCTCACGTGGTACCTATGAAGTTCTTCTTTAAAAAAAATGTGCAACATTCGATTATTTACTTCCAGATGTTTTTTAATCAGCGTAGGCAAGAAAGATGGATACTTCGAAAATTCGAGTTCCGACGCGGAACTAACGCGGCAGAAACAGCTCACAATATCAATGTTGCATTTGGAGAGGGTACAGCTAATGAACGCACCGTGCCAGTTTGGTTTAAGGCCGTACCCTGACCAAAAAATCAGCATGAGATATGAGCATTCCTATTGGCCTAGCGGCACTGGTGGCGCATGAATTACAGCAGTGAATACGCCCAGATTTTAGAATAAAATCTTTATCAAATCTAATATTGGTCTTTTGAAAAAAGTAAAACTTACAAAATGTTCGTTATCAAATTGTCTATCCATTAGTGTTAGTACAAAAAATTGTTAAGGAACACTTTACGAAGAGATGCATGCTTTCAATCATAATTTCTCATTAGAATTAATATTTGTTTCGGTATATTTACCATGTATATTTTGTTTTTGGTTAACTAGTGAGACGAGTGCTGAACAGCAAACACAATATCGTGTAACTAGTGAGACGAGTGCTGAACAGTGTCGAGTAACTAGTGAGACGAGTTCTGGTGGTAGCGACATCGTGCGTGAAAAACGAGTGAGGAAGAGGGTAGACAGATATGTCAGCTCGTAAACAACACCCACCCGCAAAGACTTTAGTTCTCGTGATCATGGCGCTTGTAACGGTGCCGAAATATCGAGCTCTCAACCAAAAACAAAATATAGATGGTAAATATCCCGAAACAAATATTAATTCTAATGATTGTGACCATGTTAGCTTAAAACTTATATAATTTCTCATTTTTATGATTTTGTTGGAAGGAGATTAGTGAAACATATACTACACTTAAAAAAAAAAGAAATCTACAATTTTGGAATCAATAATATGTAGTAATTTAATGTATTTTTATTAGTTGATATTTCATTTTAAATAACGAGTAGATAGCTCCTAAAAACTGCACGAAAAACGGCTAGCGCGGCGTTTTGCTCGGGGTAGCGCCTTAAAAGCTTTCGTGATGGAAACTTTGATTTGAAGAACGAACCACGTGGAAGCCCGCCCACACAGATGAATAACAATGAATTGAAAGAGATGGTGGAAACCGATCCGAGCCAAACTACCCAGGAATTAGCGGCATGGTTTAACGTTACCTTACCAACCATATTGACTCATTTGCATCAAATCAATAAAATAAAAATATATGAAAAATGGGTCCCTCATGATTTGACTGATCTGCAAAAAGAAACGCGTGTTGAAACTTGTGTTGCCTTGTTGTATCGATACAGAACTGAAGGAATATTGGATTGAATTGTGACATGTGATGAAAAGTGGATTCTATACGAAAACCGTAAGCGAAAAATGCAATGGCTGACCCCAGGTTAAACGCCGCAACAGTATTCTAAAGCAAAGCTTAACAATAAAAAGGTAATGGTATCTTTTTGGTGGTCTCAGCATGGTGTTATTCACTATAGCTTTCTCCGATCTGGTCAAGCAATAACGGCAAATGTCTACTGTGCCAAACTCCGAACAATAATAGCAAAACTAGCAGTGAAACAGCCCCGACTCATGAATCGATCTTCTCCATTATTGCTCCATGATAACGCGAGACCTCATACAGCACGAGAAACCGATGTAACTCTACAGGAACTGCAATTAGAAACCATTCGTCAACCTCCGTATTCGTCAGATCAGTCATGTCCAACAATATAATATTTCCACTTTCACCAGTATCAGCAACCCTCCTAGATGATTTTTCGCGACAACGTACGTCGCAATGGTAAATTTTCGCAGTAACGTGCATCGCTGTAAAGAACTTTCGTGACAACGTACTTCGCAATGGTAAACTTTCGCAGTAACGTATATCGCAGTAAAGAACTCGCGACAACGTACTTCGCAATGGTAAACTTTCGCAGTAACGAACATCGCAGTAAAGAACTTTCGCAACAACGAACGCCGCGATAGTGAACTTTCGCAGTAACGAACTTCGCAACAACGAACGTCGCGATAGTAAACTTTCGCAGTAACGTACATCGCGGTAATGAACTTCGCAACAATGAGGTACACTCAAAAATTACATATTTGGAACATAGATATACGGGCTATACGAATATAATCAACAGAAGGTTCGATTTTTAGTTTGTACGCAATCTATCTCCGGAAATACTGGTCGACTTTGAAACTTTAATTTTGCTTTAGCTTATTCCATTCTTGAGAAGATTGTAGGCTATTTAACATCACGCTACAATCCTTAAGAGCCCAGAAAATAAAATTGATAAGCAGTCATAGAGACTGCCTAAAGAAGAAAACTGGTGATGGGGATGCCGATGACAATGTCACATTACCATGTCGCTGACATGAACCCATAAGTTTTGCATCTACCAAAAAAAGAAAATGATAAACAGTCAAAAGGGCTGCCGAAATAAGTGAAAAGTGGCAAACATGGGGATGCCGATGACACTGTCACATTACCATGTCACTGACGTGAACCCATAAGTTTTGCCCCAACCTAAAAAGAAAATGATAAGCCGAAAGAAGTGAAAAGTGGAAAACATGGGGATTCCGATGACACTGTCTCATGCATGCCCCTGACGCGATCCCATAAGTTGTACCCCTACCAAATATCGCTCAACGCGGCTAAATAAGATTTCATTTCCAAAAAGTCAGAAAGAAAGCTAAGTGAAAACGAAGTACAAGCGCGGGCGGGTGATACCGCGGGGCACAGCTAGTAAGCTATAAAATAAATTGGTACGATCAGTGGAATGTTTGTCATCGAGTATTGTTGGCTTGGTTATAAAAATTCCAGATCGATATCTAGTATATTGAATCGTGAACCCTTTCACTCACACTATGTAGTATTATATATATTTCGTTTAGACTTTAGAAACTTGCATCTACTTAGAAATCTTACTAGGCTTCTTCCTTGGGGCTTGAACTTGGGTCTCATAACAAAGATAACATTTTGAAATATTACCATTAGCCAAATTTGCAACTTGTAGCTTGAGTAAGCTATAGTATCTTAAAATAAGTTACTTAGCATTAATATTTAAGAAAACTTATGTTTCCTAAAAACAATATCACAGATTTATTTGTGGCGCTCACTATAAATAACTTACTGAACTAAATCTGCGAGTACGGAACCCTTAATTAATTCGTAGTTTTCGCCGACCCGTCTCAAGGGCACAATATAATCGGCAGTCCGAAATGGTAGTCCCCACTGTTACAAAACTGCCCATAATGGCCGTAGAAATAATTTACGCGGCTCCCAAACAAAAAGTACGTCTTTTGTTAAAATGATCACTTTCTATTACCAAAGATTACATCGTTTTAGGCGCTGTCTTGTTTGTATTATTTTGTCTTTTTTACTTAAAAGAAAATGTAATGCGACAGAAAAATTTAAAGATAATAATTTCGCCGTTTTATACTGTCTCATATTTATACTGGCGCATTACTTTGTGTAAATTATTTCATCACCGTTGCTTTGAAAAAGGTGACGGAAAACATCGTGAAGGAAACCTGCATGTGCTAGAACCAAAAATTCAAGGCATGTGACATCCACAAACATACATAGGGCTCGCGTGGTGGATTATGGTCCATTTCCTCTCACAGAGGGAAGGCCTGTGTCCCAACAGTGGGCACAATAAAAGGTTGATGATGATCCTACTTTCTCATTAGTCTAGTGGTCGCAAGCGCAACGGCTGAACATGAGGTCCTGGGTTGGATTCCCGAGTCGGGTAATGTGTAATTGGGTTTTTCCATCTGGAATTTCTAAATAGCAGCCCGGTGTCTGGATTTGTGCCTGATTGATGGCAACAGAATCGAAATGTGGTGGAACTATCTTGGGTAAAACTAGGATAGTTGCATCGGGGCAACTATACATACCCCTGGGGGTTTAGTTGCCCCGATTGTAATTACTTTAGTTTCACGGATGAATCTAAAATTATTATTATTAATCTTTCGAATGATTCTCCAACTACAACTAAGACCACGCAGACGCGTAGTTGTGACGCAAACTTTGTAATCATTGTATTAAAGATTTTTTGTTATTTTTATGGTATGCGTCGTGCCAGGCGCAAATAAACTATTTTTCTTTCTTTCTTTCTAAGTTGACCGTATCTCATGTCTCTGTGCGATTGCATGGGAAGGCAAAATGCGATTGCAACGCTGAGTTATTAATTTATTAAATCACATAAAAAAACACTTTCATAATACACATTGATAAATTTTATTGAAAAAATCATTTACTGTTTTAGGAAACACAGTTACTTTTGAATTTGAAAGTCTTCTGAAGTTTATTAAGAAAATTAATCTACATGAATTAGGCAACTATTCCCTATGTGGAATAGATGTCCCAAAATATAGAGGTCCGTAATAATCGTTAATACTCTGGAAATATTAAAGACTAGCTGTTGCCCGCGACTTCGTCTGCATAGCATTAGTACTGTGAATAGCCTATTTTCTTACTAATATTGTAAGTTTTCCATACAAACTTCCACCTCCCTTTCCACACTGGGAATGATTTGTTTTTATACCGGAAACGGTATAAAAACTATCATATGTCTTACAAATTTCATTTAAATCGGTTCAGTGGTTAAAGCGTGAAAAGGTAACAGACAGAGAGACAGACATACAGACAGAGTTACTTTCGCATTTATAATATTATTATGGATAATGTTTTTTACTTTTCATAAGTTGTAGTAAGTGTAAAAAACCAAAGTACCGGCCAATTTACAAGTAAAGTCATCATCATATAAGCCGAAAGACGTCCACAGCTGGACATAGGCCTCCCACAAGCGTCGCCACATTGATCGGTCCCGTGCGTCTGGCAACCAGCGGATCTCTGCAACCTTCACCAGGTCATCGGTTGTTTTATGAACAAGACATTACATGCTGATATCTCACATAAATTGTGCTGGAAAAAAAAACTGAAAAGGAAATCTGATATTTTGGTCGACAGTAAAATTGAGAACATTGTTTTGGATTTACTACTGTTTTTGACTAGATTTTAAAAAAAGCATTTTTTTTAATTAATTGAATATAGTACAGTTTGTAAAATGAAAATAAATTAAATATATAATATACTAGCTGACCCGGCAAACTTTGTTTTGCCATAAAAACACCAAACATTTATCTACCCTACCTAACACTATCTACCCAAATCTACCTACCCTACCCTACCTACCCTACTCTACCTACCCTACCTACCCTACCTACCCTACCTACCCTACCCTACCTACCCTACCTTACCTACCCTACCCTACCCTACCCTACCTACCCTACCTACCCTACCTACCCTACCTACCCTACCTACCCTACCTACCCTACCTACCCTACCTACCCTACCTACCCTACCTACCCTACCTACCCTACCTACCCTACCTACCCTACCTACCCTACCTACCCTACCTACCCTACCTACCCTACCTACCCTACCTACCCTACCTACCCTACCTACCCTACCTACCCTACCTACCCTACCTACCCTACCTACCCTACCTACCCTACCTACCCTACCTACACTACCCTACCTATCCTACCCTACCTACCCTACCCTACCTACCCTACCCTACCTACCCCTCCCTACCTACCCTACCCTACCTACCCTACCCTACTTACCCTACCCTACCTACCCTACCCTACCTAAACTACCCTGCCTACCCCACCCTACCTACCCTACCCTACCCTACCTACCCTACCCTACCTGCCCTACCCTACCTACCCTACCCTACCTGCCCTACCCTACTTACCCTACACTACCTTCCCTCATACCCTACCTACCCTACCCTACCTACCCTACCCTACCTACCCTACCCTACCTACCCTACCCTACCTACCCTACCCTACCTACACTACCCTACCTACCCTACCCTACCTATACACGGACGGCAGCAAAATTGATGGAAAGGTGGGGGCGGCATTGTCTCTCTGGAGCAATGGCGTCGAAACCAAATGCCAGAAGATGAAGCTGTCGTCTCACTGTACGGTCTACCAGGCGGAACTGCTGGCCATATGTAAAGCCACGCGGGAGATACAAAAGCATAATGCAGGGTCTTTTGGCATTTTCAGTGACTCACGATCGTCACTGGAAACGGTCGCAAACCACCGCTCTTCTCATCCCCTCGCAGTCGAAACCAGGGAGAACCTGCGAAAGTGCAGCATCCAAAACAAGCGTGTGTCTTTGTTTTGGATCAAGGCGCACGCGGGACTGGAGGGAAATGAGAGAGCCGACCACTTGGCCAAAGAAGCGGCATTATACCTTAAAAAGAGGCCAGATTACGACCAGTGTCATTCGTCAAGCGACAAATCCGAAAGGATTCGCTTGTCGAATGGAACCTCATGTACAGAATGGGTGAAACAGCCGCGACGACGAAACTTTTCTTCCCGGACGCTGTCGATGCTTATAAAATTATCAGAAAAATTAGACCAACAGGGATAATAACCCAAGAAATGACTGGGCATGGTGGGTTTTCAGAATACCTGAACAGGTTCAAGTGTAAGGAAAGCCCATCATGCGTATGTGACCCTGACAAAGATGAGACAGCGATCCACGTACTGACCGACTGCCCGGTCTATGGCCCGGATAGGTATGAGCTTGAACAGAAAATAGGGACAGACATTACAACTGAGAATTTAAATAAACTTATCGCAGACAAAAAACACAGTACAGCTTTTATCGAATTCTGTGTTAAAACGGCACAAAGAACGATAGAAAGGAATAAAAATTAACAGCATTGCTCAAAATTCTATATGGATATATATATAGTAGGTAGCAAACAGCACGATAGAATACCTATAGATAAAATGGAAGTAAGATATCGTATAACATACTGTGCAAGTAGCTAATATAGTCTGTAAATATAAGTAAATTGAGAAACTCATTATGTAAATGGATATAGATCAAATAGAGTAAAGAACTATGTAAAGTGCTAAAGTTCTTAGAACAAATGAGTCCCCAAAGTCTCGGACTATGTCCGAGGGAGATCTGTGTAAGGGAGGAGGGGTTTTAGTCAGTTGGAGCCTGACACTATCCAGGCTGGCTCGTATTGTGAGGCAGCTTGGGTGTAAGTCCGACGGGAGTTCCCCGACTGCCAAATCAAAAAAAAAAAAAACAAAAAAAACCCTACCCTACCTACACTACCCTACCTACCCTACCCTACCTACCCCACCCTACCTACCCTACCCTACCTACCCTACCCTACCTACCCTACCCACCACTACCCTACCACTTTTTAAATCCGGGGACAGTAAAGACACAAATAATTATAGACCAGTATCCGTGTTGCCGGTTTTCAGCAAGGTATTTGAGAAGATAATGCTTAATCAAATGCTCATTCATTTTAATACGAATAAAATCTTGCATGATAAACAGTATGGTTTCACCAAAGGACGTTGTACAACTGACGCTGGTGTCACCCTATTAAAACACATCTTTAATGCGTGGGAAGAGTCGCAGGATGCCATAGGTATCTTCTGCGACCTGTCGAAGGCGTTTGATTGCGTTAATCATGAAACATTACTTCTGAAACTTGAGCATTACGGGCTAGGTCAATCAGCGTTAAGTTTGGTTGAATCTTATTTAAGTGATAGACAGCAATTAGTTCAGATAAACGGTGTGAATTCGTCGGGGTTAAACGTGAAAATGGGGGTACCCCAGGGCTCAATATTAGGTCCTTTCTTATTTTTAATATACATAAACGATTTACCCCGTTTATTGGAAAACAAACTAAACATGGTGTTATTTGCTGATGACACATCTTTAATTTTTAAAATAAATAGACGTACTTATCAGGTTGACGACGTAAATAACGCGCTACGGCAGGTTCAGGATTGGTTCACTGCAAATAATTTAGTTTTAAATGGTAAAAAAACCAAGTGCGTAAAATTTTCCTTGCCGAATGTAAAAAGTACTGATTGTGACATTATCTTAAACAAGGAGAAGCTAGAATTCGTCGATAAAACGGTTTTCCTGGGGATCACGCTAGACTCAACGTTACAATGGGGTCCTCATTTAATATCACTTGCAGGGCGGCTAAGTTCGGCAGCTTATGCTGTTAGAAAGATTCGTCAATTTAGTGATGTAGATACCGCGAGGCTGGTCTATTTTAGTTACTTTCATAGTATAATGTCTTACGGTATTTTACTATGGGGAAGGGCTGCAGACATTGAGTCAATTTTTATTCTGCAAAAACGAGCCATCAGAGCGATATACAATCTTCGCCGGCGCGATTCTCTAAGGGAACTGTTTAAGGGCATTAACATCATGACGGTTCCTTGTCAATATATTTATGAAAATATCATGTACGTGAGAAAAAATTTACATCTTTTTAGTAAAAACGGAGATAGACATAATTACATTACTAGAAATAGGGACCAATTAGTTCAACCAGGTTTCAGACTGGCTAAAGTAGCCTCTTCTTTCATGGGGTACTGTACAAAATGTTACAATAAAATTCCTCCCCACATTCTAGAACTGAATGAGACGGAATTTAAAACTTGTATAAAACGCACACTATGCAGGCAGGCATATCATAAGTTGGGGGATTACATCACTGATAAAAATGCTTGGCTCAATGCTACTCTTGCTCCACAACCACTAGGGCGCAAAAACAAGTGATATGCAGAACATTATTGTTTTGTAGAATTGTTGGACCTGCTGAAGACTGTATGAATATATTTGTATTATATAGACTCAATTTCTTTTAGTATAGTATAACTGTAAATCTACCATTTGCTGTACCTCGGTGTCGTTCGTTGACTTGTGTTTGCCCTGGCAGTTGAGTGTGTCATGCTCTCTCAAATGTCTCTCTGATGGTGGCGTGTGTGTTGGATCATTCGGTTCCCTTCATAATGGTTGAGCTGGGTGGTACCGATTCATGCGTCATGTTCGTGAACGGGCGCCGTCAGTTGGGATTGGTCTTAACTTAACTGCTTCGGATGCTAGTGTTTTTCTAGCGCTTATTATGTAACTGCACAGTACATGTGTGAGTACTTTTAATACTTTGTACCTGTACGTAGTATAGTATGTAGTGATTCTGGGTGCATTGTCCTCACACATATAAATTTATTAATGTACTAGCTGACCCTCGGGGCTTCGCTCCCGTCAATTGCCTACCTACCCTGGCTACCCTGCCTACCTTGCCTATCCTGCCTACCATGCCTACCCTGCCTACCATGCCTGCCCTGCCCCTACCCTGCCTACCCAGCCTACCCTGCCTACCCTGCCCCTACCCTGGCTACCCTGCCTACCCTGCCTACCCAGCCTACCCTACCTATCCTGCCTACCCTGCCCCTGCCCTGGCTACCCTGCCTACCCTGCCTACCCTGCCTACTCTGCTTACCATGCCTACCCTGCCTACCCAGCCTACCCTGCCTACCCTACCTATCCTGCCTACCCTGCCTTTCCTGCCTACCCTGCCTATCCTGCCTACCCTGCCTACCCTGCCTATCTTGCCTACCCTGCCTACCCTGCCTACCCTGCCTACCCTGCCTTTCCTGCCTTTCCTGCCTACCCTGCCTATCCTGCCTACCCTGCCTATCCTGCCTATCCTGCCTACCCTTCCTACCCTGCCTTCCCTGCCTACCCTGCCTTTCCTGCCTACCCTGCCTACCCTGCCTACTCTGCTTACCATGCCTACCCTGCCTACCCAGCCTACCCTGCCTACCCTACCTATCCTGCCTACCCTGCCTTTCCTGCCTACCCTGCCTACCCTGCCTACCCTGCCTATCTTGCCTACCCTGCCTACCCTGCCTACCCTGCCTTTCCTGCCTACCCTGCCTATCCTGCCTACCCTGCCTATCCTGCCTACCCTGCCTATCCTGCCTACCCTGCCTACCCTGCCTTTCCTGCCTACCCTGCCTTTCCTGCCTACCCTGCCTATCTTGCCTACCCTGCCTACTCTGCTTACCCTGCCTACCCTGCCTACTCTGCTTACCCTGCCTACCCTGCCTACCCTGCCTACCCTGCCTACCCTGCCTACCCTGCCTACCCTGCCTTCCCAGCCTACCCTGCCTACCCAGCCTATCCTGCCTACCCTACCTATCCTGCCTTTCCTGCCTACCCTGCCTATCCTGCCTACACTGCCTATCCTGCCTACCCTGCCTACCCTACCTACCCTGCCTACCCTGCCTACCCTGCCTTTCCTGCCTTTCCTGCCTACCCTGCCTATCTTGCCTACCCTGCCTGCCCTGCCTACTCTGCTTACCCGGCCTACCCTGCCTTTCCTGCCTTTCCTGCCTACCCTGCCTATCCTGCCTGCCCTGCCTATCTTGCCTACCCTGCCTTTCCTGCCTACCCTGCCTATCTTGCCTACCCTGCCTACCCTGCCTACTCTGCTTACCCGGCCTACCCTGCCTTTCCTGCCTACCCTGCCTATCCTGCCTACTCTGCTTACTATCCCTACCCTGCCTACCCTGCCTACTCTGCTTACCCTGCCTACCCTGCCTACTCTGCCTACTCTGCCTAACCTGCCTATCCTACCTACCCTACCTACTAATTTGTATCTATCATCAATAGTTTTCTCAGCGCACGCCACATAATGTATTTTACTGACAACATTTTGCTACCTTGGGTTACATTATTGCAATTTTCATAAGGATCTCTATTTTTTTTGAAAATATTTTATAGCCTATGACACTCAGGAATAATGTAGCTTTCTACCGGTGCAAGAATTTTCAAAATCGGTTCAGTAGATCCAGAGATTACCCCTTACAACGTCACAAACTCACAAACTCACAAACTCACAAACTCACAAACTTTACCTCTTTATAATATTAGTATAGATGTACTTATGTACCTAAATATTGTAAAAAAAACATATATTTTTTTAAAAGAGTAAGTATGGAGTTTCTTGTGCGTTCTTCTCCATAACAAGCTACTTTCCGAATGCACGGTAGAATCAATTTTTATTCCCTGTAAATTTTAATGTAACTAACGTTCAAAAGTGCCGCTTTGTGGCCTAGTTGAAATAAAATATCTTTGTCTTTGTCTTTGACCCTACCTACCCTACCTACCCTACCCTACCCTACCTACCCTACCCTACCTACCCTACCTACCCTACCTACCCTACCTACCCTACCTACCCTACCTACCCTACCTACCCTACCCTACCTACCCTACCCTACCTACCCTACCTACCCTTCCTACCCTACCCTACCTACCCTACCCTACCCTACCTACCCTACCAACCCTACCCTACCTACCCTACCCTACCTACCCTACCCTACCTACCCTACCCTACCTACCCTACCCTACCTACCCTACCCTACCTACCCTACCCTACCCTACCCTACCTACCCTACCCTACCCTACCCTACCCTACCTACCCTACCCTACCCTACCTTCCCTACCCTACCTACCCTACCCTACCTATCCTACCCTACCTACCCTACCCTACCTACCCTACCCTACCTACCCTACCCTACCTACCCTACCCTACCTACCCTACCTACCCTACCCTACCTACCCTACCCTACCTACCCTACCCTACCTACCCTACCCTACCTACCCTACCCTACCTACCCTACCCTACCTACCCTACCCTACCTACCCTACCCTACCTACCCTACCCTACCTACCCTACCCTACCTATAAACCTCACGGAGCCCGAGACCTTTCCAACGAATGCAAAACCGTGTAAATCGGTTCGTGCGTTCTGGAGTTATAGCGTCAGGAAGGAAAACCCGACTTATTTTTATATAGTAGATTATCTTTAACTTAACTGTACTTTGTCTTTATGCGAAACTGTCCTTACGAGAATCTGTCCTTCTGCTAATCTGTCTTCATGACAATCTGTCCTTATGTGAACAAAGGAAATAAAGTGTGATTTCAAAAAGTGTGGCAACTAAACGGCTATTACTTTATCTATAGATGCGTTTCTGTCTAACCTTTTGGTCAATACAGGCGTGATAATATTATGATATGGTATAATAATTTCACGAAAAGCAGATTACATATAAGTGTTACCCACTTGACAGATAACGTTACAACTTATGACAATAAACCCTTACCCACTTTCAGTACACCATCATAAACTGTCCTTCGTCGGGAACACTTTATGTTCTGTCAATAACGCATAAATATATATGAGAAGATAATATTCTCAAACTAACGCTTGATGTTTCATGGACAAAGCAATACATGTGTCTGGACAAAGCGATATCATGTCCATTGAATATGGGATCGGATAACGATATCATATTTCAGTGCACAGTGCCTCCCTCTAGGGTCCGTTTTGGATAAACTCGTAAACTGGTAAGCGGAGCTGAGTCGAGCGCTTTGATGAAAATATTATAGTATCGATAAAGTTTGATATCGTTGCCTTGTTGGTGATAATTCGGGCGCGGAGAGGAGAAATATAAAATTTTGAGGACTTTTTATTTTGCGAGCTTGTTGAGCTAAGCAGAAAGATTCTGAAGTGATGACATTTTATGTTTTGCCGGTGCACTTACTATTCTGACAAAAATGATTTTGATGCAATGTTCATTAATAAACAAAAAAAAATTGCAATTATATCTCATAATTCATTCTTGTTTGAGTTGGCAAAAACACTACACATACATGCAAAATGCGAAGAAAACGAGTTGTGACAGAAAGTTAAATGTGGAACGCAACGCAAGCAATTAATGGCTTTCTGATATTTTCATAACGTTGTCCAATCGCTTTTGCTTTTTAGCCTACATTGTATCCTAGTATTATCCAAAGATCTCTCCTTTCGCCATTGCTTGCCTTTTTAATTTATATATAATTTGAAAAAAAATCGGCCCAATTCGGACAAACAAAAAAAAAACAAAATCTTAAAACAAACAAATGCACAAAAAAATAAACGTCAAGACCAATTGAAAACCTTCTCCTTAATTGAAGTCGAAAATAAAACAAAGTTTCTTACCTGCCAATACTGATGAAGCACATGTGCATGATGCTAGCTGAACACGCGAGTACATCGCAAGTGACGTACACGTTGCACCAGACCACGCCCAGCGGCCAATAGCCTGAGAGGAAATAGATTTTGAGCTGTTTGTGCAGATTAAATGGGAGTATGCAAATGAAGAGATGCGAAGCAAAATGGAGTTAAGCACAGATTCAGTTACAAAACTTTCAACTCGGCCAAAAATAATCACAACAGCGCGTTTCACAATAATTTATCCTATTAATTTTTCTGAGTCTCTGGAAAACTGGGTCCTTTTACTAATAAAATCACTGAATCAAGTTGTGACTCAATCACAAAGTCAACCAACAATAAAATTAATTCCGTCTCATTGTTCCGTCAAATGTTAAAAGCAATATTTGATTGATAATAAACGAGAACGACAGTAAAATCAATTACATATTGTTTAAACATTTTAACAAAATATTTAATCATCATTTGTTTTGAGTTTGTGTCTGATAAAACATTTAGTCAACAGAAACGTCTAATTTAGGTTTTAAACACATCTAACCAATTGATTGAAATTGAAACACAGCGGCATGTCTTCAGATAAAAAAATATGGTACTCTTACAATTTTTGTCACCTCACATCTGAGCTAACTTCATTTTCGCTACAAAAAATATTTATGACGCAACATCCCAAAATTGGATTCCGAGACGTCAGCCATATTTTTTTTACTAGTCGATCATTTCCTTCAAATTTCCATACAACTATGAGCAGGAGATTGCTTCCTGCTGACAAATGTGCTAAATTCAAAGGAACTGGTACTGGAATAAGATTTTATGTCCCTTGCTGTGTGACACACGGTTCGAGCAGTTGAAAAGTTGGTGAGAAACTTTTCACAAATATTTTATTACAAGCTGTTATTTACTTTCAACTGTCCTGCAGCATTATTGCGTAAGTGGATTCGGCAAGGTAAAGATTTTGATCCTATCAATCGACCAATCACGTGCGAAATGAAAGACCTGATGTGGATTTCCGTCTACGTGATTGGTCGATTGATGGGGTCAAATCGTTTGCCTTGGCGAATTCACTAACAAGGCTGCCGGTGTCTGTAATCAAATCTTGCAAGTAACATTTGACTCACTACCCGTCCGGTTGAGCTGAAATATTGCACATATGTTTGTTTCTCGTGATGATGCAATAATTGTTTTTTTTTTTTTCTTGTTTGGTTTATGTATCGAGTAAAAATATGTGAAAAAGAATGGTTTATTTTTATATTTTACTTGAAGTCAAAAGACGCTTTACAATAAAAATACATATATTAAAGCAGACGTTTATCATTCCCATCCAAACTTTTGCAACATTGAAAATTTTATGATTTTTTATTTCTTTCTGTCTGACTTAGGCCTCGTTTCTGGAGAGGCGGCGTTTATAAGTTTATAAATAATAAATTTGTAAAATCTTCTGTGTGAATAGTGAGAAGTTCTATTTCAAAAATAAGAGACTCCGTTTATGAATATTCAATAGCATTTGCTTACTCTTGCAAAAATTACAAAAATCACAGGTTACGTATTGATGCACGCCATTCAACCGTCCCGTGTGTCACACCAGTTTATATTAGATAGCCTTAGTCGAAAGCGTTCACACAATTGGTTGAACTTCCTTTCATAAAAGGCTTGCGTACTGGAAATAGGTACAATTTGTAAGACCCTGGTACACGTTGCTATGAAAGATGTGGACTATCTGTGGAAAATGGGTGCTCTGTGAGGAGTAAGAGGTACAATGTGTTACCGCTTTCATGCAATCTTCTTGTGCCCCTTGTGAGTCGTTTTAAAGGAATTGTTGCTAGTTTTAGATTTAGATAAGGTTTGAGGTGAATGATGGTTGTGAATCCAATACATTTAGAAGTGTTAGGATTGAAGATGGTTTCATGAGTTTTTCATATCCTATCAGTCTTTGTTCTTTTACCATCCATCGTAAACGAAAAAGATATTATTATTATTGCACCTAGGGTCCATTAGTAGAAAATGCCTAAGGCATTAAGTCAACCTTTTATGTGTGCATAAAGTTTTAGCAAATAAATAAATATTTTGCTGTATGAGTGAAAATACTTTTTATTCTTAGCATTAGCATTTTCTAAATGACAAATAAATCATAAAATCAATCACGAATACGTTAAATAATAAAAAAAAACTTAAACACTCACCTAAAAATCCGGGAATCGCCCCCATAGGCATCACAAACAAGCTGACCAATAAATCAGCGATGGCCAGCGATAGAAGAAAATAATTCGTAACATTCTGCAGTCTCTTATCTAAACACACGGCTAAACACACCAAAATATTGCCCACTCCACCAGCTATTATAAATACTATCACAAATAGAAAGCTCCAATCGTATCCCACTTTATCCATCACTTTTTCCGTCATATTCCTAAAGCCGTAACTACACTGAAAAGTTTCCACTACACTTAGAACTGAAGTTTCATTAAAAGCGTCAATGTACAACGTTTGATTCAGAGTTTCCGTGTAACAGAACAGGGTGTCCAGATCACAGAATAAACTTGGTAGCCGGAGCCAGAGATTCTTGAGTGCAGTCTCGAAGATTATGGTCACCATGTTCAGCTTGAGGTAAGGAATGCACAGAGTGTTGTTGCTACCAACATCTGAAGTATTACACGAAGAGCACGTATATGAGGTTTCATTTTGTATGTCTATATTTAATTCACAGGTATAATTAATGAAATTCTCGTCAGTAGAACAGTCGAGTCCTGAGTAGGACTCGCCGCAACCCTGCCCGTGGATCAGATGGCATTGGAATTCTTGAAACGCTGTGTCCAGGAATGTGAGATTATTCATGTCAAAGACCATGCTAGGTCACATGATGTACTTGGTCTCTGCTGGTCATCCTTGCGGGATCTGAAACAAAGAATTAAATTATTTTAGTCTCAAATTTTCATATTAACTCTAAAATGACTTGCAAAAATATTCATTGTGTATGCTCAAAATCATTAAATATCACTTAAAAACCAGGTTTTATTTATATCTTTGTGGCTTTAATATTTTTTGCGAGAATAAAAGAAGCTGTTTAGTTTGTTTTACTCAAATTATTTTCAATATTCAAGATTCATCTACAGTCTTTTGCTCTTAGCCCTAAAAACAAAATTATATTCGCCCAACACACAAAAGAGGTGAAATTAAAAAGGCCATAATTATAAACCTCTTGCAAAATCTTTGATGCGAGAATTTTAATGTTGCTTTAAAATAAAGTTCGAAATAAAAAATATACCCTAATATAAATGAGTATTTAATTAACTAAAGATGAATTATTCAAGCAAGTTACAGGCAGTATGAGAACTTTAATTAAACTGTTTAATGATCATAAATTCAGGGTTCATTTCGCCTTCTAACTATTATTCAACGCGTAATTTCCGAGACGCTGACAACTTAATAGACCACCGTTTAAATTGTAGACTGGTGAGAAATAGATAGTCAGTGACAACTTCACAGGCACGTGAAATAATTATTATTATTTATATTTTGTATTAATTTTATTTATTTTCAGCCTGAATTGTCCCACTGCAGGGCAAAAGTCTCGATTTATTCCTTCCTTTTCACCCGGTTTCGGGAAAGTGTAGACCAGCAGCATAATGTCGTAAGTGAATTCAGCAAGGCAAAGGGTTTGACTCCATGACGCGATGTGTATGTCAAGTATAAACTATTCATTTGCAAAATGTAATCACGTCCATTCTGCATTGTTAGGTAAAAGAAAGAAAAAGCAACATAATATCAATTATAAGAATTCACATTACTTCAGAAAAAAAAAGTAGAAATAAATTGCTACCAACTACTTGAGTTCTAGACAAAATGTTTAGGATTGACCATCATGTTTCATTTCAGAAGCGTATGTCAATACTAAACTTTTTGGACTTTTTGATAATCGTTATCGCTGTTAGTATGTCACTTTAGGCTCCAGACACTCGACGTTCTATAAGTAGTAGTTAATAAATAATAATAATAAAGTATTTTTTTATAATTATTGAACTAAATGTAATTTCGCTTTGTTATAATACAACGAGCCTAAACACGAAAGTTGTATTTTGTCTGGTTGAGGAGTTGCTATGACCATCTTCCGGCTGCATCATGAGACTAGCTCCATAGACACAAATTATTAAAATGTTTTCAAAGAAATGATCAATTCACATTTGGCATATCTGATACATTTTGGCATTATGATATACGAACATCGCTTAAGGCATAACACTTTTTCTGGTCTTTTTTGTCTGGGCTCACTTTAGATTTGTCTGAATGAATCCTTTATACTCATTTCGACAACCTTTCAGGTATAAACCGTGAACTTATCATACATAATATTATAGCACACGCGGCTGCTTAAAAGCAAGCTAGAGTGCACTCAACTCCGCATATTAACGCAGAGATGTGGGAGTTATCAAAAAGTGTGGGTAGACCTCGATAATGTAGTGTGATGCGCTTTTGTTTTAATGAAAATGGAACACGAATGAAAGGATTCCCCTTGGATTAAGAGAATTCAATCCGTCACAGTGAATTTTACTTGTGGAGAAAGTTTTTCTAGTTCCAGTTCAACGCCACCATGTGGAATATTTTTCTATATCACTGTGACAGTTTTATACAACCTTTATTTTTTAACCCTATGAGAGATGGGATGCTGAATCCCAACATTCGTAAAATATTGGACATTAAAACGCCTTATTTGATGATATATATTATTATTGTGATAATTGTTTTGGTAACCCTTGGTAGGGTTGATTCCATTTAGACAGACTTTCGTTCGAGCAGATTATCACCGTTTTTATATTTTCAAAAGTAAATGAAATAAATTATAGCATTAATCATCAAACTGTCAGGTGGTTTACGAAATAAGACCGGTAATGAGGGAACGAATCCCATTATTTGCCAAATCTCAAATAATAACATAACTTTAAACATGAATTTCCCTCACAAAACTTATTTGTTACCTACAAAAATAAAGTCCAAAACGGATTATTTATTTCACGTCCAACACGATCAGATAAGTCTAGATCGTAACACGTGAGTGGCAAGCCAGTCGCAATTTATCGCAGAGCATTCCGGTCCAATCAGAATTTCGAAATGTCCTTTCAAAGGAATTTTGATACGTCGGCCGCAATTTGGTCTGGTTGTTACGTCAAAGTTGAGTACCAGGTACTAGGCAACAGGCGTGCTGAAAATTGTCAGCTTTTAGACTTCTAAAGGTGCAGACAGATAGGTGCGACGCAACACTGTGAATACGATTTTTTTCGTGTATAAAAATATAAACATCCTTCATCAAAACATAAATGGACTTGCTAGGAAAATGGATTTATTGTCTTTATCTCTGACGTCACTTCAAGACGCAAAAAATCCAGTAGATGTCGTATGTCTCATAGAGCATAATATGTTGAATACTGATACGGATATAATCGGTATTCCTAACTTTATTCAGGGATCCTTCTTCTCAAGGAATAATCGTTGAGGGGGTTCATGTATCTTAGTACGTAATAATCATGCGTTTAAACCAATTACTACACTACAACAATATTGCATCGAAGGCATTCTGGAGTGCTCAGGCATCGAACTGTTATGTCATAATATCATAATACTCTGTATATACCGACCACCAAGGTCAAAAACAGATGACTTAAACACATTTTTCGACACTTTAAACCGACTATTTGGGAAGTACTGCTACAGTAAAAAGAAAATAATAGTTTGTGGAGACTTTAACATAAATGTATTGAATTAAAACAAGATGACTGCAATGTTCATGGAAACACTAGCTTGTCATAACCTACAGTTAGGATTATTTGAACCAACAAGGACTATTAGTGGAGCATGCATAGATAATTTCATGTATAACATTCGTGGATGTAAATGTAAAACTATGGAGTTTGCCTTATCAGATCACAAGGCACAATTACTATCCTGTCCCGTAAAAGTTAGCTGCTCACTAAAAGATTGGTATGTAAAAAGACGAGATTACAGTAAGGATAATATTATGAAATTTAATAATTGCATTGATTCGATTTCGTTTAGTGACGTATTTGAAAATAATGACCCGCAGGAAGCTTTTGACATATTTATCTTATTTTATAATCTATGTTTTCCATATATTCGTATTAAAGTTTATTCTCAAACACGAGCCCGATGGATGACTAAAGGAATAAGAAAATGCTGCATGCGTAAACAGCAATTATTATGGAAGTATCGTAAGAATCGAAATGACTTAAATAAAACCAATTTTAAAAACTTTGCGAGTAGATTACAACGTGTTATAAAATTAACAAAAAAATCTCAGAATAATTACTTTATCCATACAGCTCAAAACAAGTGCAGGGCTACTTGGAATGTTATTAGTAAAACAATGTGTAATGTCCCAAAACGCCAAATCAATGAAATTTATATAGACGGTAAACATTGTACGCATGACAGTTTTAATATTTTTTTTATAGACAAATTAAAAGGGAATAGAAGTTGTGCTAATAGGACAGGTACCTTACCTAATCACTCGAAAACATTAATAATGTATCCAACTACACCCGAGGAAATACACAAAATAATTTTATACTTAAAAAATACTAACAGCACTGGATATGATAATATCTCGACTAAAATTTTAAAACAAGCGCCAATTAAAATATCCTACATATTGAGTCATGTCATTAACCTGTCGATACTAAATGGCCACTTTCCTGATAGACTTAAATTAACAGTCATTAAACCTCTTTTCAAGAAAGATGATACCAACAATATGAATTGTTATAGGCCCATAGCATTAGTACCGGTGCTTTCTAAGGTCTATGAAAGAGTTATTTATGTCAGGATAAATGACTATTTTGAAAACTTCGATTTATTTTCTAAAGAGCAGATAGGTTTCAGGAAAAATAAAACAATTAATATGGCCGTCTTTGATTTTCCGAGCACAGTTATGAGTAGCTTAGACAGTAAAATTCCGGCGTGCGCATTGTATATGGATCTGAGTAAAGCATTTGATTACGTAGATCACCGAATTCTGTTAAATAAATTATATAGTTATGGAATTCGGGGTACGTCATTAGAGCTGATAGCTTCTTATCTTACCAACAGAAAGCAGTCCACATTAGTTACTAGAATATGCACCAAAACCAGAAAAGAAATTAACTACACATCAAAATACAGAGAAATCGAACAAGGCGTCCCACAGGGAAGTGTTTTAGGCCCACTGCTATTCATCATTTATATAAATGACCTTCCAAAAGTAACCGATCATCCCTCAATACTTTTTGCTGATGATAGTACTGTCGTTTTCACAAGTAAGGATAAGGTATCCCTAGAACAAGATATAAACAGCACTCTAAGTGATATTATAAAATGGCTAACTAATAACAATTTGTAAATAAACTATGACAAAACTAAAATTATGGTATTTCGCAATCGTAAAGTTCAATTTACTGACATTAATATACAATATACAGGGAACAAAATGAATGAGATAACATCTACAAAATTCTTAGGCATGTCCATTGATTATAATTTGAATTGGAAGACACATGTTGATAATTTAATAATCTAAAATTAAATAAGCAATCATACGCCCTACATATGCTGGCAAAAACGGTAAACACCTCTGCTGTACTTGCAGCATACCATGGCTACGTGGGATCCTTGATAAAGTATGGTATTATATTCTGGGGTCATTCCACTAATAAAGATATGGCATTCAAGGCGCAAAAGCGGTGTATTAGGGGTATGTTTAATATCAACCAGACTGATAGCTGCAGACCATATTTTATCAAACATAATATATTGACATTGCCGTCTGTCTACATATATGAGATTGCTAGCTTTGCAAGAACTAACAAACATCTTTTTGATAGGTACAGAAGTAGGCGGCATAGTGATAAAATTTGTTGCAAATCTTACAAGACAGCCTTATATGCCAAAAGCATTTTCAGTATGGCGCCGCGTGTATACAATCACTTGCCAAAGTCCATAATAGAAACTCCATCTATCGGTGAATTCAAAAAGAAATTAAAATGATTCTTGCTATGTAATAGTACATTATGGTACAAGTGTATAACGTTGGTGATTACCGCTGAGGCGCCATTGAGATCCGAGCCGTTAGGTGAGGATCTTAAGAGAGCCGAGGACGGTAATCATCAATACACACGTGTATCATACGACGTTTTTCAACACACTTGTGAAGAAAATAATACAAAAAAATCATTTTCAACAGTGAAAACGGGTTGTGAAAATTTTTTCGCAATGGCGGGCAAAATTAATCAGTTTTCCTATGCGCGCGCATCTAACAATGGCGACCACCCATAGACTAAAAATAATGATTTTTTTTTTGGCTTTTCTCGGATAGCTTTTTAGCTACGTACAAAATGGGGAATATCAAGTTTTCTTTATTACAGACGAAAACAAAATTTATATTTGAGTGAAAGTTTTATTTATTAAACTTGTACAGTTGAAATTATCTATTTAAATACGAAGTTGCATGAAATGTGTTGCATTTGTACTAATGAGCACGATCTTTTTTGTATCGAAACTTTTTTATGAACAAAGCAACTCAACCAATAAATAAAATAAAAAACTCTTTATCTCACTTGTGAATATTAGTAATGAAAAAGTCACAGTTTGATAACAGGTGTCATAATGTGCCTAATTGCGGTGAAATTAGAGCCACTTTATGAGCAAGTGTGTTGAAAAAATATTTGTTCCGCACATGTATTAAACCACGCAGCGCGGCCTTCATTCACTCAGCCACTGCGTCAACCGTGCCGTCAATTGTACCGATAATGCGTGGTTAAGTCACATGGTTTTGAAGTAGTCAAATTGCGTTCTAAAACAAGGCAAATTAAACCTTACAATGGGACGACGTTTTTCAATGAAATTATTTAAAACATTACAGTAACTATGAAAAACAACATCCCCACTTTACGTGTACAGGAGGTATATGGTACAAAAATATGGTAACATTTTTTTTTTCTTTTTACCACTTTGTCAGCGTTATTAATATGTATATCCATGCCAAATTACAGCTTTCTAGTACTAATAGTCCCTGAGCTATGCTGTGGACGGACGGGCAGATGGGCATGGCAAAACTATAAAATTACCTTGTTGAATATGGAACCCTAAAAAGAGTAACCGTACAGTTTTGCAATTATAAATGTAAGTAAATTTTAGTAATTAGTTCTTTGTTTTTTAAACAAAAAAAACTGTAAAATACTACAAACCTAATAAGCAAATAGCAAAACTGCGTTTTGTTAATTGTAGGACATAAGTTTTAAAATCCCTATAATTTCGTAATCAGTAACCAAAACTTTGGCAACGGTTAACTAAAAATGTTTTTCAGTGTAGATGAATTTCATTTAATTGCTAATTAAAGCAAGTAAAATATCAAAATTTCAAAATCTCCCCGACATATTTATCTTGCGAAAACATCCCGATTCAAACAGTATAACGCCCATAACTTTTGAACGGCTTAACCGTTTTTATTCAAACATAGCTAAGAACACTCTCGACACAATCACCTTTCAAACAAAAAAACTAAATCAAAATCGGTTCATCCGTTGAGGCGCTATGATGCCACAGACAGACACACAGATACACAGCAACACACGTCAACCTTATAACACCCCTCTTTTTCCGTCGGAGGTTAATAACGCGACATCGAAGCGTTGACGCTAATAATATAATTATTGTATTTAATCTGTAGAGCAACAATTTTGAACAATTGAAATGAATTCATTGACAAAAATCACTTGTACCATCGTTGTTGGAACGCACCAGTTTATCCTCGGCCTCAAAACGAACTTCGTTTCCATTTTCATAGGGTAAAGAGGTGTTGATGCGTGTTGCGACAGCCTTTGATTTCGGCACGTATTCGTCAAATCATTGGGAGCGAATGGCTGAACTCGGGCTTTCCTAGTAAATTGCCTTCAAAGGAATTTAGCTTACAACATTTACCTACGGGACAGTATATGATGCACTGTCCCTTATTATCTTCTACCGGTGTCGAAAAAAACGGATCTCAAATAAAAGTAATTGGTGACCCCTGAGGTCACCAATTACTTTTATTTGAGATTCATTTTTTTTAAATATTTTTTATGACCGTCGCGGTCCGTAAGGTTTAAAACGCCCCACCCCACCACATCATCCTACTACATCGTCAAGTGATGATCATTTACTTTGTTGAAAGCTATAAGTACGTATATATAGGTCATTACATATGAAATTGGCAATTGGAAGAACATAAAGTCGTTTTTTTTTTTTAATAGTATATTTATTTATTCAAAGTATGTACCATTGCTATCTATGCACTTTTACCATCTCATAGGTAGTTCATTGATCCCTTTACTAAAAAAACCATTCGGACGGGAATCAATAAAATCTTTGAAGGCGCTTTGGACTGCCCCATTGGAGTTGAATATTTTCCCTTGCAAGAAGTTATCCAAATATCGTAAAAAATGTTAATCTGTTGGAAAAACTTCCAGGGAGTACGGTGGATGTCTTAGAAATTCCAATTGAAGCTCCTCTAATTTGGTAGCCGTCTGTTGGGCAGTGTGTGGTCTAGCGTTGTCCTGAAGCAGCAGTAGTCAAGAGCGATTGACCAGCCTCGGCTGTTTAGCAGCAAGTTTTTCCATCATGGTTTGCAGTTGCTGACAATAGACATCCGCCGTAATCGTCTGGCAAGATTTAAGAAAGCTGTAGTGAACAACACCGGCACTAGTCCACCAAACGCTCACAAGTATTTTTTTTGAGTAAATTTTCGCTTGGGGCAAGATTTGGCTGGTTTGCCCTAGCAAACCACCAAAACTGCGATGAGCGTTTCCGATTATTGTACAGGATCCACTTTTCATCACAGGTAATGAGCCAATAAGGTATTTTAAATTCGATTTAAAACACCTTCATTATTGTGCCGGTTGAGTAATGTAACGCAGCAGTCGACGCATGTTTGTCGGTTTGCTGCACTCAATTCATGAGGTACACACATTTCAAGCTTTTTCACCTTCCCAATTTGCTTCAAGTGGATTAAAACAGTTTTATCACTAGCACCGCAGCCTGTAGCTAACTCGAACGTGGTTTGCGATGGATCCGCTTCCACAATAGCCTTCAATTCTTCGTTATCAACTTTGGTCTCCGGCCGTCCACGGGGCTTGTTCTGCAGGTCGAAATTTCCAGAACAAAAACGTTGGAACCAAAATCGCAATGAGTTTTCTTTTGCGACACCGTCGCCTTACACATCATTAATCCTTTGAGCCGTTTCTGCAGCACTGGTGCCACGATGGAACTCGTACTCGTAAATAACGCGATATTTCAAGTTTTCCATTTTGTAAACTGACTGGCGCAAAGAAAAACCAAAAGAGAAAAAAACAAATGAATTACGGTTTTCCAAACACAAAAGTATAAGTGTATAAATTTAAAATTGGAATTCCAAACCAAAGACGAGATATTTGAGATCAAAGTGGCCAGTACGACAAAACGCCAATTTCATAGGTAAGGACCTAATAGAGACAATTCAATGAAGATACATAATTATAAACACAAACACATACATACACGCATGTTGGATAAATATTTGCGAGCTGGCTGACCAAAACCAGATGTAACCTCCGACTGCACAGCATGGATTTCTTCTTGATTACGTATTTTTAGTTCGCTTCGTAAGCATTCGGTTATTTTTTTTATTTTTATTTATAACTTAATTAGTTAACATTTTTTTTCGAATTATTTTTATTTAAACATATAAGTGAAATCTCCCTTTATTTTGATATACCACGCGATGGGTTTGGAAGAAAAAAAATTGGGCTTGGGTTTTGGCCATTTTTCTATTTTTCAATTTTAATGTAGCCAGTGACACTCGCAAGGTTATGTATGACGAATCGATTGACGTAAGAATCATCAAAATCGCCCAACGCGGTTGGCCTCTAGAACGCCACATATGAACAAACTAACATACAAAGACTGTTAAACTCATTACCCTCCTTTGGGAGTCGGATAAAAAGCTTAAAAGCGTTGTTATGATAGTTACATCATTTTAAATATCTATATGATCAACAAACACATGACCTGCTTTTCGCATTTTCTATTACTATTATCCCGTGAAATTAATTAAATTATTAATCATCTACTAAATTTAGTTTCTGGAACCTTTTTTGATGATATTTTTTCTTTCTTTACTTTTCTATCTTTTCAGTGTTTCCACTCAATAGAGTGTACTCAACCAATCTTACAATATGTTCAGTGTTTTGGCCACGAAAATGGCTGCGTTTTGGGTTAAAGTAGAACGTGGTTCTAGAATTCTGAACCCAGAAGGTAGGTATTTACTAAGTAATTTGCTAACTTTGAAAGAGAGTTACCACGGCCCTGACACAAGCAACTGAAGGAACATAGGTGGGTTTTAGTCAGTAAAAGTCTGACACGCCCTTTCGCTTCACCCAGAGCGGAAATGCGCTAACTCCAACCGTTTCTGAGATATGAGGGTTTTAAAATTTTTGTTGGTCGTAATTTTTTTGCCTTTTATCGGTCTCTCTGAGCTGTTTCTGTGACAATGGTGATCAATGTGGACCTTATGCTAATGAGAATAAGGGTCACTTTTGCTTGTCCAAGAAAAGGGTATTTTTGTTTTGTTTTTAGAGTTTTATTAATCGTAAATAAATGCGGGTTTGGCTCGCTACGTTTTCGAGTTATTAACGTTTTTAATTTTTTTTATCAGTGCTGTAACTATTCTTAGCAAAGGGCTGTAAAGATGATTGAAAACCATTGTAAAAATTCTAATTAAAAGAAAGAAAGAAAAAATGAGATTGAGAATAGTTAGAGACATCGACATATTTGTGCCGTTTACAAGTTACCAGGGAAGCTGCATGCGCAGAAGGAGCTAAGGCCAAATGTTTTATCTTCAACGTAGTCCTTGATTTTATAATATGCTTTTTTAACAAGGATATGTTTGATGTAGTTTTTGAACTTTCCATCGGTCAGTTCTATAACTGACTTTGGCAACTTGTTATTAAAGCGTATACTGTTTATAAGAAAAGACTTGCTAGTTTTCGTTAATCTGAATTTGGGTATTACAATTTCGTGCTTACTGCGTGTATTTAAATTATGGAAGTCGCTTCTAGTTTTGAAAAGCCCTCGATTTTACGGACATACAAAATACATGCCAAAATATAAAGTAAAGGTAGAGTCAGAATATCGATCTCTTTAAATTTTTCTCTGAGCGACTCGCGAGGACCCATTTTATAGGTTGCGCGGATTGCCCTCTTTTGTAGGATGAAAATTGAGTCAACGTCTGCTGCTGATCCCCACAGCAGAATGCCATAAGACATAATACTGTGGAAATAAGCATAGTATACTAACCTAGCTGTAGCTACATCGGTTAGCTGCCTTATTTTCCTTACTGCATATGTAGCCGAACTTAACCTACCCGAAAGAGTTCTAATGTGCGCGCCCCACTGCAATTATGAATCGATAGTAATCCCTAAGAATACAGTTTCCGTTATAACTTCAAGATTTTTGCCGTCAAGATTTAAGTTTAGGTCATGTTGTGGTACATTTGGTAAAGAGAACTTTAGACATTTTGTTTTTTTCGCATTCAGTAAAATATTGTTAGCTGCGAACCATTTTGAGAGAACAATTAAACTTTCGTTGACATTTAAGACATCCGTATCTTGCCTATCTATTTTAAAAATTAGCGAAGTATCATCAGCAAATAGAATTATATCCGATAATTTGGCCATCATAAAAGGGAGATCATTAATGTAAACAAGAAAAAGGAAAGGGCCGAGAATTGAACCTTGGGGCACGCCCATCTTGACTAGAGACCCGGAGGACGTCGCTCCATTAACATTTACTTTTTGCTGTCTGTTTGATAAATAGGAAAGCACGAGATCAGCAGATTTTCCACGAATTCCGTAGTGGTGTAATTTACAGATCAGTGTGTTGTGGTCGACGCAGTCGGAAGGTGAGGACGCCATGACGCCTTTCAAGCCACTCCTCAAAGAGGGGCCTTATCGCCTCAATTGTGGCGTGCCCAGCGCTGGGTTGCGACAATCGCTCTCTCCATGTCGCCATGAGATCCTGCCGGAGCTCTGACCGCCGAGCCGTAATTTGTCGCGGCAACGGTGTTTCGCCCCGGCGTTTCGCCTCCTCGCACCACTCCCATATGTGCGCGAGGACTTTTGCCTCCAGATCCCATGGCGGCAATCCGGCAAGGAGGTTCGCTACCTCACCGGAGATCGTGCGGTATCCTCGGACCAGCCGAATTGCCATGACCCTTTGGGACGCGTTCAACCGGCGGGCTGGTCGCCGCCTCAGAGAACGCGCCCACACTGGTGCCCCGTAAAGGGCCATGGACCGCACGACCCCCGCGTAGAGCCTCCGGCAGGAGGCGTTTGGACCCCCTAGATTGGGCAGGAGCCGCTTGAGGGCAGCCCCGGCCCGCTCCAGTCTGGGAGCCAAACGTCGGAAATGCTCCACGAAATTCCACCGGCTGTCGAGGACGAGTCCCAGATACTTCATCGTCGACTCGACGCCGATGTGAACCCCTCCTACCGTTATTTGGGAACCCGGCGGTGGCGCGTTCCGAGGACCATGAAAACATATGGCCTCGGACTTGTGCAAGGCCACCTCGAGTCCCAATTGCCGGATCCTCTCGACGATTGTCGCAACCCCGCGTGTCGCTAATTCGGCCGCTGCCTGGTGCGACCTCCCCTGCGCCAGGACCAGCGTGTCGTCAGCGTAGCAAACTACGCTGACGCCGCTAGGGAGGTCGGCGCGCAGCACCCAGTCGTACCCGATGTCCCACAGATATGGCCCCACGACTGATCCCTGTGGGACACCGCACGACATCTCTCGCCGGTTCCACTCTCCCTGGTGACCGGGGTAGATGACGGCCCTGTCCGTCAAATAGGCCTCGACCACGCGACAGAGGTAGGGTGGCATCCGGTGATACCGGAGTGCCTCCCTGATGCAACTCCAGGGCAGGGTGTTGAAGGCATTGGCGATGTCTAGAGACACCGCCAAGACGACCCCACCCCGGGCCACTGCATCCCCCGTCGTTAGGGCTCGCACGCGCATGATGGCGTCCACCGTAGAGCGCCCTCTGCGGAAACCAAACTGACTCTCCGCCAGATCCGGCCCCACCCGTACCAGCTGACCGACGAGGCGGTCTGCTATGACTCTTTCAAAGAGCTTGCCCACCTCGTCGAGCAACACGATGGGCCGGTAAGCAGATGGAGAGTCCGCAGGGCGCCCCGGCTTCTTAATGAGGACCAGTTTCCCCGTCTTCCAACGAAGTGGAAACTGGCCCCTCTCCAGGCATGCGCTAAGGAGCCCCCTTAGTCGAGGCCCGAGAGCCTCTAAAGCCAGGGCCCAGGCTTTCCCAGGTAAGCCGTCGGGTCCTGGGGCGGTATTTTTTGCATTCAGCCTACGTACCGCCACTCTCAACTCTACCTCGGTCACCTCCGGAGCATCGTCGTCGTCGGTGTGGTCCGAATCGGGCACCGCAAGAGGTGGAGCCATGGGCGGGGGAGTATGTTCCCCCTGCGAAGGGAACAGAGTGCTCACCACGCTCTCCACGAGCTGCGGCCGGAGACTCTGCGTCAGCGGGGGAGCCCATGGGCGGAGTTTATCCCGCACCATTTTGTAGGGGCGTCCCCACGGATCCCTGTTAAGAGTCCCCAGTGACTCCTCGCGGGCCAGTCCCTTGGCCCGCTTGATCTCTGCTCGGAGGGCGGTCCTCGCCACTCTGTAACCCTCGTACAGCTCCACCTCAATGGCTTCCGTATTCGGAGGACGGCTACGGAGCCTGCGGTGCCTGGTGTACCGGCGTCGCGCAGCAACACACGCCTGGCGCAGAGCCGTAAGCTCCGGCGACCACCAGTACACCTGGCGCCGGGCGCGTCCTGGCTGGACCCGGGGCATTGCCACGTCACATATCTCGGACATGGCCTCCCGGAACCACTCCGCCTCGTCGTTGATGTCAGCAGGCCTGTCCGGTGAAGACACCCAGGCCTGCACGATTGAGGCTTCCAGGAGGAGCTCCCGGTCCAGCTGCTTCAGCGCCCACCGCTGACCACTGGGGTTCTGTCGGACCGGCGCGCGCGAGGTCTGGGTGGAAAGAAAGAAAGAAAGAAAGAAAGAAACTTTATTTGCAAATATGGGTACAGTCATGCTTGATGTCATTTATAGGTTACAATGTTCAGCCATATTTTACCAGCGGCATGCAAATACATTCATTAAAATTTGATTAGAAAATTCAATATAAAACAAAAACATGTCAACCAACAATAATAGCATTAACATTCATTATAATTTGATTAAAAAATTCAATATAAGACAAAAACATGTCAACTAACAAAAATAGCATTAGTGGCCAAGACTATAAAAATTACAATGCACAATTTAATTCATAATGTCATAATCCTGATTCACAATGTCATAATTTCATAATTTAATTCATAATGTCATAATTTCATAATTTAATTCATAATGTCATAATTTCATAATTTAATTCAAAATGTCATAATTTAATTCATAAATAAATAAGTTACAATTATAATCAAATCAATACTTTCTCTGCTAGAAAATCAGTCACACTATAATATGCCTTATTATTCAAGAATTTTCGCAGTGTTTTTTTGAACAGTGTAAGTGGTAACTCTTTCCAGCTCTTAGGGATTTTATTAAATATGACCGGTGCCATGCAGTAGACACCCTTGCGCATTAGTGCAGTATTAGACGACTGGTGACATAATTGACTATTATCACGCCTGTTTCTTGGAAATGCATCAGCTATACGCTTAAAACGACTTTTGTTTGTTTTTACAAATATAGCCACTTCCAATATATACAAACAAGGCAGTGTTAAAATTTTATATTTTTTAAAATAGGGCAAACAGCTATCCGTACTTTTAAGATTGAACATTGCCCGTATGCAGCATTTCTGTGCCTTAAATGCACTTACTTTATCGGTTGAATTGCCCCAGAAAATGACTCCATAACGTAGGTGTGATTCTGCTATGCCATAATACGCAGTCAGCAATGCATCCGTATTTATAGTGTAGGATAGATTATGTAAGGCGTATGCAGATTTACTTAGTTTTTTGCACAGATTATGTATATGTGATTTCCAGTTGAGTTGGCTGTCGATCGTAACACCTAAGAATTTTGTAGTTTCAACGTCTTCTACAACAACGTTATTACAACTTACAGTTAGGTTCATACTAGGCATACGTTGTCTAAAGTGTATAACTTTTGTTTTGCATAAATTTATTTTTAAATTGTTCTCTTCCAACCAGTTTACAACTAGTTTTAAAGATGCATTAATGTCATTTTCATATGTCTCTGCATGTTTACAGGGTATTATTACTGTGCTGTCATCGGCAAAAAGAGTCATAGGTTGTTCGATACTTTTAGGTAGGTCATTAATATACAATATAAACAAAAACGGCCCCAAGACGCTCCCTTGTGGTACACCGTATAAAACTTCTCGCTCTGTCGAATGATATATTTCTTCAATATTATTAGCTAAGTTAATCTGGTTAATTTCTGTTACTTGTTTTCTTTTTCTTAGGTAGGATTCAATTAGTTTAAGAACGTTGCCTCTAATGCCGTATATTTCAAGTTTTTTTAGAAGAGTTGTGTAATGTACGTGGTCAAAGGCCTTGGTCATATCACAGAATATGCCACAGATAGGTTTACGTTTATCAACATTATTAATTATTTGATGTATTGAGTCATATATAGCCATATTAATCGTCATTTGTGGTCTAAATCCCTTTTGTTCGTCAGATAGAATAATATTTTTGTCAATAAATGAATATAATTCCTTATATATGTATTTTTCGAAAATTTTTGAAATTACTGGTATCAGCGAAATAGGACGGTAATTTTCTATTAATTCTTTATCTTTGTCTTTTTTAAGCAACGGCTTTACTATTGATGTTTTTAACGCATCAGGGTAAATGCCTGCACCAATACTTAAATTGATAATATGGCTTAGGTGAGTACAGATTTCATACGATACATACTTCAATACCTTTGTACAAATTCCATCATATCCCACGCTATTTGTATTGTTTAACGACATTATAATCTTTTGTATGTCTAAAGGTACGCTCGGTGCCATAAACATAGATTTACAATTGGAGTTTATTTTACAAAATTTAGGGGAGTAGGTGCTATCTAATTTTGGTTGAATATTGTCTATAAAGTAGTTGTTAAAAGTCTCTGCGATTCTCTTGGGACCTGTCAGAACCTCATTTTTTATACGAATTTTATTAATATTATGCTTGGGCAAGTTATGCTTTGTGCGGTTAATGATTTGCCAAGTAGTTTTAGATTTGTTTTTAGATGTTAGTATTTTATTATTGTTCTGTGCTTTTTGTGTTAAAAGTATAATTTTCTTATGTAAACGGGAATATTTATGAAATTTGAATTTATTAATGTTATTTTTATTTAGTCTAAATTGCCACAAAAGTTTTCGCTTCTTGCGACTGCATAATTTTATTCCTCTAGACAACCACTTAGGTCTTTTTATTATTTCTGTTTTTATTAATCTTGTAGGGAAACATAAATCGTAGATTAATTTGAATAATTCATAGAATTTATTATATGCCACATTTGGATCATCAGTCTCGTAGATTTCAGAGAATGAGAGACCTTTTAAATAGCTTTTAAACTTTACAAGATTTTCTACACTATAATCTCTTTTTGTCGTGAGCCAATATTTGATGGAATATCTTCTCTGTACTGGACAATGAAATAGCTGTGCCGTATGATCGGATAATGCCAATTCGATAACGTCAGTCTTACATGACTTACCAAAATTATGCGCAAAGTTATCTATACATGACATGCTGGACAAACGAGTTGGTTGATTTAATGCTAGCTTCATATTGTATCTCATTAATAAACACTCAAACGCGATAGTGTGACTATTTTTTTTAAGCATGTCTATGTTGAAGTCGCCACAAATTACAATGTTCTTACTGTGCCATGAGCGAGATATTTCACGCAAAAGTATTTCGAGCTTATCCATGCAACAATTTAGATTATTGACGTTTGGCACTCTGTAAATACATACAACAATTATCTTGTAGTCCGTAAGCTCTATTGCACAACATTCAAATATGCCTGGAGATGACAAGTTTGTTATTTTAGGCAATTCCTTCCATTGAATACCGTTTTTCACTAGAATACAAGCCCCTCCTCGCTTTTGCTCTTTTCTACAGAAACAACTAGCTAAACAGTAATTCGGTATATACAATTGATTTTGGAATCCATCTTTCATAAAATGTTCCGTAATACAAACAATATCTACATTCACGTTTTTTTCAGACAACTCGTCCAAACATACTACCAGATTATTCGATTTATTCAATAAGCCGGCAATATTTTGATGCATAATTTTTACGTATTTATTGGAGAAAAAACAGTTCATTTTTTTGTCCACTAACACCGGAGGAAAGTTTAGGTACATAAATTTCATATTCATCAATAATTTCTTTTATCATTACATTTAAATTAAAAAATATATTAGTCATACCATGATTGTTCACCAAGCCAGTCATTTCCCAAAACATTTTATAATCATAGGACAAACAAAAATTTGAATCGAACAACCACGCGTAATTATAGGTATTTGCATCCAAATATAACAGACTATTAAATGTTTCTATCCTTCCGTTATACACATTTGAATAGTCATTAAGTCTAAAAGTGGGAGAACATATCACAATATTTGTATGCTGTACTTTTAAAAGTGTTTCCCGCATAGTAATTATCAAGTCCACATAATTGTTTGTTTGCATAAAGTCCTCTTCGCCGATGAAAATCACACAATAGTCATTTAAAGTGAATTTTTTTAATTTATGCTCTATGTTGTTGAGGAGACTTATTATTCCGCATTTGGGCGCCAAATAGTGGCAAATACGATCATTAGAAAAGGTATCTTCAGCGATCGTCAATATTTTATTCCTATTGTTACCACTGATTATACATATTTTGCGGTTTTTAGTGCAGGTTTTTCGAGTTTCCATAGTTTCTTGAAGGTTGGGTGTGAGTTTTGTTGGTGTGTCATGACCAGTGTAAAGTTTTTTTATTAAATTAGGACAGAGTTGATTTGTAGGTGCTATTACCGGTTTTTCTACACTATTTACAATGGGTGTTTGTGTTTGACCTTGCGTGCTATGGTCTTGGCGTTTCTTAACAAGTTTTTTTACAGATGTCTTCACTTTTGCTGGGCTGTTTGTTACTTTTTTAAATAGTTCGTTTTCCTTAGTCAGTCTTTGTTTAATTTCTTTGAGATCACTGATTTCTAGTAGCAATGACTCAATTTCTGTATGGGCACTTTGTAGCTCCAGTTTAAGCACGTTTACTTGTTCCTTCCATTTTTGTATTTCTTCACTTTCATCGTCGGACATTTCCGGCATGCTACTTACGGTATCGTTTAAACCCGGCGTCAATTCGCTGTTATTTAACGTCGTATCCGAATGTGTACGAGCACGACGAAAAGTAATATTCTCTAGGAAGTTCATTGTTATTTTGCTTATATATCTATATAATATTTTATTTTAGAATATAATCCAATTTAATAATCCAAAAAGTGCTATTGTTGGTGTTATAGCTGAGGATCGAACCATCGACCTCGGTCACGTCAGGCGCAGCCGATACTACTCGGCTACCGAGTAAGTTAACTGCTGTGGTGAAATATGGTGTTCGCTTCCTCAGTTAGTATTATTCGTTATCGCCTGTCATCGCTTTGTTACCTTATAAGGTGATTTGTCGGCCGATGCGTGTTTAACTAATCACCAATAGGATGCGAGCTGCTTCTATGACTCACTGTTTACACTGGGTTACGACTTTTATTTTTTACTTTTGTTTGAGTTTATTGACTGTTTTATGAAGTTAATAACTTTCTGTCGATATATTATAGCATTTGTATTTTACTGTGTTATGACTATTGGCACTGAGTTTTCGTATATTAGGTTTATATTTTATTTATACACACAGTTGAAGAGCACTTCACTACACATTTTGTTTTTTATTGAGTTTATTCGATGTTTAGTTTATTTTTTATTAATATATATGCACTATAGATTTTTATGCACTGTAATACTGCTGAATTTTTACTGTAGTCACTTAATTCACGCTTAATAATTTTAAACTTTGCGGAGCTATACAAAACACGTCTTAGTGCGAGCGCGCGCGCTACCCGCGGAGACCTCGAACTGGATATACCGGTGGTAACCGACTTACTTGCCTAACTTATTAACAGACGAAACTAAGGAGGAGAGTCTTAAGTTTTTTTTCTATTATAACTGGCTTTACATATTCATGTTTATGTTTTTGCTTTTATCTAAATACTTACTTTAATATTAGATTTACTGTAGCTTTGAAAATCTAATAAAAGAGCAACGTAGAAACCGTTTATCTGATGTTAAGGTTAATTGCATATAAACCCATGAAACTTAAGGTTAATTATATGAACCTAAAAGGTTGGTTAACATGTAATTGTGATTTTTGTATAAATTTGTTTTATGTTTTAACAAAGACACGGAGAGAACAGAAATGGATAGTCTTTTTCACTTGGAAAAACTAAACCTACGGTGTTACATGTTTATTCAACCGGTATTTTAGATGCTCATGCTCATGTTCAACTCAACTGAAACTGGAAATGGACATATGTGATTGGTTGGCTTGTTTTTATTTACATTAACGTTTGAGTACGTTCCAAGATCCAAAATCCTGAACGCCCCAAACGTTACCGAACTCTTTTAACACTAAATCAGTGCAATTGAATAGTGTTGCCATGTATTTGGAACATATTCGTAAACTTGGGCTTTTATATTCATACAATACTTAGCATACATTATGTGTCGAAAGTATTCAGAAACGTGTTGCTCTATGGAGTACAATAATATGTGTCAAACTTAAGAATCATATGCGAAACTCGAATATTGTGATTGGTTGGCACTTGATTTTTAGGTGTGGCCAATTTTGTGTTTGAGTCGAGTATGAGCATTTCGAATACGGGCCTAAATATAGTATATAATATAGTATAATGCCTATATGTGTAGGGATATTCAAATTCTGATAATATAATGCCCAAACTAAATAAGGGTTCGTATTAGAAAAAATATTTAATTTTATTAGTACTACTGGATTAAATCAGATTATCTTCAGTATGTACAACTTTCTCAAAGAAAGTGTTTCATTTAAAGCAACACGCTCAAAGTTTAAGCAAACAAGTTAGCTTGTTATTTTTGTTTTCTTAGTTACAAGTGGCCATTTAATTATTCTGCCCGCTGCGATCTTGAGTAGGGTAGTTCGCAACTGCTTTTCAGTTTTTATAAGCCTTTTTGTATTCAACTTCTCTCGGCGACTGCTTTTTTTTTCTTGGTACAGTTGACTATGAAAGTCGATGGCTTTTTATCAACATAAAATATAATCCTCATTGGCCGACTATGGGGTCCGAGTGGTAATTGAGTTTTCAGGACATTGATTATAGCTTGGTAAATTCATGCGTGACATTTCCAAGGTCCGCGGGCACGGGGGACGTTAGACAGCGGGGGTGCGCGCGAGACGGGGGTCACCTGACGAGAGCCTCGTACTCTCTACCAGTCAACTAAGGGTGGTGGAGAGATAATTTGGCAGATGCATACAAAATTAAAACAATTATTGAAATTTACATACTTATATATTTACTACGGTAAACACCTTTATATATATACATATATAAAGTAATAAGAAGGTGATTGCGACGACTCTGCTAATGAAGTAGAAAATAATGCCGTAACTTCCGCTTAAATGCATATTGACTGGTGGCCGTCTTGATATCGAGAGGAAACGCATTCCAGAGAAGAATGGACTGAATAAGAAATTAAGAATGAATAAAATCAGAAGTATGAGAAGGACAAAGCAAGAGAATATTTGTTAGACGAACGTAGATTCCTAGCATGTGAAGTACACAGATATTGAAAGTGAGGGATGAGATAAGAAGAAGGGGTGGGAGAGTTGAGTAGAGAGAAAAGGGTGGTCAAAGCGCATACATTTTGCCTCTACCGAATGGCACATAGGTTTACCATTAAACTTGCCAATGCTGCCATATTCCCCACAGACAGCGTAACCACGGATTATTTTTGATTTTCGGTCAGTTCTTCTATACATAATATTCTTGTTTAGTATCCATAAATTTAAATGTATTTTCTTGGAAGGTAAATTTATCATCATCATTACCATATCAGCCGAAAGACGTCCACTCGCATCCAGCGGATCCCCACAATGTTCACCAGGTCTTTGATCTAAATAGTGGAAGGCCTTCCAATGCAATATCGCCGGTTTACGGTCACCACTCCAGAATTTTTCTGCCCCATCGGTCATCCGTTCTGCGAGCAATGTGTCTGGCTGTGTGTGGCACTTAAGTTTGGCAATTCTTCAGGCTATATCGGTAACCCCGGTTCACACGAATTATTTCAAAGTTAGAGTGAACAGGCGCCTTCTGGGTAAGCTCACTCCATCGTCAACTTTATCTCTGTTACCTATGACCTAGACTCGAGTTAAGAGCAACCGATCCCAAAAAAAAAAAGTAGTCGAACACGAGTGCGAACTGCACAGGCAAATGCTCCCATAACCCTGCTATCATCGAGTGTACTTACTTACGAGAGCTATTGCATTATTTACTAACTCCATGCAATGAGGATTGGAAAGGAAACATGCATAAAATGAGTATGACCCGAAGTACAATTTGCATGACCGAGTTGTATTTTCATTTTAAGCATGCACCCCTTCCAATCCTTACGTCCCCCACTAACATTTGCTGCGACCAAAACATATAATTTAAAGTTGGAAACCCAAATGTTAGCGAGTGAAATTAAAAACTTTGCCAATTTTGAATCTTGTAACAAACTAATTGGCGTTTTGGTACTTGTGTACTACAAATGTTGTTTTAGACTGGTTAACCTTGTGGAATGATTGTATTACAAATCGAGTGTTTTATTAATTTGAATTGGGAATATTTTGTCCGTATTTACACGGGTAAATACGGTCAAAATATTCCTAATTCAATTGTTTCGGCCAGTTTTTTGTACGGACAAAAAAATCTAGTTGGACCGACACTTCCACTAATTCGGCTCAATTGTCCCCTCCCCAGTCAGAGCTTTCGCCGATAAGCCGACGACGTAGCAGCCAACAGTTAGTTTGCGGTGCCGCCTAGGCGTCATAGCAACTGAGGCGGGCCACGATGTTGTATGGGCCTCCTATAGCCATACGGCATCACGGCTCAGTGTTGGAGACCGCGGCGGGAGAGGAGTGCCGGTATTTCGATAAGCCGCTCTTCCTGCCTTCCGCGGCCTGGACGAGGTCGCCACCAGACGATGACGGACGCCGTGGGGCTGCAGAGGAGGAGGAGTGTCGCTATAGCGTTGGCCGCGCTCTCTATCCCCTGCGGCCGAAAAATGGTAGTTGGCGGGGTCATTGACCTTGACCCGTCACAAGGGGACTAATGGTTCCATACACGGGGTCGTCTGGAACCCATGTTCTGGTGTGGTACGTGCGCCGGTGATGGGGGACACTCTCCGGAGGAGGTTCCGGTGACGGACAGCCGCGGCGGGTTCGCAGTGAGTGCTGACGAGTGCCCGTGTTCCCGCCATAAGCGGCACAGGGGGTCACCGTTAAGTTTTCACAGAAACTGACATACCACGCTACATAAATTATGCTAAAACTAAACCCTACACAATTACTTATAAGTATATCAAATTAACCATATGCATTGTGGTCAATCGCACTAACATTTATTTGTCTCGCACAATCAAACTATCAATATGCTTTTATACACTAATCCTCAAGAAAACTTACACAAATACAAATACATACTCCAACCTTGACATACCTCCATAGTCGATTGCACGCACATAATGAGTGGAACAACAAATGGCGTCTCTCATCCCAGCCTAGCTAACGCGGATGTCAGGTGAATTGGTATGGAAACGACATGCGATGGCAGCTATTGGATTGAGGCGGAAATTATCTATGCGGCATGTGAAGTGAAGGTTAATGATGGCAGAAAGCGTACGAGTGAAACCGATTTCTAGATTTTGCTACCCGTTATTAAAATATCAATTAAAATTAACAGAACAGGTAGAGTTATACTATGCCATAATGATTAATTTTCGCGATGACGTTGGGAGAAACTTCTTGTAAAATAAGCATTTTGCCACAAACCAGTAATATTTAATTTCAGTTAATACATCTTAGTACTTAGGTTACCTAAACTGAAATTAAACTTTCTTCCATGAATTTCATTCAACTGTTTTTGCACTCATTTAAAAAATATTCGCCCTTGTACGGTTCGTACCCTATATTTTATGGGACACCACAAAATTTTCAATTTTCTCGTATTAACCGAATTTAAAAGAAGGAGGAGTTTCTTTTTATTTTATTTTCTCGCATTTTCTATACTATCAATATTGCTCATTCGAACCGTGTTAATCTAAGAGAAATCACAGAAACGAAGAACACAAGAGTCCACAATGTTATTTGCACAGTTATTTATGTTTGTTCATTGTATTCTGACCGTAAGGCACTTCGGGAAAACACGGGGCAATCAAGGAAAGTTTTCTATGTAGTCTATTGACTCGTAAAGTAAATGTAGGGAGTGTCAGTCAGGGGAATTGGAACGCAAAAGTTGTCTCAAAATTAATGTAGGTTTTAATTAGATGCATTTTTATTAGGTTATTATTAGTGCAAATAAAAACAATAATAAAAAAAGTTTATTTAAAAAAGCAAAATACCCCACTGCTAGCGAAATAAAAAGAAAATCACGCTGTGCAGTCTGAGGATACATATTTGCGAGCTGGCTGAACAAAACCTGATGACACCTTTTAAAACCCTTTATTTAATACCCTTACAATGCATTTGGATGAAAAAATATATATTGGGCCCCCACAATATGGCGTCCAAAATTGGGTATTTTCTATTTTCCAATTTTAATATAGCCCACTGACACTTGCAAGTTTAGGACGATTCGATTGACGTAAGGATAATCAAAATCGGCCAACGCGTTTGGTCTCTAGAGAGCCACATAGGAACAAACATACATACATAGACTGATAAACACATAACCTCCTTCGGCAGTCGGGTAAAATCAAAGGTACTAAAGACACCGACTTCGGAAATGAAAGTTATTTTTGCACTTTTAGTGTTTTGCTTTGGCAGTCGATTTATTTTTTTGTGAAAAGATTTTTTTGACTACAGTGAAGAGACAGTCCCCAAACATAAAAAAAGATCGCAGCTAATTTAAAACACTACACTTCAAAGGTTTGTTCGCTATCTTCTTAGAAGCATATCAGGCATGTGAGTTACATTTACTCTGTGAGATGCATCCTTTTTCAAAAACTTCTATCTAAGAAAATGCAACAAAATTGTTCAAGTGTGAGTTCTAGCCAATTTTCTCTGCATCACTCAAAAAGACTTGTTGGCATCTTCATAGGTCGAAATGTAGCCAACGTCTAGCCTAAAGACGTCTGAACAAAAACAAACAACAGTTTGATTTCTCTAGCTACCACTCAGTAACTTTGTAATATTTTTTAAATAAGACTTCGCTTTGAAAATATTTCCATCTTCCCAACGTTTTCGAAAAAAACGCTGTGTAATACAAACGTCAGAAATGTCAAACAGGTTTCATCAACAGTATATTTTGTTCTGAAATTAAACAAAAAAGCCTGGCTTTTAACTGAAAGCCGTAGGTTTCAGCGTACGTTACTGAAAATAATTCATTACCGAGAAAACAACGATTTTTCGAACAATACCTCCGCCACAGTGAAAAAAATTGTAGGGACTTGCGAAAGATTTCCTTTCTAGTAACAAAACTACCTAGTTTTGTATTAATCAATTAATTAAAGTTTATTTTCTAATAACTAATGTTAAAGACTTGTTCAGTCTTAAACGTTTTTTTGTGTGTGAATTAAGCATACTTAAGTATTAGAAAATCATCATCAGGGTAAGAAACCCTTGTCTCATGTCACTTGGGGTTAACGCAACACGTTTTCCTATTCCATACCATCCCGGAACTCGTCACGCTGTCACTGAGTCCCTTTTCTTTCATATCACAATTCACACAGCTCTCCCTATTTTGTCTTTGACCTTTGCCTCCCTATCCATCTGTTTAGTTATTAGAAAAAAACAATTAATAATAATAATACAAAGTAATGCTAATTGGAAAAAATAAAAGCCAGTCCTAATTCTTTTTTTCGTCGTTCATTACTACAGGCTTAAACAATTCGTTTGGTGGATCAACAGCAAATATAATTAAACATTCTTAATTAAAACGTCAATTTTGCTTTGGTTTCCATGTAATGAAATGAGTGGCGGTCTTATTACCCGACTACGGCGAAACAAAAGGGAGCGTTATGTTTTTGACCGGTATGTGTGTTCATCTGTTCCCTCATAACTTCTAAACTACTTATCATAATTTGACAAATGAGGTGTCGTTGAAAGCGTCTTGTTTGTCCGCTAGTTATAGGCTATGTGACGTCACATTAATCGTTACGTGGTCGTGTGCTACTTAGCTGAATGTATTGTGCTGTTACGGTAGGTGGAATACGACCACGGTTATCCTCTGAACACCACTATAAATATGTATGAAATACAATAAAATATGTATTACATGTAAGCTGTTTATTTAAGGGTAGTATTTAAACGCAAATCAAAAAATATCCTTTTTCTACGCAATAAGATTCCGAATTCCCATCAAAATTACTGATTGCACAGAAAAATATTCAACTCAAAATATCACTAAACACACTACAATTTATTTTCGCAGCGTACAGCGATTTTTCCTAAAGCAAAAGCTTTTTCATCAATGCACAGCTAATAATCTTAATGCACATTATACATGTTAACTCTTTTTCTTTTAAATATAGCTTCTATTTTTATATTATGTATCAATGTCGACGGAGCTCCTATTTCTGTACGCAGGGTCTAAAGTAACCTAACACGAACGAGATGACGGGAGCTGAGTTCGCTCGCTTTGCTCGCTCTAACTAAAAAACTCTAACCTAACCTGTCTGTGTCGGGGTGCCCTAGGCTCCCGAGCTCGCTTCGCTCGCTCTTGGACTATTGGAATATGGAAAATTTGCTCCAGTCAGTATTTATGCTATGTATGTAGTATTTTTGTACAAAAATAAATTTAACAGTATTACATTATGAGGAAAAAAGTAATGTTATATTGATGTATAATTTCGTTTTATCTGCAGTTTGAGTTTTGTTAAACATTTAGTTTATTTGTAGTGAAGTAAGTTATTAGATGTAAATAAGAATATAAATGATGAGTATGTATTGATAGGCGATTATTTATTTGATATGCAATTTATAATATCCCTTTATTTAATACCCAATACATATCTAATAGTTGTACATAACCATTTCACATGAGAATATTTTCTTGTTTTATGAAATGAATTTTTAGAGCGTCATTTTTCAGTAGTCGGGTTTTAGTTTCGAACTTGTTTTGTTGTTGTTTGCTGTCTGTCTGTAAACAAGCTGAATATTTTGGGAATCTGTTGTTTGTTTTCACTGTTTAATGTTTATAGATAGGTGTTTGAATTGCTGTAGATTCGTAATTGTTTGTTTATAATTTGGTATCTATTTTAATTGGTTTAGTGTTTCAGTGTTTTGGGTACCTGGGGCTCTTGATAATGTTTTAAAGCTTTATTTGTTAAACACACAATAAAAACCAACAATCAGATTACGAAAAAATAACAATCGTAAGAACAGTAACTTTGGTTTTGAGTTCACTATAAGAATCGCAACTGACATCCTAGCTAGGTTACAAAATAACCTGTGTTAAGGGTGCCAGTTCCATTCCCCAAAAGGTTAACATTAAACATAATTATAACAATTTAAGAGGTTGATAAAATTAATATAAAACAAAATAAATTAATATATAATAAATAATATAAAATTAATCTAAACTTGAATTGATATAAAACATCACAATTTATAATTAAAATAAGATGGAATTAAATTCGAATTAAAAGAAAACATCATAATATAAAATAAAATAAAAACGGTATTAAGTTTGGATTCGTATCAGACATCACAATTTAAAATTAAAATCATCATAAAATGGTATTACATTTGAATGAATATAAAACAATAATATTAATTGATGAAAATAAATAATTCATTCATTCGTAAATGTGATTTCTGAACTAACATTAAATAATTTCATGCATTAAATAAAAACTATAATACTTTAAAATGGAGATATAATTAAATGATTGTGTAATTATCATATTAGAAATAAAGCCTTGTTAAAATTTAAATTTATATGTAAGTATAATTAAAAAATATAAAACAAAATTCTAAAACTTTTTATAGTGGTGGGTTTGCGCGTGTGTGATAGTGATGGTGTTTGTGTAGGTATTTTTTGTGAGGGTAATATGCGTTGATATAACACTAAAACCGTCTATAAGACCAATAGACTCTCTGTCTCTTCGTAGGTTAAGCAAAGTAGCCACTACTTAACATCTTTTTACAGGCCTGGCTTGAGAGTTGATAAACAGGAAGTAGCTTATTTACTTTATTATATAACGTCGGAGCAAGAAAATACATATTTTATCTTTTGGATTGGGTAAAATGACACTTATTACTTTCACAAATTAGGTCCTTATGTCTTTTAATGATAACTCGTTATGGGATCGCAGCATGCTGAATCTATACTAATATTATAAAGAGGTAAAGTTTGTGAGTTTGTGACGTTGTAAGGGGTAATCTCTAGATCTACTGAACCGATTTTGAAAATTCTTTCACCAGTAGAAAGCTCCATTATTTCTGAGTGTCATAGGTTATACTATAGTTTAAAAAATATTGGAGATCCTTATGAAAATTGCAATAATGTAACCCAAGGTAGCAAAATGTTGCCTGTAAAATACATTATTTGGCGTGCGCTGAGAAAACTATTGATGATAGATAAAAAATATTAGGTAGGTAGGGGGTACCCTACCTGGTTAGGCAGGGTAGGCAGTGTAGGTAGGGTAGGCACGGTAGGACGCCTACGGCGCTCTGCGAACTAGGGAGGTTCCCCGGACATAGTCCGAGACCTTGGGACTCATCTTTATTCGAGATCAATTTGTACATTGTTTTTATTCTCTATAACATTTTTAACTCTGTCTCTTGACGAGTTCTTAAATTATTAATATTTTCTAAGGTTTTATATTAACTTAATATATAGCACGATCTTAACAATATCTTGATTCTATTTTGTTTATAGATTATATATTGTTTTGTACGCTTCCCATTATATATTGCTATATATAATTTCGAGCATTGATGTTATTTATTTATTTATTTTAATTTACTGTTTTTTGTGCAAGTTTGAAACAGTATTCAATAAATGTCGTGCTATACTTTTAGATATGAGCCTATTGAGATTCCCTGGTTTAATGTCAATCCCTAACTTCTGTTCGATTTGATATCTTTCACGGGCATATACCGGGCAGTCAGTAATTATGTGGATCGCTGTCTCGTCTTCGTCAGGGTCACAAGCGCATGATGGGCTTTCCTTACACTTGAACCTGTTCAGGTATTCTGAAAACCCACCATGCCCAGTCATCACTTGGGTAATCAACCCTGTTGGTCTTAATTTTCTGACGATGTTATAAGCGTCCACTGCGTCCGGGAAGAAAAGTTTCGTCGTTGCAGCTGTGTCCCCCGTTCTGTATCTCCGGTTCCATTCGACAAGCGAATCCTTCCGGATTTGTCGCTTGGCGAATGACACCGGACACTGGTCGTAATCTGGCCTCTTTTTGAGGTGTAATGCCGCTTCTTTAGCCAAGTGGTCAGCTCTCTCATTTCCCTCCAGCCCCGCGTGCGACTTGATCCAAAACAAAGCCACATGCTTGTTTTGGATGCTGCACTTTCTCAGGTTTTCCCTGGTCTCGACTGCGAGGGGATAAGAAGAGCGGTGGTTTGCGACCGTCTCCAGTGAAGATCGTGAGTCACTGAAGATGCCAAAAGACCTTTCTGTGTGCTTATAGATCTCCCGCGTGGCTTTGCATATATATCTCAGTGACTTTTGGAGTTCCTCAGGGCAGTATTCTGGGACCGACCTTGTTTCTAGTCTATATAAACGATATATGTCAGCTAGGATTACCCGATTCGAAAATTGTTGCGTTTGCGGATGATACAGCCTTACTTTTCAGTGGCAACTCCTGGCATGAAGTTTTTGCCAAAGCTCAGATAGGCATGAACACTGTGACCAGTTGGTTAAATAAGAACTTACTTACGCTAAACGTAGATAAAACGACCTACATAACATTTTCCATTAAAACCAATGACAAACCGACTTCCTCTTTAAGCATTATCTCCCATTCGTGCACAAATACAAATGACACAAGTTGTCAGTGTCCTAACCTTAAAAATACTGAATCCACCAAGTATTTAGGCGTAATTATTGACAGAAATCTTAAATTTTACGATCATATTAATCTTTTATCTGCGAGAGTACGTAGACTTATAGTCATATTTAAAGCCTTAAGAAACACTGCATCAAAATCTATTATAATATCGGTCTACTATGCTCTCTGCCAATCCCAGCTTGAATACTGTATCACCACATGGGGTGGCACATGTAAAACTCATTTCCTAAAAGTTGAAAGAGCACAAAGAGCACTCCTAAAGGTAAGCTTGTTTCTACCTTTTTATCACCCAACAACTGATCTCTACTCAAAATGGAAGGTACTTACTGTGAGACAGCTCTTCATCCTAAAAACGGGTATGAAACAACACTCCTTAACAACTTTTGAACCAGTAACAATCAGAAACAAACGTCGCAAACATGTAGTCTGCTCTGCATCGTCTTTCAAAACTAAGTTTTCACATCGGTTTTTCTGCTACCAGGGTTCAAACTTATACAATAAGTTAAACCGGGCCTTAAATATATATCCTTTACCAAAAACCAAATGTAAGTCTTTGGTGTCGAACTGGTTGCAAAATTTGGATTATAGTTTTACAGAAAGTCTACTTAATTCAAACTAAATTAGTACGATATAGGTTTATAACTTACACCCAAATCCTCACACATACACATAGACACACTACACCTGATATTCACCAATCTCAACACTACACAGTGACATCACATAGACACTAACATCATACACTCTCTTAGACCATACACACATACAGGCGCTCTGCTTAACTTTTTGTTTATAGCTTCGTTTTTATTACTTCTACCGACAAAATGTTTTAAATTCTTAATAATTAATCTCCATATCTATAACTTTGAATTGTAATACCATATTTTTTGATGAAAACTATCTTTACTTCCGTGGGGTGGGGACCTGGTGATTTGTAATACAGGCATTTTATGCCTAACTCAGACACCAGCTCCTCACATTGTTATTAAGACATATAGAATGTAAAACATAGAATAAGCTTGTCATTGTGAGGAGAAATAAAGAATTTTATTATTATTATTATATGGCCAGCAGCATTTTTTGGCATTTGGTTTCGGCGCCATTGCTCCAGAGAGACAATGCCGCCCCCACTTTTCCATCAATTTTGCTGCCGTCCGTGTATATCTGCACTGCTTGTGTGCGGTGGTGTGCGAGTTTTTTTTCGGTCTGCCAGGCATATGAACTGCAGACTCATATGTTCCGCCGGGTGGGGTGTCGAGGCAAATGCGGTGCGTCGCTCAACGTCCCTGTCTCCTAGCACTGGCTGAGGTACTCCCCTCCTCGCCTCATACAGGGCAACTGCCTCTCGTATTTGGAGATCGAGGGGAAGCATCCAGCACCAGCACCGAGTTTAGGGATACGGTGCGATAGGATATAGACGCTAGAGGGCGCTGCGTTGTAAACAAAGAATTTGACAGTGCTCCCGTAAAATAATTTCTAAAAATATTAAATGTGCTCAACAAAGAGTGAATAGTGCATAAAAGTGAATAAGAACCCCAAAAGTAGCTACTGCAGTGTTATCAGTGACATTAGTAGTGTAATAACAAAAAAAAGGGACATCTAAATTAAGTGCACTAAATGACTAATAAATCAGTGTAAAACGCCAATAAATTATAAAAAAGAAGTGTGTGAAGACTTCAATTCCTGTGTAGCAAAGAAGAATCGAAAGTGGACTTAAATAACCATAAGGAATCTACGAAATCCAAAATTGTAACACTATATAGATTCGTTTTTTATTTGAAATACAGCAACAACCACGCCATCTTGTAGCTAAGTCGTAAACTGACATGACTACTCGATAGCAAGTGACAGAAAGTGTTGCAATCCCAAAATAATAATTATATTACACACATTTATGTTGTAAGTAGCGACATCTATTACCTATGGAATAAGTACTCGTATATAATATTAATACGGCCTGCTATTTCAACCATAAAAAGACTAAACAGATAGCCAGTAGGCCATCACGTCAGACTTCGACGTAAGGAGTCTCGAGTTCGAATCTCACTCCAAGAAATTGTTTTTGGAATACAAAATTATTTGAACAAAATTATATCATGAACTTCTTAGAAAATATTACATTCCGTCGCACCCGCACACGCTCGGAACCAGAAGATGTCAGTATTATTTCACAAACAATAAAAGAAACCAGTAATAGCATGCCTGATTTGTCCGAGGACGAAGATGACTCACAAATCAAAACATTAACAAATTAAATCGAAAAACTGACATCCTAATTAAACGGAGCGCACAAAGAAATTGAACTATTGTCATTAGAAAATAACAACTTAAAGCAAACAAATGATCAATTACGTAAAAGAAACGAGCTTCTCAAAAAGATTAACAGCCAAGCTAAACTAAAACCTACCCCAAAAAAATCTATAAAAAGATGTTCAAACACAAAGGAGACACAAACAGAAGCAAGTATAACAGGTTCTTCTAGTAAAAGTTCACAAACTATAACATCACAGAAAAACTCTCAAAAAAAATCACAGAAAAAGCAAAACAATAAAGAGTTTAAAACAGGCCAACCAAACACATCTCAGGACTGTTTTATAAACACGTCAAAAAAAGAATCTGCTCAAGGAAAGGACACAGAGGCCACCAAATCAGAATCCACTAGGAATAAACTATGCATAGTTAGTGCCAATAAAATAAATAATATTCTATCCATCGCAGAGGACACATTCCAAAGCTATCAGATATGTCACTACATCTCACCAAACTGTGGATTATTGCAACTTATTCGCAACCTACATCAAAAAATAATGGATTACACAATAAATGATCATTGTGTCATTTTAGTTGGAGAGGAAGACTTCCAAAAAACCAATGATTATGTAGAAATAATAATAGAGGTAAGGAAGATATTACAAGAGATTATGCATACGAATGTTATTTTATGTGTTCCTACCTTTAAATTAAGTAATTACTCGAATATGTTCAATTGGCGTATAGAGGACTTTTAACAATTTATTACATCTTGATTTACAAACATATGGTTACGCAAATCCATTTGACTCTAATTTAAATTTGCTTTATGATTTTGCTATGTTCTCAAAAGTCAATAGAAAGATAAACGACCGTGGCATGCGCAATATATTTCACAACTTACTGCTAACTATATCTGAGAGCTCATCGACAGAATGTGAGGCTGCAGTCAATGAAAATACTAAGACTGTGTCTCCAAGTCGTGAGTTTTTTCGTTGATTACATGTATGTTCTACACCAAAACATTGCAGGACTTATAAACAAATCAGACTTATTAAATATTTACATTCACGAATTGTCAAGTAAACAGAAAGTTGTGGACGTAATATGTATAACCGAGCACTTTATAATGTCAGGCCAAGAGAAATTATTGTACATACCTAATTACAAATTAGCGGCATGCTATGCTAGGTAGAATATAAAACGCGGTGGTGCCTGTATCCTAATAAGATGTGGGCATGAGTATAAAGAACTACCTGACGTAATGAAGTGCTCGATATCAGGAATTATAGAATGTTGTGCCGTTGAATTGCCTTTGCACAAAAGTATATTTATATGTGTCTATAGACCTCCAAAACTGTGTAACCTAAGTAAGTTTTATGAAAATTTAGATCTCATTCTAAAAAAAGTGTGTATCAAACCATTGAGAAGGGTAATTTTATGTGGAGACTTCAATATAGATGTTTTGAACAGGAATAGAATGACATTGGAATTTTAATGCTTTCTTAGAAGCTACAACCTCAAACTAAAAATTAATCAACCGACTCGATTTATCAGTAATACTTGTTTAGACAATTTTGCACATAATTTTAAGCATAACTGTCAACATGAAGTAATCGATTTCGGATTATCTGACCACACAGCCCAAATAATGAAGTTTAAAGTTAATAAAACCAGCCAAATAAAGTCGTGGAAAACATTAAGACGAGATATAACTGAGGAAAATCTTATTAAATTTAGAACACATCTCCAAAGCCTATCGTTTTCTGATGTATACAGCACAGAAGATTCTAACAAAGGCTATGAATACTTTTTGGAAATGTTCCTAATTTTACATGACCTCTGTTTCCCTCATAAATTAGTGACTATAAGATCTGAGAAAAAAATAAAATGGGTTTCTCGGGGGATATGCATATGTAGCCAACGAAAATTACTGTGGCAACAGAGACTAAGACCAACCTGCGAAAATAAAAGGCTATTTAGTAATTACTCAAGAAGATTTAAGAAAATCGTTAAACTAACACAGAAAGCTCAGAATAATTACTTAATAAATAACTCAAAAAATAAATCCAAAACTGCATGGCAAATTATTAACAACAATAAAATTGTAAGAGAACCCATTTCTCAAATAAAAAAAGGAGATGAAATAATATCAAACCCTAATATAATAGCAGAATCCTTTAATAATTTCTTCATTGACCAGATTTCGAATATACCAAAACATACGTCAGAGGACACAGTCAACTTAAACATCAACCCACATTCAATATTTATGGCCCCAGTTATTCCTCAAGATGTCATGCGTGTAATAAAAAACTTAAAAAATAAAAAAAGCTTTGGCTACGATGGCATCTCAACCACAGTTATAAAATCGGTTTCTAATTGTATAGTTGCGCCCCTTGCTCATATCATTAACGTAAGCATATACTCTGGAGTATTTCCCGATGGTCTAAAAACTGTAATAGTTAAACCGATTTATAAAAAGAATGATAAAGACGAAATGATAAACTATAGACCAATTGCTCTAATTTCCATCTTCTCAAAGATCATAGAAAAAATTATCTATGAATCTCTATACAACTTTTTAACGAAACACCACATACTATGTGACGAACAAAAGGGTTTCAGGAAAAAAAACCATCAACATGGCTATTTTCGACTTTATCCAGAGAATAATGCCAAAAGTAGACTCTAAAGTACCAGTATGCGCAATATATGCCGATATGTCGAAGGCTTTTGACTGTGTGGATCATGATACACTTCTAACAAAGCTTCACGCATACGGTATTCGTGGTAATGCCCTTAATTTAATAAAAACGTATCTAAAAGGACGTAGACAATGTATGGAGATATCGAGCTTGTGTTTAGGATCTAGAAAAGAATTAAAATCCAGATCGTCTTTTAGAGAAATAAAATATGCTGTTCCGCAGGGTGGCGTTCTTGGATCTTTGTTATTTATATTATATGTTAATGACCTGCCACGTCATATAATCCATCCTATGGTATTATTTGCAGATGATAGCACATCAATTGTTTCATGTATCGATAAGGAATCATATGTAAAAGACATTAACAATACAATAAGTAGTCTAATAAAGTGGCTTAACAATAACAATTTAGTTATTAATCTCCAAAAAACTAAAATCATGCACTTTTACCAGAGAATATCTGCGGGCGATATGGATATAAACTACAATGGTCAAACTATCGAAAAAGTAAACGTTACAAAATTTTTAGGAATCATAATTGACAGTCAGTTAACTTGGAAGTCACAAGCGGAAGATATATGTAAACGTTTAAGCACTTCTGCGTTTATGTTGCATAATTTGTCAAAAAAAGTAAATTTGCCGACAATATTAGTGGCTTACCATGGTCTAGTAATTTCCATCTCAAGATTTGGTATAATATTTTGGGGTCACTGTAGTGAACGAGAACGCATTTTCAGAGCCCAAAAGCGCTGTATAAGAGCTATATTTGGTCTTAAAGTAACAGACAGTTTCGTACCTATATTTAGGTCTCATAAACTATTAACCTTGCCATGTATTTATATCCTTGAATTAGCAATTTTAGTAATAACTAATCGATGTCTATTTGCAACTTTAATTGAAACTAGAAAACGAAATACAGCTATGAGATCCCAGTACCAGAATCTATTATGCACAGGCGCTTTTAAAACTAGCTTACTAAAAAGAAATGTTATCTGTATGGCTCCTGTAATCTTTAATAAAATACCTGATCAACTAAAAAACTTACCGTTGCAAAAGTTTAAAAAACGCTTCACAGAATTACTTATAGATAAATGTTATTATTCAGTGCAGGATTTCTTAAATGATATTCTTTTGTAATGTATTTTATAGCCTTTATTTTGTATCACATTTGCATGCTATATTAAGGCAGAATGTACATGGATCCTATTTTATAATGTAACAACTTATTTTTTATGTACCTACATTCTAAGCAAATAAAGACCTATTCTATTCTATTCTAGGATTTGCACACTTTCTGTGCAAATCCTCTTTGGACCGCATTTAACCTCTTCATTACACACAGCTTGGTGGCTGCGGGTGCCCATGCACTTGCTGCGTACATTATAACCAGTTCGACTACTGCCATGTACATGGTAGACAGGGTAGGCATGGTAGCCAGGGAAGGCATGGTAGGGGCAGGGTAGCGAGGGTAGGCAGGGTAGCCAGGTTAGCCAGGGTGGGCAGGGTAGGGGCAGGGTAGCCAGTGTAGCCATGGTAGGCAGGGTAGCCAGGGTAGCCAGGGTAGCCAGGGTAGCCAGGGTAGCCAGGGTAGCCAGGGTAGCAGGGTAAGCAGGGTAGGCAGGGTAGGCAGGGTAGGCAGGGTAGGCAGGGTAGGCAGGGTAGGCAGGGTAGGCAGGCAGGGTAGGCAGGGTAGGCAGGCTAGGCAGGGTAGGCAGGGTAGCCAGGGTAGCCAGGGTGGGCAGGGTAGGCAGGGTAGTGTCAGGGTAGCCAGGATAGTCATTGTAGCCAGGGTAGACTGAGTACGCAGGGTAGCCAGGGTAGGCAGAATAGGCAGGGTAGGCAGAATAGGCAGGGTAGGCAGGGTAGGCAGGGTAGGCAGGGTAGGCAGGGTAGGCAGGGTAGGCAGGTCAGCCAGGGTAGGTAGGGTAGCCAGGGTAGCCATGGTAGGCAGGGTAGCCAGGGTAGGCAGGGTAGGCAGGGTAGGCAGGGTAGGCAGGGTAGGCAGGGTAGGCAGGGTAGGCAGGGTAGGCAGGGTAGGCAGGGTAGCCAGGTTAAACAGGTAAGCCAGGTTAGCCAGGGTAGGCAGGGTCGGGGCAGGGTAGCCAGGGTAGCCAGGGTAGCCAGGGTAGCAGGGTAGGCAATGTAGGCAGGGTAAGCAGGGTAGGCAGGGGAGGCAGGGGAGGCAGGGTAGGCAGGGTAGCCAGGATAGCCAGTATAGCCTGAGCAGCCAGGGTAGGCAGAGTAGGGGCAGGTTAGCCAGGGTAGCCATGTTAGCCAGGGTACGCAGGGTAGCCAGGGTAGGCTGGGTAGCCAGGGTATGCAGGGTAGGCAGGACAGCCAGGGTAAGCAGGGTAGGCAGGGTAGGCAGGGTAGGCAGGGTAGGCAGGGTAGGCAGGGTAGGCAGGGTAGGCAGGGTAGCCAGGGTAGCCAGGGTAGCCAGAATAGCCAGTATAGCCTGGGCAGCCAGGGTAGGCAGAGTAGGGGCAGGGTAGCCAGGGTAGCCATGGTAGCTAGGGTAGGCAGGGTAGCCAGGGTAGCCAGGGTAGGCAGGGTAGGCAGGGTAAGCAGGATAGGCAGGATAGGCAGGATAGGCAGGGTAGGCAGGGTAGGCAGGGTAGCCAGAATAGCCAGTTTAGCCTGGGCAGCCAGGGTAGCCATAGTAGCCAGGGTAGGCAGGGCAGGCAGGGTAGGGGCAGGATAGCCAGGGTAGCCATGGTAGGCAGGGTAGCCAGGGTAGGCAGGGTAAGCAGGGTAGCCAGGGTAGGCAGGGTAAGCAGGGTAGGGGCAGGTTAGGCAGGGTAACCAGGGTAGCCAGGGTAGCCAGGGTAGCCAGAATAGCCAGTTTAGCCTGGGCAGCCATGGTAGACATGGTAGCCAGGGTAGGCAAGGTAGCCAGGGTAGGCAGTGTAACCAGGGTATGCAGGATAGGCAGGGCAGGCAGGGTAGGGTCGGAGTAGCCAGGGTAGACTGAGTACGCAGGGTAGCCAGGGTAGGCAGGGTAGGCAGGTTAGCCAGGGTAGGAAGGGTAGGGGCAGGATAGCCAGGGTAGCCATGGTAGGCAGGGTAGCCAGGGTAGGCAGGGTATGCAGGGTAGCCAGGGTGGGCAGGGTAAGCAGGGTAGGGGCAGGTTAGGCAGGGTAACCAGGGTAGCCATGGTAGGCAGGGTAGCCAGGGTAGGCAGGGTAAACAGGATAGGGGCAGGTTAGGCAGGGTAGGCAGAGTATGCAGGCTGAGTAAATAGATAGCCAGTTGACGGGAGCGAAGCCCCGAGGGTCAGCTAGTATTGAATAAGGACAGTATTTAAAATAAACAGTTGTCTGACCGTCAATACTTGACAACATTTGTGTAGGTCAGCAGTCAGGAACGTGTTTTTTTTAATTAATGGGTTTTAAAATGGCTCTTTGGGCTTTCTCCAGTTTTAGAAGGAGTGTTTATGCACCACATAATGAGATTGACATAGCGCAAAATAAACCTGTTGCAGGATTCGGGCAGGAGCTACGTGGCGTAGGGTTTTGAACATGTAGATTACATTTCTAATTCTATTTTGCAGTAACTCAATGTGGAGAGAGAATTAAAGATAAGTATCAATTGTTATGCCTAAATATTTGGTATTTTTCACTTGTGTTAGTCTGGGACAGTCGCAGGTCTGGTTAGGGGACAAAGAACACAAATGGGCGATAAATGATAGTGAGAGTGGAGGTTGGGCAGACTGACGGAACGAAGTCATGTTGTTTGTTTTGTCAGTGTTGAGGGTCAACGAATGGCCAGCTTACCACGTCTCAATGACATTAAAACCAGTCTGCGCCTTACTAAAGACTTCCGGCCACGAGTCTGCAATAAACGTAAGTGTGTAGTTCGCAAACGCCGTTACCTTGGTGTCATCTAGTTTTATTTGACAAAGTTCATTAATGTATACAAGGAACAATGTCGGCCCGAGCACACTACCTTGTGGGACTCGGAATGTAATGAGAAGTTCACTACTCATGTGATTATCAATTGTAACACACTGAGTTCTTTTATTTACGTAATCACTTAAAATCGCGAGAGATTGACCCCTAACACCGATCTTTTCTAGTTTGAAAAGCAAGAGGGGAATGGAAACTGTGTCAAGTGCCTTAGCAAGGTCCAGGATAATAGTGAGACTGTATACTTTTTTCTTACTGTCCAGGTTTTTGACAATATGGTTGTTAAGGTCTAAGACTGCATTTGAGGTGGGCATGTTACGTCTAAAACCATACTGGTTTAAAGATATAAGTATTTGTCGTCCAGAAATTTAATTAAACGTTTATTTATAATTCTCTCCAGTGTTTTAGACTGTATTGTTAGAACAGCTATGGGGCGGTAATTTGAGACAGCCTTCACACCCACTCTTGTAAATAGGTTAGGTTAGGGCCTTTTTAAAAATGTGGGGAAAGTGCCGGTCTCAAGGCATAGGTTATGCACATGAGTCAGGACGGGGACAAGTTGGCATTTTTATCGCTTTAGGAGAGCAGTAGAAATATTGTCTCAAACAACGACACAGTCTCACCTTAGAGACATCAGAATAGATTCGACCTCATTACCGTCTGTTGGGATTACAACGAATGAATTGCAAGGGGAGTTTACGGAATCATTTTGTAGGGACTGTGATGGTAAATGAACAGGTATAACTTGGCTGCGAGATTCTTGCCAACTTTTACAAAGTATTCGTATGTTGATTGACTGAGATCACAAGGAATGACGATGACTGCTATTGGAGGAGGTTTTGGCCTTAACACAGTTTGTTACCCTCCTTATAACCTGCCAGATTCTCCTATTATCTGAACCAGCCTCTTCTAGCTCCTTTCTGTCATATTCTCTATTTACTTTTTTAAGTATCTTATTACAAAAGTTTCGGTATCTTAATTATGTTAATTTTAGAATATCATTACTGCGATTTAACCGTGTTTTTTTGTGTAATGCACCTCGGTTCCTCATGCAGCGAAGCTAACCGGGTGTAATCCAAGATTAATTACATGTTTACGCTTTGGCAGCTTAACTGTGGTTGAAATTTCCTCTACTTGATTGGCGTCAGTTATAATTGTTCAAAATCAAGACGGTTCATCCCTTGGTTGGGCGTTTCTTAGTTGATTTTAGTAAATACAGAGCGATTTGTGGATTTAGAGTATCCCACCTTGTGTCTCAGATAAAGTAGAACGCAGTTATGATCTGTTACAGATGAATTGAGGACTAGCTTAGTGCATCATAGCCAGTTTTAAGCATCACATGGTCTAAGCAATTTGGACCACGTTTGGGAAGCGTATGCGCAGGCAATAAACCATGACAGGCTGATAGGTTGATATACACTGTGGCGTGGGAATCATATGGAGTATGTCCAATATCAATATTGATATCATACATAATAGTAGCGATAACGATGGTCAGAGGGGTGACAGGGACAGATGTATATGACTTGTATGCATCTGTCCCATACGCACACTCAAAATAACCTTACTCTGAGAGCTTATGGTCACCCCCAGATGTTAGTTATAAAAATCTTGCGCAGAATCTAAACTAATAATTCTCTATAGAAAATTTCGAATTTAGAATCTGCTAAACACTTCAGAGATTGTTATAATTAAAAAGCCTAGAATGTTTGGGTTCATTTTTGGAATAGACCACGTGACATTCCGGTAGTGCTAGTCAATCTTAAGCCCGCTTCAGCCACTCTGGGTTATCTAACTTATTCCAAGTTAGTACTAACAAGGCAAATTATCTTTGATTTTTTTTTAAATATAAAATCGTCCTCGTGATGGCAACAAGTATTTTAGTTATTTTTTGTCGCATACATTTTGTACTTTTGATAATCATTTTTGCTGATTCACTGTCACTTTATTTTGCCTATATTGCCTAGAGCCCAAGGACAAATCATCGAAGTCTTCCTATGTAACAGCGAACATAAACTCATAAACCACAGTGTAAAATAATCCAGTACACCCGGATGCATTTCATACAAACTTTACAGCCTCCATTCTGAGTAATACGTGATGCACGTCATTGCATGCCTGCGTTACTGTGAGCTATGCCAAGGGCTTGTGCTGTTATTGAACATTTTTATGAGGTGGGGTTTGAGTTTTAGCGGTTTTATAGATATTTTATATGTTGAGTTGTTCTAGACAAAGTGTCATCCTATCAGCAATGGCAATTGTCGAAATACCAAAATGCAAGGTATTGATCTCGTGACATTTCGATGACAGGTAAGCTTCTTTCAACGAAAGCGTCACCATAGTGGTTGAAAAATAGTTAAAAGTCTATGGGAATGCCAAGCGCTATCGATTGAGAAATAGTTAAAAATGTATAAGAGTAACAAGCGCTACCGATTGAGAAATAGTTAAAATGTACGGAAATGCCAAGCTCTATCGATTGAGACATAGTTAAAATGTATGGGAATGCCAAGTGCTATCGATTAAATATTAGTTAAACATGTATGGGACTTCCAAGCGCTAGCGATTGAGAAATAGTTAAAATGTATGGGAATGCCAAGCACTATTGATTGAGAAATAGTTAAAATGTATGGGAACGCCAAGCGCTATCGATTGATTTTATTAAATATATGGGAATACCAAACGCTATCGTTTGAGAAATAGTTAAAATGTATGGGATTGGAAAGCTAAACCATTAAGGATTAAAGATAAAGAAAAATTTCTAAACCCTTAAAGATTAAAGATTGCCGGGATATAAACGATCGTATATTCTGCCCGGGGTACCCACACCAAATTTCATCTAAATCGGTTCAACTGTTTAAACGTGAAAAGGAGACAGACAGACAAACATACAGAGTTACCTTCGTATGGATATTATTGGTACGGATTAAAATAAGAACACAGATGAAATCAGTAACATAAAAGCTAAAAGAAAATAATAATAATAAACTATCTCTCTAAAAGAAAATACTTTAGACACTTTTACTTCAGATACATCCAACTTACTATTATTAATATTTTAATGAGATAATGGCAAAAGCTAATAACAATGCACATAAAAATCATAATGAATTCCAGTTATTAGAAACACTCCATTTCAATATCGAGAAACTACTCCGAACGTGCTGCCCGGGGTACCCACACCAAATTTCATCTAAATCGGTTCAACTGTTTAAGCGTGAAAAGGAGACAGACAGACAAACATACAGAGTTACCTTCGTATGGATATTATTGGTACGGATTAAAATAAGAACACAGGTGAAATCAGTAACATAAAAGCTAAAAGAAAATAATAATAATAAACTATCTCTCTAAAAGAAAATACTTTAGACACTTTTACTTCAGATACATCCAACTTACTATTATTAATATTTTAATGAGATAATGGCAAAAGCTAATAACAATGCACATAAAAATCATAATGAATTCCAGTTATTAGAAACACTCCATTTCAATATCGAGAAACTACTCCGAACGTGCAATTTTTCTAGAAAATTTATATTTTACGAGAGCTCCGTGTCAGAAAGATTGTTCTAGATATTTTTAATAAGAGATAATGTCCATATCAACTTGGATAATATTCTTGTAATGTCCATTAACACGGAGCAATTTTATTGCTGCTGTATAGGGTAATGAATAATATAAAAATGCAGCTCTGAGATAATATACACAGGCTTTATAATAATTGTATTGTTGTTTTATAATTTAAACGTATAATTGAATATTGTAAAACATAAGACCAATAATAAAACAAACTTATAACAATATACAATTTTATTGATTGACTTTATAATATTGTAATATTTTAACGACCAATCTAGTTGACAAATAAAAAAAAACAGCATGATGAAATGTGTATGCTTTAATTATTCATGCCTTTTGCGTTTCACACAAGTGGTATAAAGCAACTAGGTACATATATCACTGCCTGCATTTGTGAGGACCATGCTGGCAGAGACAGAAAACTGGAGGGAAATGGCCTCCTTCTGTGAAACCGTGATAGTACCGATCCCACTTGGAGAATAAGGCGTCGTTGAGGCAACCGCCTCGATGCCTAAAACGCCGAAACGCCGAGACTTCGGGGTCATGGATGGTCTGATTGGGGATTCTGTTCGCCCATCAAGTGTCTCCAGGAAAGACGGCGGCACAGTGATCACGGGCAGCCATGCACAGCGAGATTCAGGGGACATGCTAATAATCTATTAATCGCCCCAGGGATGTGCCCTAACAGGCGTTGCACAGAGGGCACGGGGCACGGGGTTCCTTCTACGTGCTGATGGTGATCACCGGGGTAGTTTTGGTGAGGTATAAATCCAACACTCCCTGGTCTTTTCCCCTAAATTACAGGCACCTTTTGAAGGTAACCCCGCGTAAACAAAAAAAAAGGTACATATATCGCGCTTTCATTCGCAAAAGAGTTAGGCAGTGGTGTACGTACGTACACCACTGCCTAACTCTTTTGCACATACACATTTCGTCAGTTATATTTAAGCCCCATGTAACCTAAGACCAACTTATTGTCGTCAACCAGGCACAAATCCAAATGGCTGACCCGGCTGCTACTAAGAAATCTCGTTACTGAAAAAATAAATCTCACCTAGTGTAAAACAATGCTTGAGGTTACGATGGAATCATCAATGCTTTGAAGGCTGTTCAGTTATATGTACTGTGGAAGTCTGGTCATGTAGACAGCAGTATTCGTATAAAGAATTAACCCTTTTTCCTGCAAAAACGTTCAGTAAAAGGATAATCCCCCTGCAATATTTCGTATAGGTATGTACGTAACCGATACTTGTACGTTACTTAAAAAGAACATACTTTCCACTTTGAGTTCACACTTCATTAATTACATCCAAACAAAACTAATAAACTAATCGATTTCCACTAGTGTCCACTTCAGTTAGTTCTAAATCGATTACTCACATCACTGATTCGATACCTTTTCGTTATTTTCCACTTTAAATGAGTCTATTCAAGTGCTCCTCTCAAGCGGACAATTCCTTTAGAAGAACTTTGTAATGTTACTAATGACGCAGTGACGCAGTTCAGGTGATCTTTAACCTAGGTATTGCAAATGAGCGATATTGGCTCAAGAAACATTTGAGAAAGTTTTTTTTTGTTGGAATGGTAGGTAATTAATTTTATTCTGCGCAGAGTCTTAACTTTGATATTTTCGACTTCAGCTTTTTTTCGTAAGAATGAAGATGTTTTTGGGTAACAAAATTGACTCGGCGTCTTTTGAGTTTACATAAGTCTGGGGTAACTATTTTCAAAGCTCTTTGTGAACCTTAAGAATCTCGAACATAATAATTATCGATCGTTGACTTCATAGAAATCACTATAAAACGTAACTCTAAATGCTCGCTCTTCTATACAAGAGAAGTCTCCTATCCTTTAGAGAAACAGCTTTAAGTTGAAATCAGAACCCAAAAGCTCACAATATCATATTACTATATCATCATTCTGCCTAATCCATGCCCTACTACGATTAGGTTGGCTTCAAGCCTAACCTCATCATCATCAGCCTTTTAGTGTTCCCACTGCTGGGACACAGGCCTCCACTCTGTGAGGGAGATCCTGTGTTCCAACCTGATGCAGTTAAATAACCAGTATTTTACTTGGAGCAACTGCCTATCTGACCTTTACAAGTCAGAACCCAATGAGGACTGAATAACACGATACCCCATGGAAAGACTGGTTCTCAGGCTTTCGGTCTTCTGACTAGACGTGTCTAACGACTGTTAAATTCGTACCAGCTCTCTCTAAAATTGATCTGTAATTGGTTTTATTGTAAGCGCACTACAAGCAGTTCAATGGACAAAGCATGTCAGTTGACCAAACCCTCGTCCTTAATGTTTGGCTCTCGATGTACCTACTGTCCAGCAAATTGAATGTAGTAAGCAAATGTTTACAATTTCTGTGCGGTGTGCTGCGCGTCGGTATCGATGAAATAATTCGGAATAGAAATAATAATGTATATATTGATGTGATTGTAAATATTGCATTAACTAACATCAAAAGAATAAATAACATTTCAGAAAGGTTTTTTGCTGTGATAAATGATTATTAACATGACCTAATTGAAATAAGATGAAGTGTCTATTGTTGACTGTATAAATAAATTATATCGTGTTGTCTTTTTAATAACTTTTTTAGAAAACAGCCTTTATTCATTTCACAAAATTGCACAAGCAGTTTATCTAAAATACCTATTTACTGAGAATCTAACCACACTTACAGATTAATACCTATTATTTCAAATTAAGCTCTGCAATATTGCAATATGACAATTCGTCAAAACATCCTACGCAAATGCTAAATGACTATTTGGATGAAAATACTATCAAGTATATTAAATCGCATGCAATTTTATAACATCGCGGTTGTTTATAATTATTTGGTCTGATGACAAAGCAGTTTAGCAAAAACCAATAAAGGTCAAGTTCAGCCTTTTCCTCAGTACTTTTGTCGACAGTCAACCCTATTTCCAGAGGCCGACACCATTGGGGACATAAACGATTACACGTGGATCATAAGCTATTCGATCCTCAAAAACACTCAATCAAATGTCAATCAATTTATTGAAGCCGAAATGTCTCCGACATATTCCAATATTTTTTCCAGTCAAGAATTTTGTGTCTAGCATTTCGAATGAGTAATCTTGTATTGTTTGAAGTCCTTGACATCTCACGGGGGGAAATGGCCTAACAGTACAAAACTATTCGCATTATTATTCAAATCATATCCCTTATTTCCTATTTTATTGTTCCACTTTGTATCTTGGAATAAATAGAAAAGGAAAACTATAGTTCAGTGTATAATAATTTCTTGTGTCGTATATAATTTATTGCGTGATCTGAGACTTATCGCTCGATCAGAATTACGAGGTTAGATAGCGTTTTTCTTCGGGAATTCCAATATCCTTGGTAGTTTTGTGCACAGTCGACAAAAAAAACTAATATTAATGCGCAATTTTGAAGTAATAGACACATCGTATTTGTTAGTGAACCTTTGTAATGTAGCGTTAAAGTTAGAAACGCTTTTACAGAACGTTACAGATAAATATCGAAGCAACATCAGAGATTTATCTCTTCATCCACAACAATACCTTTTCATATGATTTACTACAATCAACAAACACGAATTATTACAAAAATGTTCCAAGGAAAAAGTCGTTAATCATTCCACCGACACTGACGTATTTTTTTACAACGGAGCGCACTCAAATATTTCAACCGATTTCACTAGAAAAAAATATTGGCACTTCCGTATTTTTTTCTTACTAGCGACTAGACTAGTTTTATTAGCAACAAACTTAGTTTATTTTCTAATACAAAACTAGTTTTGTTACTAGTATCTATAAAAAAGGTTCCTTGACCCAAATTTTTTTTTCAATATTCTCACATTATCGATGAGTAGTCATTATTATCGATGGTACATCACTAGTGCATTCAACAGTGAAGCCGTGGTCACGAACACTCAAGCGCGCGAGTGCAATGCGACTTGACACGGTCGCATAACTACGTACTGTAGTGTTGTAAAGCTATTTATAATATTTATATAGTTCACCGTATTTTGGTTCTGTTGTTGTCTTCGGAAATTCTGTAACTTCTACGATGTTGCCACAAATGATTTTTAGTGAGAGTCTCACAATTTGTAAGGTTTCCTAAACCCCACATAATGTATGGACACTGATGATGTTTTGGTGGGAATGTTTATTGCTCTACACAAAGTGACCGTCTATTAGCAATAAGAATTCTCAAAAGTTAAAATGTTTGAAATCGACCACGTGACATTTTGTGTACAAGTGTATCCTATACATTTTATACTTTTTGTGAATGTCCCATTCTAGGTCCTTGCGATCATTGCAAAGTCTAAAATTAAGTATCCGTAAGCATTCCACTTCCTTCTTTGACAAATCATTCACGATTCAAGCAGCTCGGTTGTTGAATGTATCCTATTGAAGTAAGACGTGCTCAAACACTGCTAACGTTCAAGAAAATGTTAAAGAAGCATTTCCTTTCACTATAATGTTTATTCTTTTCCTTTCTCTGTTATTTAATTGATATGTATTATCATATTATGTAATATTGTATGTTATTACGAGTATGTTCATGTAATCTTGTTTTTGATATTTTGTGCACTGACAGTCCTAAATATCCTCCTCCTATCGTTCAATCCATTCAAAGATTGGCTGTAAGAGATTGCCTAGTGCGCTAATGCCACCCATTGTATACTTTTGTTTGTGAACGTTTGTCCTGTACAAATTGTGTGGTTTACAGTAAAGTATATAATAAATAAATGCATTTTTATAGAGCCGGACAAATGCTTAGTACAGTCACCGCCTTCGTCTTTCTCATCGCATCCCATCGGATTAAACCTAATGTAGGTACACGGTTCCACAACTCTATTGTTGATGGCAAACAATAAAATTGAAGGAACAAAGACAATAGTAAGATAAATGGTACGGTTTTCTTTGCAATGGTACAAATAAAAAGAAACGTGTTTATCAGTCTTCATTTAGGTGCAGCAGGAATCAGATTTTATAGTGCCTCTGCATTAACTGTATGTCTTTTGAGAAACCACTTAATTTACTAAAATAAATATAAAAGCCACACTTTAATTCCAATACATCAAAGGGTGAAGAAAATTAACTAAACAGAAACGTGGACTCACACGTGGTCCACGCTTCGCCCACGCAAAGTTGTTTTCTCTTTGTAAAAAGTCGGCAGTGTATTGCGAAAAATGTAAAGCTATTTGTCTCTTGTTAATTGGACTGCCCACGCTGTTACAGTTATGAGTGCTTCATATGCGTAACTTTATGCTGGCGGTTGTGAACACGTGTAGCAATAATATAGTTAGGCTGTGCAAAAACTAACTCGAAACAATTTTATTAAATAAATTAATGCGCCATAGCAGCTTGTACATTTGCATTGAACAGAACGGTCTAAACGTAAAAATGTTCGGTCAATAAAAGGTATATCTAATATCCGTCATCATTATTAGCCTATAACAGTCCACTGCTGGATATAGGCCTCTCCAATTGCACGCCATTTGCTACCAGCCACCTTGCGAAGATCGTCGCTCCACTTTTCTTTTGTTTTGTTGTCGAGGAGATACCTTCAAAAGGTGCCTGGTGCCTGAAAAATAAGGGAGTGTGGGCTTTTTACCTCACTAAAACCACCTCGATGATCACCATCAGCACGTAGAAGGGGCCCCGTGACCTCACAAAAGACCACCCCGGCACACTCTCTGTGTAACGCCTGTTAGGGCACATCCCTGGGTAGACTAAAAACACCTCCCCTAAACCTCGCTGTGCACGATCACTGCGCCACCGTCTTTCCTAGAGCGAATTCGTAGGAGCACAGAGTCCCAAATCTGAGCGCCCGCGATCTCGGAAACCGCAGGCTTATGATAAAGACGGGGTTTTGGCGTTTTAGGCATCGAGGCGGTTGTTTCCCCGATGCCTTCTTCTCCGAGTGGGATCGGCTCTCTTTCGATCCTGCTCGGCGGCCTTCTTCTGGACCATCACGGTCTCACAGAAGAAGGCCATTTACTTCCAGTTTTATGTCTCTACCAGCATGGCCTTCACAACTGCTGGCAAAGGCCGATCTCACCCGAGCCTGGCGTTCGATGACCTAGCCTGAGGGCGTCCTATCTTACATTTGGCAGTTCACGGTCTCCACTCAAGAACACAGAAGATATAATATTACTATTGTAAAATATTGATCATTCTTTCCATGATACGAGATTATGGTTGACATATTTTTAAGGGGGTGTTTGTTGTCAAAACGAAAAAAGCTGCAACAGAGCTTTGATTCATTTTGAACTTTTCTTTCAATTAGGTATTTTACGTTCAGAAATATTTCGATGGCTGCAAAGAACAAACGGCTATCTACATGCATTATTATGCATGTGATAGAATTTGAAGTATGTGTGACGTCATTAAATCGTTAATTTACATTTTTCAATGGTTTGCTACATAATACATACCTGTCATATTTATTAAGCACCTACCGACAAATGTCTAAGTACCTACCTTAATTATTATTGTAGTGTCAACTACCGTCAAATGTAAAAGAGTATCCACATAAGTAAATATTGTTGTGTGCACAGGAAATAACTCTAAACTTATATCTAAGCCACGTTGATAATATTCCTATAAATGATTACGTAATTTGTAATGATCATTGTGATGTATCCCGGGTTTTATAATGCTATAATAGTATTATAAGTCCTTTGAAACAATTAGTACAATACTGTCTGTTAGTATCAATATTCTTTCGAATATTGATTAAGAATTACTATATAGGCGATATTAAATTCCTTAATTGTCTTGATACGTTTTAAAACATATTCACTTCATAGTAATTGATTATTGTTCACCTAATTTTGAGATTATTTGAAGCAATATAGAAAATGGCGGGATACCGCGCCATTTTCTCATATTGGACGTATTGAGACACAGATAGACCCGATATTATAAAATATTGTGTAATTGATAAGCGGACTTACTTTTTGGTGAACTACAAGCCAGTACAGGCTAGATATTATTATTTAGAAGTATACTACTTTATAATACTTGGTGTAAGCTCGACTACACAAGACAAACGTAAGTTATTTGATATTAATATAACTTTATTATTTCTAATGGTTGTGTTGAAGCTGTATCTATATTGTATTATGGCCTTTATGCCTAATATGTTATATTGATTTAAGGGCTACTCTGTCCTTTGCCTTATCCTTGTTATTTTAAATCTATAATATTGTAAATACTTTGTGTTTGTAAAAGATATCGACAAATACTACGAAAGAGCTTCCGTGGGGTTTGTTGCCTTCTTCCCCACGAGAACTAGTCTAGCGAACGGGCAGTAAGCTAATGAGCCTTCTAAATATGAATTAATTGACAAGCCTTACTTAAATAAATACCTAGTCTTGTCTTTCTGTGCTTTTATTCATAAAACCCTTTCCTTACACACCACATACATTAGAACTCTGACACACAGTAAATAACCAATAACCATCTTGACATTCAAAGCTTGCTATCTTGGTAGATACCAATACTTTTATATAAAATTCCATTCATGATTCTAACACATGCATTCTATCTACTAATTTAAAAAATTCAACCGCCCATGCTGAAACGGACAACTGGAATTGTATAACTACTGCTGTAGATGGCCGTTTCACCCGCGTAGAAATCTGAAACTATCTGAAGAGATCGTACTGCTGGGATAAAAAGAATAATATTATATATTTTAAGGTCCAATCTAAGTCAAGCCAATGTCAAGAACATGTTACTTCTAGACAAGCGTGCTTCATCGTCGCCCACATCATCGCTTCACATCAGTTGATATAGTGGTCAAAAGCAAGCCTAATCATTTGAAAGAGCAATTCTTGTGTATATATATATATATTATTATATATATATATACGATTGTCATGAAATTAGTACGCAGGGCCTTTCGGGGGCGATAAATCGATCTACCTAGGTTAAATTTTTAGAATATATGTCGTTTTCTTTATTTACACCCGAGAAGAGCTCGGTCACTCAGGTAATAATAATAAGACATGAAAAAAATTATCTCTAAACGAAAACTCATCAAAATTGGTTCGGTGGTTTAGCCGTGAAAATGTCAAAAACAAACATACAAACTTCGCATAATATAAGTATGCATTGTAAGAATTTTTCAGAAAGTTTTCACCATCCAAGCTTTAGTGAACCTTCTGCAAATAACTGGCATACAGTCTGCACCTAACTGAGTACAGTAAATTGGAGGAAATGGAGCGGCAGTCTTAATCATTTGCAGTCTTAGTGTTAAGTGCTGTTACATATGCATCGGTATGATTATTATATGCCCTGGTGCTGTGGAATATACCGAGATGTATTTCATAGAGGACTGGGATTTAGGGTATGAAATTTATGGAATTATTTGTATAGACTAGTTCTTGTATGCAATTTTTATTTTTATGAATTGTTAGCTTTTTTTGCATGAAACACAAGCTTTTCCATATATACTAATATTGTTCAGGGGTAAAACCGTTTCTTGGTTAGTAGGTGGTAATATTTGGAAGTAAATACTCTGCATATGCCGAAAATACTTTTACTTATATAAAGTTAAATTATCTTTGAACACCATAGACTACTTCTCGTTTAATATGGAGACGATGGAAGAGAAGACACGAGGAAAAACTACTGTAAAATACATTTGTGGCAGTTGCTTGTTTACTATATATTATAAAATAAACTCCCCCACCACGTTTGTACGCGATAAACTCAAAAACTGCTGAACGGATTATCATGTAACTAGGATATGAAATTTATGGCATTATTTGTATAGACTAGTTTTTTATGCATTTTTTTTTGGAGAACAAGAAATATAAGAAAGAGATATATAATAATTAAATACATACCAATAGAAAGAGTGAGTAACGAGGAAGGCTTTTGTACATAATTTGTCACGGGCGAAGCCGGGGCGGACCGCTAGTTTGTGAATATGACGCTAATTTATTTTTGTCAGCAGGAGAAGTCCGTTTAATAAAATAATACATATTTTAGTCTAAATATTTCATAAAACTCTTCCGACCGTATTCATTGAAAGGGATTACGAATATTAACGCGTTTAATTTACGCATTTTAAAGGTGACTTAAAAGTGAAGAATAATAAATGATTTCTACGCAAAATCACACATACCCAACTCAAAAAAAAATATTAAAGAGGAAAAGGCCATTAAAATTCCAAATGCACTCTGCATATTGACCGTTCAACACCGGATGTACTACAAATAAAATACATAAACATTTTAATAAAATCTCTCATCACACACCTTCATTCATACGGTTGGTAGTAAAAAGTTTTGTAATAAAGTTTATCACATTGCAAAATTTTATTACTACGATCAAAGAGTCTGTTTATTTTTGTAATCGTTTTGTATTACGTTGTTAGAAAATAGTTTTCTTAGCAAACGCAAAGATATTTTTCATGTCCGCCTGAAAATCAGTTTCTTGATGATTTGATGTTTTACATGAGTCTTGTGAGTATTTTAGCCTATTAATGTACCCAATGCTGGACCACACGCCTCCTCTCTGTGATAGGGGATGGGCCGAAATCTACCACGCGGGCCCAGTGCGGGTTGGTGGATGACACATGTCTTCGATTTTTTGTTCTACGACATGCCGGTTTCCTCACGATGTTTTAGTGTGTAGATATGTTTAGATGTGTTAGTAGTAGGTGTACTTATACCAACCACTTATTTACAAGCTACTACATTCCCAGTTGCTAGCAGCACTCCTAGGGATTAAAACCTTAGTGATAGTAGCGAATAAGTTATTCGAATACTGTAAAAGTATCTGCCTAGCTTATCTATGGGTTAAAATAGTTGAATAAGTAAGCATTTTTGAGTTATTAGGATAGTTTTGCCTTTTGCCTTTTAGGATACTTTTGCCACTCATGAAGTTGTAATTATCTACTGTCATTATTTAAAATGCAAAAGATAAACTTATGCTTATGAATAGGCTATTTTTTATTTTTATTCATCGTCGTATAGTTCTTATTTACCGATTGCATCATATTGCAAAACCCGTAAGTATTCATACGACAATCCTTTGACCAGATCTCTCTCACTACAGAATATGTTTGTGCACTTAATTGCTAAATTATAGGAACTACGCGATAACCAATCAAGAGTACCCATTTGACTGATGTCATTGATTGGCTCACAGCACTCCTAGCTGTTAGGTGTTAATGATGATTGCATTCCGTGTTAGGTTACATATTAAATGGAACTGAGAGTAAATACGCTTACTAAGTATTCATTTACATTCTACGTTTGTTTAAGTACAGTTTATTACAATAATGTGGAGTCTGTGTTGGTATTTGTTTGAGATACAAGTTTCAACGTAAATCAATATTTATTTAACATCCTTGAGATTCATTTATATTTGTTGAGGCTTATTGTAACTATAATTATTGTTTTGTATATATTTTTCTAATTCCTGTGCCCGATGAGATTTGCTATACTTAGGAACAATAACGAATTTTCATACAAACTATATTCCCTATTTAGGGTGCCTATAAATTTAAAAAAAAATCTTAGTAGTAATAATCTCGTTGTATAAAAACCTCTTGTTCATGCTTCACCACCTAGCGTTGTCTTATAGTGAATGACATAAATCACACCTGTATTCAAAGGCTTAGTCAGACATGACACTTTTCGCCAGTTATTTTTTTAAGTCGCATCACCACCAGACCAGGGTCAACAAATGGCGGACCGCGGTCCGGAACCAGATCGCTGACATATTTTGTGTGGACCCCTATGTAAACAGTTAAAAAAGAGAAAAGAAAGAAAATAATATTATTGCCACAAAACGACATACAAACATAACATTTCAAGAACAAGAACAGTGGTAAATGATTTTGCAAAACTAAAACCTTAACGATAGTGTTAGTAGTTCTTAAATTATGTTAGAAAAGTAAAATAAAAGACAAAAAAATAAATGCGAGTATAAATAAAAGCAGATGCATGTCGTGGTTGTGGCAAGAAGGCGTCCACTCAGCATAATGCTGTGCCGTGGGGGACCCACAACACGGTGCTGATTTCAGCGCAGTTTGATATAATTTACTTGCGTTACTTGAATACGTAATTTAATCATTAATGCCGCGCTTTGTGTTTACTGCTTTTGATTCGACAACGGAAGAGCGCGGATCGCGAGATCTTCAATTGTCGTGGTGGAAAAATATATTTCGGAATAGACTTACCGATGAACATTTCCAAGATCTAATGTCAATGTCCTGCATCAACTTTAGTCCAAACTTGAAATAGTTCAAGGCAAAAAAATACATTAGTTATACACATTCATATTTTAAACAAATCTTTCAAATATATTCATTATCCTTGATGCTTTAAATCTTACGAATCGCGACAGCCATATGATTCCAAATGAAAGTAATTGGTGACCCCTGCACTAGAGAGATGACTGCATTCGTTGCAGTTAGTGAATGAATGCTTATATGAATTTGAAAAAAATAGCTGAAAACGCTATTACAATATTTGATTCTATAACGAGTTTTGAAAATCATATTTTATTCTCAGTTAATATTTTGCGACGCCGAGCTGAATCTCATACAAAATGAACTCTTCTAAGAAGTTCTAAGAATCCTAAACTTAAGCTATGAGCACACTAAGTGAGGAGGTCACAGACATTCCCAACAACAAGTCAACAGGGTTACGACAGTGAAACTTGGCCTAATTTAATATATCTTGTTAACTACGGGACCCGAATTATGGTAATATCATGAGCACTGTCTGGCTTTCAAGCTAGTTTGAAAGGTAAATATTAAGTACCTTACCGTTGCTTCAGTAGTTTCGCCGGTCTTTCAGTAGATCTCTGACCGCGTTGAATGAGTACTTATATAGCCTATGTATTATTCTGATGTATAACCACTATTATTGTCAAGTTTGATCAAAACCGGTTAAATTTTTTTCGAGTGAAAGTGTAACAAACTTTCAACACACAATGTGTGTTACCTTACTTATAAACTTTCACATTTATAATATTAAGTAGCCACTGAACCGTGGCGGCCATTTTGACTTTTTAACAGATCTGTGACGGTTCGGCGAAGTTTTGTATGGGAACCCTTCATGAAACTTATGTTGTTGGAATTGTGATGAAATAAGCTATCAGATTTCAAATGACAATTCCAGTTTGGACTTGTAAAATATTGAGAAATAAATTGTAAAGTCAGCAGAAGCGAAATTTCGCAGTTTATTGTACAAAAGTAGGTATAAATAAAATAAAAAAGGAAATAGGATGTTTTTTATCATTTTATTGTTGTATCATCTGTCATGTCTGCGGAGATGCACTAGCTAATACAATTTATCCTGTATACGATATCGGCACGTTATATAAGCGGGCGATTAAATATTAATTAATGAACAGCATAAGATTTAATTTCTATAAAAAATTACAAACATAAATCAGCTTATCACACAAATATAGCGTAGAGTCACATAAATTAATGATGCTAGGTAGGTACGCTATATTTGTAATTGGCAGCTCATTTTTTACTGCATAAAGTGACGTTAGTTTTAAAAATAAACAGAACAGGATGTTGTAGGGAAATATATTATTTATTATGATGAGTGTTTGGTGGATTTGATAAACTTTTGGATATTAGTCATCAGCTACAGCATTTTTTGCGCAATATATAATTGCTAGTACACAGGTTCCTAATACTGGCGTAATGGTTAAAATTACTTAAACAAATGATTTTAATGAATCAATGAACCTTGACAAGCCCCGGAGATTTAAATGTCATTGATACCGCAGATAAATTAATCAGAAAATATCCACAGTGGAATAAGAAAACTTTGTGTTCCTCTAGTATCTCCAATTTATTTTATGATGAAACGTATTTCTAAAAGGTAGATAGATAATCAAATAAACCAACGTTAGTGCTTTTCATGAATATCAATGTACCTGAAAACAACTCTCCTACATCAACAAAATGACCATCTTAAAAAGTAAAAGTCTCCAAGTGTAACTAATATCCACATTTAAAAGTTTTTCACGGCCAAAGAAACACGATTCGTCTTTAGAATGGGGTCCAAATCGAGCGAACCAAAGTTATGGGCCCATAACTGTCATACAATGGTGGGGCCCAACATAAAACTTATTTTTTTCCTTAAAACTAACTGAAGATCTATTATAGGCTTTGCAAAGAGGTGTTTTACTTTCAGGGTGGGGCAAGGTAAGCCTTTTTGTGTGGGTTATAGGTGCCTACTAAAGTGGGATTAAGGCAAGCTTTGGATTAGGGACAGTTTGAGTGTTTGGTTGGCTTAACTTTATTGCAATAAGAGCTTAAGAGCTTTCATCTTTATTTTAGTATAGTGCATTATCTTCATTGCATGTCGAACATATTGTAAAGACTCCAGAGCGTCTAGACAAGTGACATGTTAACAACGAAAGCCTCGCGACAGTGATTTGAAAATTGTATTCGATTGTCAAGCACTACCGAAATGTCAACAACTTAAGTGGCAGGGCACATTGCTCGCAGAAAGGATGGCCGAAGGCATTGTGTTGGCAGCCCTCCCACCAGGTGGACCGATGACCTGGTGAAGGTTGCGGGGATCCGCTGGATACGAGACGCACGGGACCGATCAATGTGGTGACGCTTGGGGGAGGCCTATGTCCAGCAGTGGACGTCTTTCGGCTGAAATGATGATCGAAATGTCACATGATCAATACTTTACATTTTGCAAATTTGGAAATTGAATGATACATTATTTAGAGCCACAGAAGACATAGTGCCATGCGACATGCGTCAACGTTGTATCAACGTGTTTTAATAAATAAATATTTTTGTATATACTTCGCATTGTCACATTGCACCTGAATGCCTAACGACATGCCATAGTCCTATAAACGGTTAAACGCAGTAGTGAGCACATCATTTTAAGTTTTAAATATCCCAGTGATTTAACCTCGTTCATATTGTATGTAACGTTAATTTCGGACATTATATTTACGTCGTGCTCTCGGTGTAGGCGGAGCGAGTAGCGACGTAAAAACTAACAATACAATTACAATTCTAGTGCTGGACACCCATTCAGATTACAGAATCATAGTGCTCGCCTCGTCTCATCCAACGAAGGTCCATTAATCAGCTTCCCTATCCTCTTCCAAGCTGCATTACAACACCCTGGTCTTCGCTTTTCACTTCCAGTACCTATGCCAAGCTTCATACAATCACGCTGGAATAATTGCAGGCAAAAATACCTACGTGTGACTGATTAAGTCAGTTAACGTATTCCTAAACTCTTTTCTCAGTTGTCCACGAATCTACTGTCACGTTATTATAATATGGTTTTATTTTGATACACCGCTTCAGCGAATTCAAAGACCTTAGCTTTACTATAAATGCACGAATCGATAGTCGCACTAATCCCAACCGTTTGTTAAAACTAATGCGATTAACCCAACTAAACGAGTTTATGTAATGCTAAACCAATAGTTCTGGATACAGTGACCCAGTAAATATGAGTACAAAAGATTTACTTGTTATCGGATCGAAGAACACTTGAGTTGACGACAGTTGTTTACTGTAGTATTGAATTTCGGATAAATCTAATATGCCTTGGGCAGTGATTTGTTGTTGAAGAATACCCGAAAATAACGATCTAAACTCAGATTAAATGTAGGTTGTCTCTCAAAAGATCAGCCTAGCAAATCAGTCAGTGGCATCGTGCCCTAATGTAAGAGGATGAAGTGAGATTTTTCGCTTGTCCACTATCTCACCTGATAGTAAGCGATGATGTAGTCGACAGTAAAGCTCGCTTGCCTAGAAATAATGTATTCATGTCTTGACTTATAGACCCCTAGATTGTAGTTGTCGGGAAACACAGACTCCAGCAGGGCATGCCACTCCTTAGCAGAAAGCATAATAAAAGTGTTCCCAAAACGTTTAGTGCGTATGGGTGGTATGTCCACCCTGTAACGATGGCGCATTGCCGTACGTCTGGTAGTCTGATGTTGAAACGGGCTAGGTGGAATTAAATCGTGCAAGTTTATCGCACACTCCTCGAAATGAAACCAATAAAAACCGAGAAGCTGGTAACTCGGCGACGAGTTGCAAAATTTCAACTTTTGTGAAATCAATCAGTTGAGCTGTGCAGATAAAATCTCACTGTGAAAGCTAAGTAAATCCATCTGTCAATCCACCCCATCAAGGATTCCAGATCAAGGTCACTCTACCTACGTTATGCACACGGTGGCATTTTTACTGAATAAACTGATAGACTACTTTCAAAAAACATTTTCACTCTTATTTTGTGTTTCATTTATTTATCTCACTCTAAATTAATTACCTGAGAGATAACATTTAATTGTTCTAATATTTTGTCTCAAGTGTCTACAGTGTAAAAATAATTCCACAAGCGTGTTTAAGGTAATAAATATGAAGAAACCCCGTGGTTTTTTCATTTACCCTCCACGAATTTGTAATGAAGAACTTCTTATACGATGTTAAAACACAAAAAAAGGATAGAAGGTTCACTATGAGGAATGCCTGAAAAAGTGACTAGTGCAACTTGGAAGTCCAACGTGATATTTGTCGCACAATGTCTGTGTTGTTATTTGACTAGTAGGTACCTAGTACCTACCGTACCAAGCGTCAAAACTACAGTATCATGATTTTATAATTATAACTACTTGTGTGATGGTAGATTAGTGGCGGGCTTAATGCCGTAAGTAGATATTATAGGAGTAAGGAGATGTTGTCATTGAAATACGCAAACTTTTGAAAGTTAGACGTTATTATTTGAAAAATTGGGTACCTCCTGAAGAGTTATGTGTAACAGGGACTGTGTCTCGAGGAAAAGCTGTTGTGGTCAAGCTGTTGTAATATATTCAAATCACGCGAAAAACTTTGATAGCACGATGTCAAATTTGTGTGACGTCAGGTCTTTAAGTAAGGTCTGTATACCCCTAAATTGATAGTTGAGAAAATTATTAATTAACTTAAAAAGAACGGAAATAATAAACCTTCTGAATTTCAAATGTGATACTGTATATGGCGGTATAACAATTTATTGGCGATAAAGTAAACTCTGTAATATGATGGAAGAGCCAGGTAAAATACTGTTCATCCCCCTAGTGCTAATGATAAATAAAAATGTGTTATATAAATGTTCATTATATTTTCAAGGTCTACAATAATGAAAAACCTACTCACTTAGACCTTAGATTCAAGATTTCCAAGATCGATTATGGCAAAGCATTTAGTCTTTGGGTAGGACCTATGGGTAGGACCATGCCCAACAGTGGACTTTTTCGGTTGAAATGGTGACGGTCAAAATTACACCAATGGTCATGATATAGTACGTTATCAAATTTTTCACAAATTAATTTATAATTATTATACTTATGATTCGTTGAATAATTTATTACGACCATGCAATAGAGTAATTAAGCGACCTTCCTTTGATAGAATTCTATAATATAATATAATTCTATAAGCGATTTTTACTAAGCGAAATTGCAACAAGGTTACATGGAAGCAATGCGATGCAATTAAAACCAAAAGGTTCTTCTAAAACAAAATATGGCGCAGAATTTGAATCCCATCGCGCCATCAGAAAAGCCGCTTTCTTTCTAAATAGTGCAATGTGCAGTCCACGATTAAATAATGTCTGTTGTTTAGGCTCGCATCCAAACGCCATCGCAGATGCTAAAATAAAATAGGTAATGTATTCGTTTGGCTTAGTACCAGAACTGTGTGAAACTTTCATCCTAACTAATTGAGCTCTAAGGGTTATATTAGACAGAGAGCGGTAACGCAGTCAAGCGTTCAAGAGGTCAGTTTTTCGTTCGTTGTGTTGTATTACATTACATAGATATACCCACGCAGGAGGCATTCTGACAGCGTCAGTTAACCAGAACGCACGCTTTAGCGGGTTCACTGCTGTTTCGGTGACCAAATTGGAAGCAAGATGGAGACTGAAAAGCTAATTATTTTAGGACGCGAAAGGCGATTTTTATACGAAGCGAAGGATAACGATTATAAAACCCGAGGAAAAGTAGCAGTAGAGTTGAAATTTGGTAAGGTTGAAATTGCCAGAGAAATGGGGTCCAAAAATGTTACCTAAGTCATGAAATAGTTATTTGTGAAACATGTATGTTTTTTGTCATTCGTTGAGAGAGTCTGCCAAATTCAATTTATTAAGAAAATAGAAATATATCGTCAATAAATTCAATAATTCTTCTTCCGATGATGAACTATTGTCAAAAAACATGGTGACAATAATGGTACCGCGTAAACCGTCCAACAGCGGGATTCGTGAGCAACTGATCGCTCCAACGCAAAACTGACCTCTTGACGCTTGACGCCGTGACCGTTCTCTTTCTGATTCTTCTGAGATCTGAGAACCCTTTGAAAAAGATAGTAGGAATAGTTCAATTAGTCTGAATATGAAATAGAATGCGATTTTATTTTCGATAAGACATCATACTGCAAAATTTACGTTACATATTCTGTTTCACTACTTTAACATCAGAGGTTCTTGACAAGTGAAATTTTATCAACGAGAAAAGGCAAAAAAAAACTTTTTGCAAAAAAATACTACCGACTTCCAAATACAAAACTACAAAGTGAAAAATAACTTAATTTTTTGAAGTCGGTGTCTTTCGTAGGTACCATTTTTTTGCGTTATGGACACCGACTTCAAAAAATTTAGTTATTTTTCACTTTGTAGTTTTGTATTTGGAAGTCGGCAGTATTTTTTTGCAAAAAGTTTTTTTTTATTTTTCACTTTTTGTTGTACGTACCTAATAGGCAGGTTAATAAGGGAACTATTTCGCCAGAATAAATTTCATGAAACTTGAACATAACCGGTGAAATGAGAGATCTGCTTACCCCTTAAGAGCGAACTGGCGTGATGTTATGTTATGAAATGTTATAAACAACAAACAGACATGCGATTGCAGCAATCCCGAGAGATTCCCCGTTATTTATTGAAGAGTTCTGTTGTATATCTCCGAAGTTCTTCATCAGAGCTTCACCAAATTAAAATGGGCCCAATTTCGAAACATACGTTTCGAACAAAAAAAGAATTTTCAAAATCGGTCCACAATTGACGGAGTAATCTGTGAAAAAAAACAAAAAAAAAAAAAAAAACAAACATGAAGTCGAACATAGAACCTCCTCCTTTTTGGGAAGTCGGTTAAAAATGTATGGGCGTGTCAAGCGCTATCGAAAAGTCACGTGATCAATCCCTTACATTTCGACAATCGCCATTACTGATAGAATGAAGCATTGTGTAAAGTCTAACTCCTTATTGAAAAATCTGGCTTAATGGTGCCATCAATATAACAATGTCTGATGAATAGTCAAGTGTCTGTAGAGACACTGTGAAACAGGCCCTTAGCAACGAAATCCTCCAAACGCAAAAAAAAACTGTTCTTGTAAGAAATTATCGGGAACCAAATCTACGACCTCTCGTTTGCAAGTGTTATTTAAGATAAGCTGGGATCCAGCCAAGATCTTTGGAACCCAATTTTATGAGAAAAGGGTTTGATATGTCCTCAAGGTGAAACTCGGCTTTTTGGTAGACTTAAGTCGGAAATGTGACTCTAAAGTTGAGAGGCTATAATTTAGTACATTTTCAGTAATATTGACCTTAGCTGGTTTGTATGATGATGCTTTATAGATTACAGTAGGTGCTAGACAGAAAATAGCCGAATTAAATTAAAAATTAAACTAACATATTATAAGCAGACAAATAATTTATATTTTATAATATTGGTTTTGATAAAGGTGGAATTACGGTTATTGTTAAATGTGAAATGTTACAAAAGATGTACATTTTTCACCATTTGCTTGGAAAAGAGACCCCATAAAGTTTTAATACACCAACCTGGGTAGTAACAAAACTCTGTATCAAAGACAGAACCAAATTAATGACCGTGACAGTGAACATGCTCTTACTACAGTAGAACCTGGCACTTAGCCGAGGAAATACTAAGATAAGGCACCTATTAAAGATGCCCGAGACAAGAGATCTAGTATTTAGAAAGCCACAAACAGTTCTTAACCCAAATTCTACCACAATGACCTAGATGGCCTTGAAACAATCCTGATATTTGTAGTTAAATTGGAAGTAGACTTGATGAAGCTACGTTAAGAAATTCTTATACCTATGTCTAATAATGCAGTACTCTCTTGTCAATCCGCCTCTTGTTAAACCAACAAGTAAGTGCTATAAGGCATAATTTTTGTGAGTTTATTGTAGTCTAGATCATATCAAACGGGGTCAAGAAAACGCAATGTCTTGAGACATCGATAGGTAAAAAGTAAAAAAGAAAACCATGCTGTGCAGTCGGAGGATACATCTGATTTTGGTCAGCTAGCTCGTGAATATGAATCCTCCGAGCGCACAGCATGATTTTCTTCTTGTTTTCGTCTTTTTAGTTCACTTCTTAAACAGCAGGTTTTTTGATTTATTATTTTTTGCAGTGCTGTCGTAAAATTATTATGGTGTGGCTATCGCTCATACATAATGCGAATTCGCGATTGAAGAGCAATAATTTCGCAAAAATAAGCCTGCCGATTTTTGACGTAAAGCGATAATCGCGCGATGATTGTACAATGTCTGCGCGATTTATGCTGATTGTTTTTTCTTACGTAATAAGCCTGCGGATCACTCCCAAACACGAATCGTTTAAACTGAAGGGATAGTTAAGTGTGTGTCCAGTCCACATCCGATCAGACCTACGAGACACGGATTCATTTGAACAGATTGATTTATCTATACCTATGTGTATGTATAAGTACTTCGCAGAAAGCCAATTTCATCCCAACCCTTTCAAAGTCTTAAATACTTAAAATGCACCCAATAAAACATATTTGTTTTTGTCTATACAAAGAGAAAGTAATATGCCACGTTATTTCAATATGCCACTGTATCAAGAAGAATACAATTATTTTATTTCTCGAAGACAAATTTATAATAAAAATAAATAAAGAATTCACGTCTCTACACCCCGAAGGTTTAACCTAGTTGTAACTATAGAACATACACAATTAAAGCAAGCGCTGGTCTCTTAAACCATTTTATAGTAAACTGGCTTCTGTAACTTTTTTATTTATAACTTTTTAGTTAACAATCTTTTTTAGAATTAAGTACAATTAAATATATAAGTCTTATATATTTTTGAAATCACCTCTAAAAACTTTATTCTGATACCCCACACGATGGTTATGGAAATAAAAAAAAAGCTCTCATAATACGGCGCCCAAAAGCCGCCATTTTTCTATTTTCCAATTTGAATATAGCCAGTCGCAAGGTTAAGACGAATCGATTGACGTAAGAATGATCAATATCGGTCCACGCGTTTGATCTCTAGAACGCCACATAGGAACAAACACACATAAAAACATAGACTGATAAACACATTACTCTCCTTCGGCAGTCGGGTAAAAATTAACATATAATGGGATCAAGTTATTCTGGAACAAACACAAAATCAAATTAGAAACGTTTATGATATCAGATGATTCTTATACACTATTACGCCGACCATTTCAGTAATCCGATTTGGTTGGAATTTGTTTAAAAAAAAGGTCCTGTTTCTTTAATACTCATGTAGATTACAGGTACGGTCAGGGCATCTTTTTGTAATTGCGTTATCTACTGAATGTTATGTTTTACCTCAAGTAGAATTATCATAGCCAAAAATATGCCCCAAATTTTATAAGGAAAACCACTTTGTTGTCATTGTGTTTTAAACACAGCCATCGGGCGCATTTGCAAAAGTATACAGGTTTTGTAAATTCCAATGTACAAATCTTAAAAAAATAATCAAGCATAAATCTCTATTCAAGACAACCTATTTTATCCGGTTGATATCGAATCTTATGCTTGAACATCGATATAGAACAAGGTAATCTGAGTTACCAAACTTAGAAAGCTAGATCCAGGAAAATCTTGGCAGGAAATCCCAAAAAGAAGTGGTTTTGGTGCAACGCATAAAATAGCATTCGTACCTGTTTAAAAAAAAGTACAAGTTCTTTAAAAGAAAGAAAATTATTGTTTGCTACATTGATTTTTCGTTTCGTATAGAGGCGATGGTTATTTTTTAACCCGAGACTGAAAAAGAGGAGTGTTATAAGTTTGACGTGTTTTGCTGTATATATAGTTTTTTTTTTATATCATTGCCCCACACTAGGAATTACTTCCTGTATCGTGGTTGTCTGTCTGTGGCATCAAAGCTCCTAAACGGATGAACCGATTTTGATTAACTTTTTTGTTTGTTTGAAAGGTGACTTTGTCGAAAGTGTTCTTAGCTATGTTTGATTAAAATCGGGTCAACCTTTCAAAAGAAATTCACATATTACTCTTTGAATTTGAGTATTTTTGCATAATATATCATGTCATAATTACGTGTTTCGATAGATTGTCGATTAAAGTCTGTCTACTACTAGGTATATTATATATAGTTTAAAAAGCATGATATAAAAATTGAATTTAAATTGTAAAAAGACCCCGACATAAAAATCTCTATAAAGCAAAAATTATGCCTCGTACTCGCGTCGGGGCACCGGCAACGATTACAGCAGTTTATTTTATTTGCTTAGCGGGTCCCCGACACGTTTTTCTCTTTTTAAAAGCTATCTTTCTATAACCTTGCTTTAGTATGTGTCTCCGGAAAGTAGTAATCGATTTTTCAAGCATTTCTTGATATGTGATTAAGCTGAAACTTGGCGTACTTATGTAACTTTGTATACATTAATATAATATGGTACTATGGAGCTGGTTTCATGGCGACGCTGGCAGGTGGCCATAACATCTTCTCACCATCGTGTTTGGATATATGTTTTGTTTAACAGGCCATATTACATTTCGTACTTTTTGTCCATTAAAAGCTTGTTTTGATTTTACTTTATTATCTATTATAGATTCGGCCCAGTAGACTCAACAATGAACCTAGGTGTTTTATTTATTTATTTATTATTATTACGGCACACCAACGAATGTTTCACAAAAATATTGATAACAGATTGATCACATTCCTTGTATTAACTACAGTGAACTATTCACTTAAAGGTGTGCACAGTACTTACATATATTTAATTACATAGAATACAAAAAATGTCGCCAAATACAAAAAAATATCATATGCCAAATAAGCAAAATCAATAATAATCATTAAATCAAAATATGCAAAACATAACACAGAATTAAATTAAAGTAAATAACAACAAAGAAGTAATGAATAAACAATAACATAATACAATAATTGTGTTAGTGCTACCCCCCCGGTGAGTCCCCGCATTGTCGAGGCGGGGGGGCTTAGTTACCGTGATGGGTCACCCACGGTGAAGCGAAGAGGAATCCGAGGAGGGGCCGCTCGTCAGGGCTTTTGCCGATCAAGCCGACGACGTAGCGGCCAACTAGTAGGTTGCGGTACCGCTTGGTAACAGGCGACATTGCGACTGAGACGGGCCGTGATGTCTTATCGAGCGTCCCAGGTCCCATACGATGTCGCGGCAGAGGATTGGAGGCCGCGGCGGGAGAGGACTGAAGCTATTGCGGTGCACCGGTCTCCCTCCTTCCGCGGCCTAGACGGGGTCGCCACTGTCTGATGGCGGACACGGTGGGGCCGCAGGGGAGGAGGACTGTCGGTATAGCGTTAGCCGCTCTCCCTATCCCCTGCGGCCGAAAAATGGTAGGTGGTGGGGCCATTGACCTTGAACCGTGACAGGGGGACCAAGGGTGCCATACACGGGGTCGTCTGGCGCCCATGTGCAGGTTTGGTACCTGGGGTGGTCACGTGTTCCCGCCATAAGCGGCATAGGAGGACACCGTGGCGTTTAAGTTAGTTACAGTTCCACATAAGGAAAGGAAGGATATCACTGATTACTCTGTTGATCGCATCACACCACCAGCATCAAACTTGTCATTGTTTTTAATTACAATGGCAGAATTATAATGTAAAGTTTTCGGAGATAACAAATTAGTTTTTGTTTGTAGCGACTCAAATATAGATCTGTTAGTCAATTCACCTGAAAAATGTAAGCTCATTTCATTGTTCAAATCATTTAACTTAAAATATTTATTTAATGAACCGTCAAGAATAACAGCAACTTCAGCTTCGTGCATAGATAATGTATTCACTAATTGTAAAGTAAAAGAATCGTTTTTAATTAGTGGCGTTAGGTCAGACCATACTGGTCAACTAGTATCTTTTGAGCCAGATAAAAATTAAATCAAGCTAAATCAATTCGATTAAGACCTCTTACTAAAATAAATTAAATTCTTTTAATTTTAATGTTTTTAGCAAACCTTGTAGCGCCAGTTTTGATTCAAAAGACCCCAATATAAATTGCGGCACGTTGTTTTCTACAGTTTGCCAAGAATTCAATAAAACGTGTCCTGTAAAAACAGTTAAAGTCAACAATTCCAAATCGAAATTATATGAACGGGCCACTGTGGGCAGAAGAAAAAGCCGAGATATCTTATATAATTTATATTATGAAAAATCTTTGACTTCCGAACAAGTTTTTCACACTTATGTTGGAAACTATTCCAAAATATTCAAAATAGTCTGCGCTCAAGCAAAATCTCAAATAATAATGAATAAAATTGGTGTTTCTAATAATAAAATTAAAACTGTGTGGCAATTAATTAATAGAGAAACTAGAAAGACACAACAACGAGATCAGAATGAGTTGTCTTTGAAAATAAATAATCATTTCTGGTAAGCAAGAAGTTGCTGAGACATTAGAAAATTTGTTTACCATCATTCCGTTAGAGGTTACGAAGTCTCTTTCTTCCTCATCTAAATTAACTGAAGCTTTACTAAAGACATACCAACCTTTAAATTTAAACCAATATGTATTGATACAATTAAAAACGCGTTCAAAAGTCTCAATATAAAAAATACTGAAGACTTGTGGGGGATATCCGTTAGGGTTCTTGTAGATATTATTGGTTCAATTGCTCCTGTCCTTACAGGCATACTCAATCAATATTTGGACAGCAGCACGTTTCCTGACTTAATGAAGCAAAGTAAGGTAGTACCAATTTTCAAATCAGGCTGTAAGAGTGATCCCTCTAATTATAGACCTATATCCATGCTTCCAGCATTGAGTAAAGTCTATGAAAAAATCATGCTAGACCAGATGTTGTCTCACTTCAATTCTACTGGGATCCTGCATAGTCAGCAGTTAGGTTTCACGAAAGGTAGGTCGACAACGGACGCGGGAGTAAAACTCATTAGCCACATCTTGGAATCTTGGGAGAAGTCCCAGGATGCCATTGGCGTTTTATGTGATCTCTCAAAAGCGTTCGACTGCGTCGACCACAACACACTGATCTGTAAATTACACCACTACGGAATTCGAGGACAAGCTGCTGATCTCGTGCTTTCCTATTTATCAAACAGACAGCACAAAGTAAATGTTAGTGGGACGACGACCTCCGGGTCTCTAGTCAAGATGGGCGTGCCCCAAGGTGCAATTCTCGGCCCTTTCCTCTTTCTTGTTTACATTAATGATCTCCCCTTTATGATGGCCAAATTATCGGATATAATTCTATTTGCTGATGACACTTCGCAAATTTTTAAAATAGATAGGAAAGATACGGATGTCTTACATGTCAACGAAAGTCTAATTATTCTCTCAAAATGGTTCGCAGCTAACAATCTCTTACTGAATGCGAAAAAAACCAAAATGTCTTATGTTCTCTTTACCAAATGTACCACAACGTGACCTAAACTTAAATCTTGACGACAAAAATCTTGAAGTTATAACGGAAACTGCATTCTCTTCTTCTTCTTTCTTTTCGCGTGTGGCCACCTCTGGTGTCAGAGTTAATTAAGCAGCCTCTGGGAATCACCACAGGCCTCTGACTTGGCTATTTCAGACTTACATTATAACTATATAAATCCAGGTTTCCTCACGATGTTTTCCTTCACCGTTGCTTGTGATGTCCAAGATTAACTTAGAAAGTGCATATGAATTTGAAAAATTCACATTGGTACTTGCCCGGATTCGAACCTACGACCTCAAGCACGATAGGCGAGGTCTTAGCCATTGGGCCACCACGACACTTAACTGTATTCTTAGGGATTACTATCGGTTCAAAATTGCAGTGGGGCGCAGCTGCATATCTAGTAGGGAAAATTAGGCAGTTAACCGATGTAGCCACAGCTAGGTTAGTATACTATGCTTATTTCCACAGTATTTTGTCTTACGGCATTCTGCTGTGGAGATCAGCAGCAGATGTTGACTCAATTTTCATATTACAAAAGAGGGCAATCCGCGCGCTCTATAAAATGGGTTCTCGCGAGTCCCTCAGAGATAAATTTAAAGAGATCGATATACTGAGTCTACCTTCACTTTATATTTTGGAATGTATTTTGTATGTCCGCAAAAATCGAGTGCTTTTCAAAACTAGAAGCGACATCCATAATTTAAATACACGCAGTAAGCACGAAATTGTAATACCCAAATTCAGATTAACTAAAACTAGCAAGTCTTTTCTTATAAACAGTATACGCTTTTATAACAAGTTGTTATAGAACTGAGCGATGGAAAGTTCAAAAATCACATCAAACGTGTCCTTATTAAAAAAGCCAAATCTAATTGCAGTCCAGCCTGATGCTACAGAGCACCCGGTCCAAGCTGAGAGGGTGTCTCAAAACAGTGTCTTCGTACAAGACATATCAAATGTAGCACAGGATCTGCCTCAAGTAGACCGGCCTGAGAGTGCTGGCTTTTTATCTAGTCATCGTAAGGAAGGTTTGAAAACATAACCGAATGGTTATGTTTTCAGACGGTATTGGAAAAGGTTTAGGAAAATTAATAAATGGCAATCAGAGTCATTCCACTTTTAATTATTGCATGCTTGGGTCATCTTAAAAGCAAATAATGGAATCTGTGACAAATAATATATATAAACCAGATACCAATTTAACTGTATTTGAAGGTAATAGTATAAAAGCAAAAAAAAGATGACATCACTGAGTGTATAAAAGAGATGTTAAAGTTAAATTGCAGTAAAATTATTTTGTGTGCCTTCCCTTACTTGGATATTGTCAAATAGACAAAATAATCACATTCACATGCTTAATAAGCATCTGCACTTTCTTGTGAGTTACTATAGTGACAAATTTGGTTTTTTTGACATCAACATTTTTGTTGGTAAATTAAATTCGACAGGCGATACTTTGTATCTGCCTCTTAGGGTAAGACATCAAATAGCTCGGCTATTATCTTATACAATAAACTCAGACATAAGTAGTATGTCGAAGTATCCAGTTATTATTGATATTAGTAATAGTACTAATTTAAAGGTGGTCAATACCTTGCATAACGTTAGCAAAAATGCTATTAATATTTGTTCTTTAAACTAGTTAATAGGACAAGGGAGGGTACCAATAACGGAATAGTTAAGAGTATATTCACCATCAAAAAGGTACCTTCTTGCTCGCAAAAATTTAATTTCAAAAAAAGGTCTGAGCAGAATTCTCTGAAATTATTCCACCAGAACATTCAGGGTTTTTCTTCAAAGGAATTGGAAATCGAACTGTTTTTAGGAAAAACAATATTTGAAATTGTTTGTTTCACTGAGCATTGGCTGAAAGATTATGAAATGCTAATCAATTATGAAAATTATACTGTGGGCAGTTGTTTTAACAGAAATATTATGTTGCGTGGGGGTTCACTTATATTAATAAAAAATGGTATTAAATCAAAACCTCGTAAAGATATAGTAGACCTCTCAGTTGAGCATAGTGTTGAACTGTCCTGTGTTGAGCTGGATAAGCATGTCATAGTGTGCGCCTACAGACCCCCTAATTATACGAACTACTCTATATTTGAGTCAGTAATGGAAGATGTTTTGGCAAAACTTGCAATGGGTAATAAATTAGTAATTGTCTGTGGTGACTTTAATATTAATATTCTAGAAGATAATTCAGATAGCAGTAGGTTATTAAATCTCTTTAAATCATTTAATTTGTCACATGTATTTACGGAACCAACCCGAACTACACTGACTTCTGCTACGTGTATTGATAATGTTTTTTGTTGCTGCAACTACTTGGACAAGGCCATTATAAATTATCTGCCTTCGAATCATAGTGGGCTACTGGTGACATTTGAGTCCATTATGCTAATAAAACAAGTGCATATTCAATCCAGACCAATAACATCCGGTAAATTAAATAAACTTAACAGTACTTTAATCGGTAAGTTAAGCGATCAGGACCTCACAGTGAATGATGGTAATAGTTTTGTATGATAAAGTTTTTTCAGTAGTTCAAAAAGAGTTCAATAACACTTTTAAAAAGATAACTAAAACTATATGCCCTAAGTTTTTATTCAGTGACTGGGCGACACAGGACTTAGAAAAAGTAGGGAAAGACTTTACGAGCTATATGGCCTTAAGCCTTATATTAACACTGAAACGTTTAATAAGTATGTTGCTACTTACTCAAAGATTTTTTTAAATACATGTAAGGCAGCTAAGGCCTTGTACATTAGAAATAAGGTTAAATTAGCAGAAAATCAAATCAAGACGGTTTGGAAAATTATAAATAATGAAACGAACAGGAATAAAAGAAATAATACTGATTACACCCTAGAGACCACACACGGACTTATTAGAGATAACAAAAAAGTTGCGGAAGAATTTGTAAATTTCTTTACCAGTATCCCAAATTAAAACTACTGAAACCTTAAATTCTTCGCCCTGGCTTGCTTTTGGATTATTAAACGCGAACGTTTCAGCCTGCCCGAATGTATTTAACTTTTCACATATAAACCCCATAACAGTAATAAAAGCTTTTAAGCAAATTAAGATCAAACCGACTGAAGATCTGTGCGGAATGTCCATCAAAGCTTGTACCTCCATTATTCAGACTATAGCGCCGTACTTAGCTGTTATTTTAAATTTGTGTGTGGATCAAGGAGTCTTTCCGGATCTAATGAAATATAGTTAGGTTATACCACTTTTTAAATCCGGGGACAATAAAGACACAAATAATTATAGACCAGTATCTGTGTTGCCGGTTTTTAGCAAGGTATTTAAGAAGATAATGCTAAATCAAATGCTCATTCATTTAATACGAATAACATCTTGCATGATAAATAGTATGGTTTCACCAAAGGACGTTGTACAACTGACGCTGGTGTCACCCTATTAAAACACATTTTTAATGCGTGGGAAGAGTCGCAGGATGCCATAGGTGTCTTCTGTGACCTGTCGAAGGCGTTTGATTGCGTTAATCATGAAACATTACTTCTGAAACTTGAGCATTACGGGCTAGGTCAATCAGCGTTAAGTTTGGTTAAATCTTATTTGAATGATAGACAGTAATTAGTTCAAATAAACGGTGTGAATTCGTCGGGTTTAAACGTGAAAATGGGGGTACCCCAGGGCTCAATTTTAGGTCCTTTACTTATTTTTAATATACATAAACGATTTACCCCGTTTATTGGAAAACAAACTAAACATGGTGTTATTTGCTGATGACACGTCTTTAATTTTTTAAATAAATAGACGTTCTTGTCAGGTTGACGACGGAAATAACGCGCTACCGCAGGTTCAGGATTGGTTCACTGCCAATAATTTAGTTTTAAATGGTAAAAAACCAAGTGCGTAAAATTTTCCTTGCCGAATGTCAAAAGTACTGATTGTGACATTATATTAAACAAGGAGAAGCTAGAATTCGTCGATACAACGGTTTTCCTGGGGATCACGCTAGACTCAAGGTTACAATGGGGTCTTCATTTAATATCACTTGCAGGGCGACTAAGTTCGGCAGCTTATGCTGTTAGAAAGATTCGTCAATTTAGTGATGTAGATACCGCTAGGCTGGTCTATTTTAGTTACTTTCATAGTATAATGTCTTACCGTATTTTACTATGGGGAAGGGCTGCAGACATTGAGTCAATTTTATTCTGCAAAAACGAGCCATCAGAGCGATATACAATCTTCGCCGGCGCGATTCTCTAAGGGAACTATTTAAGGGAATTAACATCATGACGGTTCCTTGTCAATATATTTATGAAAACATCATGTACGTCAGAAAGAATTTACATCTTTTTAGTAAAAACGGCGATAGACATAATTACATTACTAGAAATAGGGACCAATTAGTTAAACCAGGTTTCAGACTGGTTAAAGTAGCCTCATCTTTCATGGGGTACTGTACAAAATATTACAATAAAATTCCTCCCCACATTCTAGAACTGAATGAGACGAAATTTAAAACTTGTATAAAAAGCACACTATGCAGGCAGGCATATTATAAGTTGGGGGATTACATCACTGATAAAAATGCTTGGCTCAACGCTAGTTTTGCTCCACAAACACTAGGGCGCAAAAACAAGTGATATGCAGAACATTATTGTTTTTGAAGTATTGTTGGACCTGCTGAAGACTGTATGAATATAATTGTATTATATAGACTCAATTTATTTTAGTATTGTATAACTGCGCAGCACGTGTGTGAGTACTATGTACCCAACTGTAGATCTAACATTTGCTGTACCTTTGTGTCGTTCTTTGATTTATGTATGCCCTGGCAGTTGAGTGTGTCATGCTCTCTCAAATGTCTCTCTGATGGTGGCGCGTGTGTTGGATCATTCGGTTCCCTTCATGATGGTTGAGCTGGGTGGTGCCGATTCATGCGTCATGTTCGTGAACGGGCGCCGTCAGTTGGGATTGGTCTTAACTTAACTGCTTCGGATGCTAATGTTTTTCTAGTGCCTATTGTGTAACTGCACGGTACATGTGTAGGTACTTTTAATACTTTGTACCTGTACGTTGATTCTAGGTGCATTGTCCTCACACATATGAATTTATTAATGTATGTACTTATGTACCTAAATATTGTAAAAAAAATTTTTTTTTTTAAAGTTGAGTTGAGTTTTGAGTTTCTTGTGCGTTCTTCTCCATAACAAGCTACTTTCCGAATGCACGGAAGAATCAATTTTTATTCCTTTTAATTTTTTATGTATTAACGTTCAAAAGTGCCGCTTGGTGGCCTAGTTGAAATAAAATATCTTTGTCTTTGTCTTTGAAAGCATATTATAAAATCAAGAACTACGTTGAAAATAAAAATTTGGCTTTAGCTCCTTCTGCGCATGCGGCTTAACTGGTAACTCATAAACGGCACAAATATGTGGATGTCTCTGACTATTCTCAATCTCATTTTTCTATACTTTTTTTTTGTTTTTCATCTTTTAATTGGACTTTTTACAATAGTTCGCAATCATCTTTATAACCCTTTGATAAGAATAGTTACAGCACTGATAACAACATTTGTGCCACATGTTAAATTTAGTCTTGTTATATATTTTTTTATTTTTTTTACCTTTGTATAGATTCTTTTACCGATTATTTTGTGAATGTGTGAACATTGTAGGCCTTCTAGATGTTAGTTAACATTTGTTAACTTTTTTATATATTATATAATATTTTTTTTTAGTTTCTTACGACTTATTGTCGGGCCTACGTTATCCCCCCATAGCTGTAACATGGAAATATTGTAAAACCAAACCATTTTTTAAAAGAGTAACCATGGATTTTCTTACCGGTTCTTCTCCATAGGAAACGTTCAACCCGAACCGTGCACCTTTTGTCGACGTTTTATAAGTGCCCATGGAGGCCTATGTAAAATAAAAAAAAATGATTTAGATTTTAATTTCTGACCATCTCCCCGTGGTAGTACAGTAAGCATGAGCATTGTAAAACTACAAAAAATTGGTGTGAAACTACAATAACGTAACGAAATACCGTACATAATATCCAAACCTCCATGCAATCCTCAGAACAATTCCAAAGAGAAACACATAAACTTAATCTGTTTTTCATCTAAACATTGCGCGTTGTATTGCCTATACATTAACACAATATTCGCATCGTAAATTCGTAGTTGTCGCATCAATATGTCGTCAGCACATGGCACTTGTTCGTCATAACAATGGAACTGGAGCTGGCTCTAAACTCTATCTGCCTCAAATGAAGGCAAAATCATCAGTCTTAACTATATCTACTGCTATGGGTACTTATCAAGAGGCACATTGTCTGTTTGTTTAATGTTTGTAAAAGGTAGTAAGTTCTAAAAGTACTGATCTTATTGCGAAAATTATTACACTGAAAGAAAACAACACGATAGTTACTTTCCATCTCGGCGAAACGCGCGGTTCTTGGGCACTGAAAATACAACAAGGGATCCAAACATAGTACCCCTAATTTATTGGAAGATAGTCGTACTATTCATAAAAGCTTCAAATCGGCGGTTGCACAAATGAACATAACATCAATATTTCAAAATCTGTTGCCTACTCCAACTTTTGCCGTTAGTGCTCCGGTCAGCGCTTTACGACTGAACAAATTTAATAGTCTTTTAAATTCAGCCAAAAAGCTATTTGTTTCACAATACAAAGTTACAATAAAAGGGAAAACCGACACACATAAGTTACTCAAGTTAATTTTATTACTTTTGTATTTTAAGTTCCACTTACTTGTTTCTTTGTTACCATTGTTCACGCTTTTGATAATAAAGCAAAGATTCGCAAAAATTAATTGACCTTGAAGAGATTTGAAAAACCAAAAGATTTTGAATGTTTCTCAGACGTTTCTTATTTTTACCTATTAAGAAATTTCCTTACACTAATACTCATTATTATCTTGCCCTTACCCCAATTTATTTGCTGTCTATGCAAAATGCCTTCTTCTTCCATACTATTCAACCGACTACAAAAAGGAGAAGGTTCTCAATTCGACTGTATGTTTCTGTATGTTTTTTACGCGATTACTCCGACAATTATCAACCGATTATGATGATTCTTTATTCATTTGAAAGCTGGTATTACTCACGTAGTTCCATTTAAATTAGATCAAGATCTGACGAGTAGTTTTTTTAAGTTATTCTTAATAGTGCATATTTACCTGATATAAATTATAGTAGTTCCAAAACTAAAAAGAGAACAAAAAAAACATTTTATCAAAAATATTAAAACGACTTCCAAAACAAAACACTACAAAGTGAAAAATAATTTTCTTTGTGGAAGTTGGTATCAAAAACGACAAAAAAAAGGTTGCAAAGACACCGACTGCCGAAAAGAAGTTATTTTTCGCTTTGTAGTGTTTTGTTTTGGAGTCGGTTTATTTTTTTGGTAGTTCTATATTAGCCGTACATATTCTCACTAAGGAGTGACCCTTGGTCACCATCTCAGTCACACTCTTTTTAGAAATCATCTTTCACATTGTCCATTAATCGCTTATTGGTAGTCTGCAACTACTCTAAATTCTCTTATAGGCGGACTATCCACATTCGCATTCAAAACTTTACTCACGACATTTTCTTCGTATTACAATGAGTACACTCCGAATGTTCGGAAAGGAAGGAATCTGATGTAAGTCCAAGAAAGCACAACAAGCAGTCCTTCAGACCCGGCTCCACTTACCAAATAAACGTTGCCTTGGAACTTCGAACCACTTTAATTTTGTAGAGAAATGCATGTGTAGTGCAGATAACTTGACTTCACTGAATGGAATCGGGTTTTCGATTTGTTCTTGTTTTTTTTTCTTCCTTTTTCATTTGTATGGCAGTTGCCTTGATTTTATTGGTCTCGATTTTTAGTTTAGTTTCACTGTTTCTACTATTCAGTTTTGTGCTGTATCTACAAATCTCTTTTTGAGTTAATGTTTGGACCAATAACCTTTATTAAATTCCTCATTTAGAAACTCTTTCATTGGACGTGAGTAGATTTTAATGTTTGTAGGACATTTATAAAGTAAATATAGCATAAAAACTTCGATCCTGCGAAATACTATTTTTTAAATATCCTTCAAAACTTGATTCGGGACTAACAATATTATAGAATCCTCTGAGTCCTACAAATCTACCAAAATCTAATAAACCAATCGAAATAGAATCACCAAATCAAATACAATTGAGTTTCTACCAGCAAACCTAAAACTACCTCCGAAAATATTGAATTACGATAAGTCAGTGGGTATAAGAAATTGGAAGAAAACTGTCAACCCAGACAAGGGTGACGCTAGTGCATTAAGTGACAGGTGATAAGTTGACAGATAGTCGTCTACGAGCAACCATTTTATGGCGGTTAAATATTTATAAAAAACTAGCTTTTGCTCGCGACTTCGTCTGCGTAGCATTAGTACTTCGAATAGCCTATTTTTAATATCGGGCAATAATATTGTAGGTGTGTTAGCCGCCTTACTTAAGAAATTATTATTTCACCATACAAAATTCCACCCTCCTTTCCATCCAATTTCCGTGATATCTGGGATAACAACTATCCTATGTCCTTCCCAGGGTCTCAAACTATCGCCATACCAAGGAAGACTCGTCAAATGTGACCCAAAGACATGAAGATATACATTATTACCTCAATGCCCAAAGATCTACAAGCCATTGAAACAAAAACAATAAAATATAAAAACGCCAAACACGTTTTTTTTTACAAAATACTTAACTATAGAAGGTAATTTAATATATTAGGCATTATTTTTGGGATGGTGAATGTCAGTAATTTATTTGCCTAATATATACAAAATTTTGAAATAACTATCTTTTGCGACGAGGCTGGGTAAATTTTATATGGGCAGTGACGAGGCTTCTTTTATCTAAATCGGTACAGTGGTTTAAGCGTGAAAAGGTAACAGACAGACATACAGACAGAGTTACTTTCGCATTCATAAATTAGTAAGGATATAATATATAAGACAACTTACTGGTTGGCAAGGATTTCTGGGAACGAAACTAAAATGGTTTTGTTTAAAAATTTAAGCCCTGTGTAACTCATGTAGTTATCTCATTCGCCGGTTGAGAGATATTTACCAGAATGCTGTTTAAACAAAATTAGAAGCACTCATCTTTTATTATTCATAGTCTTCTTCTTAGCGTGTCGATAGCAAAAATAGTCTCTAAATATTATGTTTGGCCCAGAATTCTGCCACGGCAATATCAACCGGTGACGCAGCCTTACGGTCTTCATATGCACAGGGAACAGGGCAGGCCGCACATGACGAAAGATGGACCATGGTCTGCGGGGAGACACCGCACAAACACTGAAGGTTGGAGCCATCCGAGAATCCCCACCTGTGGAGGTTGTCTTTGGTGCGGCTGACCTGCGTGCGGAGTCTATTAATAGTTTTCCAGGTCGGCCATGGCAACGCGTGCCCAGGTGGGAGATTCTCCGATGGCTCAATGATGTAGTAAGGAGGCTTGAGCTTCTCGCATCTCTCCGAGGCGGCTTTACCATCAGATGGACTGACACAGCTAGGGAAGCTTTTTCGGTTTTTTAGCCTTTGAGGCACCGAGCCGCACCCGTGCATCGTGCGTCTCTGTGCGAGCCGCTATAGTTCTGCGAATTTCCGGGGGCGCAATTCCGATCATTGGGTACAGTATTCGCACAGGAGTCGGTTTAAGGCAACCAGTGACAATTTCTCTGGTGATGTCTCATTTAGGGCTGTGTCCACTAATTTGGAGTGCGCAGAGCGGCTACATATTGGACTATAATATTCACAGGTTCTAGAGGAATCAAATCTAGAGCACAATGGAAAATCCTCAAATACACTTTTCACTACAAATCAATAAAAAATTGATTCCACACCTTCATTTATTCAAAACAATGTAATGTACACACTTGCAACATTGAAATGCCACCGCGAAAAATGCATTCAGGCACAGCACAATAAGAGCGCATTAGAGCATGCATTTCTGCGCACATGTAGACCGGTCTTAGACTTGTTGTTTCTTAATAGAGCGTGTCGACTCGGGTTACAAGGTGGACTTGAGTCGTGGAGGTCGTGTGTTCAGGGCTTTAGATTTACTTAGGTGTTAAAGTAGGTTGTATTGTTATAATAAGGATGGAGGCTAAGGTCATTTAGGTTCTATGACCATCATCATCATCTACAGCCTGACTTCGCCCACTGATGGGCATTGGCCGCTTTTTTTTTGGCTAATCACCACGGTCTTGTGCCACCATTATAGAGGTTCTACCTGCAATAGATACAATCGTCTGCCCATCTCGATGCCGGACGTCCAACATCCCTTTTGCCTGGCCTTGGTTGCCATTTGGTTACTGGCATACTCCACATGTCATCACGGCGCCTTGCTATGTGTCCTGCCCAGCTCTATTTGAGTTCCTTTATAGTGATGTTTAATTGGAAAACTACTAACACGGCTGGCTATGATGAATTCATGTTCAATGTTAATTTATGCATGTGTACTCGTAGAAAACAAGGATCGAGATAAAATTAGAGCTAATGTTTTAAGTAAAGAAGAAGTTGGTTGTAGAAAAGCGCAAGACAAGAATGGGTAAAAGGGAGAAGGAGGCTTTTGATCAGCAGTGGGACCTAATGGACTAGCTAGTTAGAAGTTTGGCTGACTTTGGTTTCATATGAAATTAATTTACCCAAAGAATTACTATTTGAATGTATTTAATACAACGAGGGACGATATCAAGCGACGCATGGCTGGGTCTGCCATGGATAGGCTGAAGAAAATATGGAGGAATCACAATATCACCAAAGCCACGAAATCCCGGCTCATACGGATACTTGTGTTCCTTATATTTCTATATGCAGCCGAGACCTGGATGCTGAGAGACACTGAGAGGAAGAGAATAGACGCTCTGGATATGTTTTGCTGGAGAAAAATGCTTGGAGTGTCGTGGACTGAGTTCCACACTAAAATATCCATCCTTCAAGAAGTCGGTATCACGCAGTGTCTACCGGCTATAGTCCAAGCTCGAGTACGTTGTTTGGACACATGTACCGACGAGGCAACGACTCTATCGAGCGGCTTGTTGTTCAGGGTAGAGTGGAAGGAACGAGAGCACGCGGCAGGTCACCCTTGCGAGGGACCAAACACATTAAGTCTGCATTGGGTGGCCCATTGCATGAATGAACACGAATAACAGCCGATCGAGATGAGAGATGGCGTCGCATCGTTAACCAAATTATGGCAACCCGAAGTCTCACTGCAACATGATGACCACGACCGCTCTGTTAAGAGTGTACTGACGAAGAAGAAGATTTAATACAAATAACGCAGATTTTAAAGGACTGAAATCTAATAACAGAAAAGCCATATTAACGTAAGGTTTTAAACAGAAACATAAAAGTATTTAAGTAAGATGGTATAAACAGGCGAAATCTATTATCCATCTGCCAGTCTCCTCAAAACTCAATCTCACTTCTCCATCATATGTATAAAATATAAGAGAAGAGTACTCAAATGCACTGGTACTTATATATCTCGCTTTCATCCCTGATTAAAATGGAAGTGGTTCACTTTATTTTTATTATTCGTTGTTTTATTATTCATAAATCACGTCGTGCATAGCTCGTATATTGCCGGGTGTAGACCAAACGAACTCGAATGAGTGTGAGCACGTCTCACCAAAGATAAGCGAACGATATTTACGTTAAACGTGTTTCCGTTCGGAATTGCTCACGTGTTGGCAATCAAAGGAAAATAGAGCGAAAAGACAAAGTTTATTTGCGCCAGGCACGAATCATACCATAAAAAGAAAAAACAAACAAAAGGAAAAACTTAAGTACAAGTACAAAATATGCGTCACATCCACGCAAAACGGTCATCGCTCAGCAGAATTCTGAGACTCGTGTGCGAGGCAAAACCATAGCGCTGGTTTTCAGCAATAGCCGGTGTCGACTAGATGACGTCGAACCAATGAAACCTTAAGTTCTTGAGGTACAGATGCACCGACGAGGATTCAAACCGCACATGCGTTAACATTTAAGGCCGTACCCTGACCAAAAAATCAGCATGAGATATGAGCATTCCTATTGGCCTAGCGGCACTGTCGGCGCATGGATTACAGTAGTGAATACGCCCAGATTTTACAATAAAATCTTTATAAAATCGAATATTGGTCTTTTGAAAAAGTTAAACTTACAAAATGTTCGTTATCAAATTGTCTATCCATTAGTGTTAATACAAAAAAATATTAATGAACACTTTACGAGGAGATGCATGCTATCAATCATTATTTCTCATTTTTATGATTTTGTTGGAAGGAGATTAGTGAAACATATACTACACTTAAAAAAAAAAGAAATCTACAATTTTGGAATCAATAATATGTAGTAATTTAATGTATTTTTATTAGTTGATATTTCATTTTAAATAACGAGTAGATAGCTCCTAAAAACTGCACGAAAAACGGCTAGCGCGGCGTTTTGCTCGGGGTAGCGCCTTAAGACGTTTATTTTTTCAGTATTATAAAGTAGTGTTTTTGACAACAGAATTATTTGCTGCCGAAAAAATATTGCAACGCTTTCAATTAAATCGTTCGCCGAGCGCTTGTAGTTAAAGACGAGAGTTCAGAGCCATAGGTGATCCATAATTCATAGCGTTCGTTCGCTTTGTCTGTATCCGACATTATGTGGTAATCTAGTGATACTTTGCAATCAGGAATGTTCATATAATGTATATGCATTTTATGTGCCATATATAGTTACGATTATGTTTTCCCGTTGGACGAGGAACTCGTTGAGCTACCATCCGTGTGTCGAGTGGTCATCTTTACAAAACGAGATTCCGCCGTGCCTTGGAAAGTACGAGAAGCCGTTAGTCATTTGAGCATCTTTGACAATCGTTTCTGTAGTCCAGAGAGTCTGACTGAGTCCAGTCTGACCAAGGAGTACCATGTTACCCAGTTACTGGGTTGTGTAGGTCAGATAGGTAGTCACTTCATGTAAAATATTGGAACTCAGCTGCATTTGGTTAGATTAGAAGCCAATATTTGGGACAAGGCTATTCAGATTGATTTTTTATTACTTTATATAAACCCGATTAATTCTTAATAATTGGAGGTCAATTTATATAATCATCATCATCATCTTTGGTTTCATGATACTTGGGGTCGACGCAACACGTTTTCTTCTTCAATGGTACTCTGTCTTCAGTTTCGTCATCACTCACTCCTCACACTATGGAAAGGAAAAAGTTTAAGAGATTACTGACTTCTATAACCAACGTACCACCCAACTCACCCAAGCCGTTCGACCCGACGTACTAAATAGATTGTTGTTAACTTTTTTAAGAATTATGTATTAGTTTATTTTTGTATGTGTAATTTGTGTATTTTATCTATGGGCTTTAGTTGCCTGAAAATAAATAAATAATAATAATAATACGAACATCTGAGGAAGCTCTCGTTGGGTAGCTGGATGAAGGGCTTGTTCCAGAAAACGGTACTCCTGGACACGACGCGTATAGTTAGGAGGTTCCTCTCTCAGGAGCCCTGATCACCGGTAGCTTGGACCCTGTTCCCGATACCGGTGGGCTACTATTTTTGTATTTTGAAATGGTTATTTTTATTTTATTTTTATAGAATAATATTTAAAAATGTAAAATATGTAAACATAATAAATAAATGGAATAATAATAATAAAAACTTAAAAAAAAAGAAAACCGTCTTCTAAAGCACAAAATTACAAAACGAAAAATAACTTTGCTTTCTGAAGTTGCTTCTTCATAGTAGCTCAACTATTCGAGATATCTTAAACCCATGACATACTTATTAAGGCGTTTCAGTGGTCATCTTTGGTCTTCTTCATCAGTTCCACTTCACCAAATGACACTATCTGAGTGCAAATGCTTGCCATGTTATTGAAAATACCAAAATCGCTATATGTCTCCCTATAATATTTGGGGTGTGCCCTCGAATTTTATGGGATCCCATCATCCGACTCTGGTTCGGTGACAATAATGGTGACAACAAGCCCTTCATACTAAAAAGAATTTTGCAAATCCGTCTAAATAATGGCGGAGTTATGCGCTAACAATATTAAAAAAAAAATAACGTACGAATTTAGAACCTCCTTCTTTTTGGGCAGTCGGTGAAAAAAAAGCGATTGCCACGCTTTTTTTAACTGGAATTGATATTTATCAACTTAATCCACGCTTTTTGTCGTCGTTCCCTCCACTATTTAGAGCGATGAAGGTAATAACAGGTTCACAGGCAAAAGACTGCAAGGTAAGACTGGCAAGCCGTCTCCCAACTATGATGGGGACGGCTTCCGTTTTATAATAAACCCGCTGCGCCTTTTTTTATTTATCAAACAATATGATACATTATTTGCTAGTAGAAATACCTTATAACTATTACATACATACATTGTTTTTTTTTTTTTTTAATTAAAATTATTTAATTATTTTTTTTTAAACTAATAATATAAACTTTGAATAAAGATTAAAATGTCAAAAACAATTAAAAATTACAAAATATTAAAATGTCAATAAAAATATTAATAATTAAAATATCAATACAATTAAAAACAGTGTTTTAACCAGAGGCAACTAAGTAACAGGGTTATCTAAGCTAGAGACTCCAGTTTCTGGGTATCACGACATCTATTAAGTAACGTTTCTTATATGATATCTGAGAATACTATCTGATGTATTTCTTAAATACAGTCTATCTTCATTACATTCAATAAAATGTCCATTTCAATTAAGTATATGAAAAAAAATCTTTTCAAGTGAATGCAAGAGTAATACTCCGACACCATCACAAATTAATCTGGAGTACATTTCGATGTTTTATCTGTCGTTTTCTGTCCGTATTTACATGTTATTTGCATTTATTTGTTTTGTGCTTTTATATCCATCCATTGAGGATATTTGCAAAGTATTAAGTAGAAATATTTACCAGGTTTGTATTTGACTTGACTGTTTATCATCATCATCATCATATCAGTCGAAAGACGTCCATTGCTGGACATAGGCCTACCACAAGCGCCGCCACATTAACCGGTCCCGTGCGTCGTACAACCAGCGGATCCCAGCAACCTTCACCAGGTCATCGGTCCACCTGGGGAGAGGCCTTCCAACGCAACGACTTCCGGTTTGCGATCGCCACTCCAGAACCTTTCGGCCATCCGTTCTGCGAGCAATGTGCCCACTGCCACTTAAGTTTGGCAATTCTTCGGGCTATGTCAATAATCTTGGTTCTCTTGCAGATCTCTACATTTCTGATTTGATCACGCAAGGAAACTCCGAGCCTAGCCCTCTCTATATTGCCATTTGAGTGACTATAAAATTTCTGATAAGGCCCATTATAAGCGACCACGTCTTAGAGTGGCAATGGCAACACACACTGGTTATAGACTTTCGTCTTGAGACACTGCGCACACGGTACACAAGCGGACAGAGACACGCGGACGGAGACACGCGATATCTTCTCGACCAACGTAAGTTACCGCGCAACTTCCCGAACGCTGCCTAGCCGAGTTGGATTCGACGGTTGACTTCTTTCTCGAAGTTAGCCCTACCCAATTGGATAGTTTGTCCCAGGTAGACATAGTCGCGCACAACTTCGAGTGTAGAGTCTCCGACCTTGATAGGAGTGACTGTAACATAGGCATTCAGCATCGCCTTGGTTTTGTCCATGTTCATCCTAAGATCCACTCTTTCGGAAACTCTACTGAGATCATTGTGCATGGTACTGAGGTTCTCCGTGGTCTCAGTCATAACCACTATATCGTCAGCAAACCGAAGCAGCTTGAAGACATGGCTAAGAAGTGAGTTGGGCCTATAGTTCTTCAGTAGGACGTTTTCAACATTCTTGAAGAATAGTAACATCACACCCCCACACAATGCCTGTGGAGTTTTCCTCTGGAGTATGACGGAATCAAACAGCTTCTGAAACTGGCCTCAAGTACTGGTTTTCGACCCGCCTTCATGAGTTCGGCCGTAATTCCGTCATCAGCCGATGCCTTGTTGTTCTTAAGCTGTTTCAGAGCCATCCTAATCTCATACAGGCTGACGTCCGGAATTTCTTCGGTGTAGTGTTGGGTCAATCTAGCTCTAGAGTCATTCGCTAGATTCGCGACGGGTTTACTGGTTGACGTGTACAACTGCCCATAAAATCTCTCGATCTCTCTCAGAAGCTCCGTTTTGGCGGATACGTTCCTGCCATCATCGGTCTTCAGTTTCGTGAGCTGGCTCTGCCCAATAGACAAATCTCTTGCAAAAACCTTGGAGCCCTTATTCCGCTGAATCGCGTGTTTAATACTTTCAGTATTAAAGCGGCGGAGGTTGCTTTTAAAGGACTTTGATTTTGATTTTCTACCGGTATTTCAAGGCATCGTCTGAAGACTGCAAGATCATCTCACGCCTCTCCTTCATGAGCTTGAGAATAGGATCAGAGAGTTTTTTGTTCTTATCTGTACGGCGGGTTTTTGAAAACTTAGACCCAACCGTATGGACAGCTTCCACGAACCCATCGCTGTATTCGTCCACGGAACTCCCTAGGCACTCGAAACGATTCTGGAGTTTGAGCTGAAATCTCTCGGAGTTTTGGACCTGGATCTGTGCTGGACGGAGCGTGGACTTCATCAGCCGAGACTTTTCAAGCTTAACATTAATGTTCAATGTGCCTCTTACCATGCAGTGATTGCTCCCGGTTTTCACCGAATTGATCACAGAAACATCATTGAACATTTGCTTCTTGGTTGACATGACGAAGTCGATCTCGTTTTTAGTGCTCACGCTTTCTGAAGAAGTAGTTCATCATATAGAGGCCCTTCTTCTCCATAAAACTGGCCAGTAGGTGACCCCGGTGGTCCGACACCCAACTCCAAATTGCCCCACTTGCAGCTCATCCTGTCTCGTTTGCCCAGTTTCGCGTTGAAGTCCCCCATGACAACGGTGAAGTGAGTTTTGAAACCATGCATGGCTTGCATGCATGAATGTTTATGCATCTGGTTATATAAACACACCGGTTGTACGTAGGTACTATACACCTGGACTTTCTGAAGAACATAACCAATAAGTTCTGTACATCGCCGAAGCTTAAAACGTTTGTAAAGATCGTAGTAGATGGGGTCAGTCGGTAGATTCTGCTACTTTATATTATTTTGAGTCATTAATTGCTGGTTTTGTCAACTATCCACATTTAAAACAGATATATTGATAGAAGATTTAGGTCAATAGAAACAAAATATTGATTTCATTAACTTTCTTGCAAGTTTAGATTCAAGATACCCAAGATTTACATGAGATTTGACGACAAATTCAAATCATAGGCTGCCAAAAACAAAACAAAGTCTTTGAAGTATTTTTTTCTGGGCCAGAATAAATATTTAATGTGGCTGTAGGTGATATAGAAGCACCTCTGCTTAACCCTCCGGGTATACAGGAATGATGTTGTGTTATTTTTATGATAAAACATGACTAAACCCGCATCCTCATGTAATCACAATCGCTTACATTGTCGTGTTTACGATAACCAGGCTTAATGCGGTGGATTTTGTTGGACCGTTAAAACAAATCCTATTGTGATTGTGTTACGTAATCAGGATACTGTAATTAACTAGTCTAGCAGACAAAATAATAAAGGCGTACAAATAATAATAATACATTATTATATGCACTTTATTGCACGTACACCAGAATATACAAAAAAAGAAACTAAAAACATGCAACGGGTGGCCTTATAAAATCCCGCGATCTCTTTGTAGGGTTCATAAATGGGTTGACAACAAAAACATCACAAAACGAATCAAACCTGTTATATTCTATTTCATATAAACTTACATTGTCCACTAGAAACGTGATCAAGCTAATGCACGGTTCCAATTAGTCGTTTCCTATGGAGAAGAACCTGTAAGATACTCCACGGCTAACTCCTCTTTAAAAAATATACTTAATCGTTGTTTTACAATGTTTCCATAATTCCATGTAAACAGACATGAGAGGACAGTGTAGAGCTGCGAACCAAGTACAGCTGTTATTTTAACTATATGACAACGGTGGGTTGGTCTTACTCGTATGTGTAGATCACATTGTTTCTGTGTGCTCTGCCCCCGTACCATGACTTGTCTATGCTGAGCTGAGGCCTTTTTGGCATTAATAGTTTTAATTATTTATTTTGTTTAATTTTAAGGTGTTTTTGTTTTGAATGGCAATAATACATTTTCCTTTCTTTCTATCTATCTTTCTATCTTGGTTCGACTGTGAAAAAGGGACAGATGTATACAAGTCATATACATCTGTCCCTTACGCTCAATCATAATAACATTGCTCTGAGAGTGTATGGTCATCCCCCAGGCGATACTGAGCACACTCGAGCTTACGCACGCAGAAACAATTTGCATGTGCATCTATCACACACGACTAAGATCAATCCACCGTCGTGAGATAGAACAACTGTACTAAGTGGGTACATAACAAGAACCGTTATCAAAGCAGTCAAGAAAATTGACAACAAATCAGAGCTTCTATAATTCTACGGAGTCAAATTACATGTTGGTGTGTGTGACTACCATGCACATTTCGCCAATTATGTCTAAAACTAATGTAATATGTCTTTATAAGTGTTTTATGAAAAACTTTCGCTTTGGCCAATATAAAAGTTAATTTATAAAAAAAGAAAAACAATTGCAAATTATTATTAATATTTGTAAATTTTCATCCTTGGAAATAAAAGTTAACTACATATTATCGTTAAAAATTATTCAAACGGACATAGCAATCCCATCATTTGTAACAAACAGTCAAAGTTAGAGAGATTTTCTGGTAAAATAAGAACTGCCAAGGCTATGATATCTAACAAAAGATTATGGTAATGTGTCGGCCTGAAGACATCATTAAAATATGGCAAAGAGCTCTCTGGCGCCCTCTTGACCTTGTCTTGGAAAGTGCTGGTCACTGTAATCGGTGTGTGCTATCGTACTTATGGCTTTATTCTCTGCCACTTCATTTCATGTTCTATTTATAGATATACTAGCTTCTGCTCGTATCTTCGCCGCATGAAAAGTATATTAATATCCCAAGGGAACACATTACCGGGATAAAAATTCTATTTTCTACTACAAGACTTGATCTACTCGTCAAGTTTCAACTAAATCCGTTTAGCCGTGAAGACGTGAAAACGTAACAGAAGGACAGACTGCCAAAGTAACTTTCATCTTTATAATATTAGTATGGCTTTTATGATTGTCATATTTCAAATTAAACAGACGGAGAGTAAGAAAGATATATTGGAAATGCGTGCTTGACTACCGTCAGTAAAGACAAGTATATTAGGATAAGCTGTAAAACAGGTAAATTTGGTAAAATGGCGAGACTTCCAAATAAATAAGGACATAAACCGGAACATACCTAGTTAGACTAGATAGACACTCAAAAGAGATCACAAAGTCGCCTGCCAAGCGTAATTTTATTAATAAGATCCGTATGACCTTACAAACTTTCCTTATACCAGGCGATATTCAGGCTGTGGGCGTTTATAGCCAGATATGGCGTCACAGCAATAAAGAACAACAGTGTAGCCTTTCTTTTGTCACAGGCAAGTGCCAACGTTTATTAGTACTAGAAAGTTGGCAGTAGTGAGTACAGAAAAGGAGATAAGAAGACTCGTGTGTTGAAGTATTGCAGTTTGTGACGTTGTCCGTACTTAGCTAAAACACAACTCCCCCAGTTGTGTTTTTATGGGGGATGGTTGAAATAAGAGTTTTGTGAGGAAGTATGAGTTTAAGGTAGGAAATGTCTGTAACTAAGACATTTTTGAAATTAGCTGCTAACTCTACTTCCTGTCTCCTTTTATTAATACGAAAGTCAATATGTTTCAATATTCTCAACGGTTACACCAATTTGAATGTTTGTTTTACAGGAAGACCATCCACTGACTTGTAATAGAATATAGAATACTATTCATCCCCTTATTATATGCCTGTGGGATATTTTAAATGCTTTATGTGGGCGAAGCAGCTTACAAAAGCTGCAAACAGTCGTATGAAGCTAGAACACAAAAGTTTTACTGTTACGTACTAAAACAGCTACAAAACATAAAAAATAAGCCCGTTCCTAAGAAAACATTTTGTTAATAAAGTTGCGAATTTCTCCAAGAACAAACAATCACAAAATGTTTGTAGGTGGTAAGTATGTCTTAAATATAAAGTTTACTAGTACTAATAATTTTAAATAAAACAGTACTTATCACTATTCAAAGTGATCCGTTTCATAAAACACCTTTCAAATATTTACAATGTTCCGTTTAACTTTGGCACCGTGAGTTTCTGATATAAAATTACACATAGCCACAATATAAGGTGAAGTACAACTGCATCTCATAACTACTTACAAACACGAAAGCACGCAAACTATTTATTGCATAAGGCATGGGTATCGTTGCCAAAGCTAGCGTGACCCAATATGTACCATCGGCAGATTAGCGGAACAATTTTAGTCATGGCCTCTAGCCAAACTAGAAAGCCCTAGCAACGAGCAAGTATTTGATGTACGGAAGTCTTGAATGCATTATTAAATGCAACTGTAAAGTGTGTTACTGCAGGGGGGTTATAAGGCAGATAATAATTAAGATCAATTCTTTGTTAACCTAAAACCCGCCCGCTAAAAATAATGTTGATGTGACACAAGTTAAACGCAACCAAGTGATATTTGAAAATTAGGGCCGGTTTCGGATATAAGTATTCGATGCTAAGTATGTGCTGATCTCGATTTAAGCATCTGTCACTCTTGATCATCTGCCATTTTGAGTTTTCTGCGATTATGAACAAGGTTTGAGTATACGTAGTCAAGTCATGCCAAAGTATACCTTATAGGCACATTAATTTTGGAATCATCTTTGTTCTAAAAACTGGGATCAAGGTATCTTCTATGTTAATCAGATAAAGAAGTGACTTTTTCCACATATGTATGATATGGTTGGCTATCCTAGTCTAACCGCTTATAACTGAATAACAATATTTTTTAACAAAATACTGACTGAATAATGTGATCTCTAGCAGGGATGTAAAGGAGCTCCGTAACCGTAACCAAAACTATCTGATAACCGAAATTAAAATCTATCTGTAACCTTACCGAATCCGATAAAAAGTTTCGGATAGTGGCCGTTATGATAGGTTTTGCTGCCGGGCCAAGTCGATATATTAGCCGCGCGATACTTGAATGTGCTTATAAATAGGATTATTATTAAAAAAATATATTATAAAATATATATACCCTTAACCAAAACTATCCGATATAAACGGATAATCCGCAATAGTTTCATATCCGAAACCGGTATAATATTATTTCTATATCCGTATCCAAATCCGAAATTTCATTTCTATAAAATTGCCGAAATTTTCCGAAATTTCGGATATCGTGATCTCTAGAACCTAGTTACTTTATAACATGATGCCCATTGACTACCATTATATAAGATTAGATGAGAAATCCCGAATACGCAATCAAAAAGACTTAAATATTCTTATTTTGAATCTTTAATAATTTGACGGTCATTCAGCAAGTATGCTGAATATTCTTCCTTTTGTTTCTGCAAATGTGAAGAGGCCTTTGTCCCCAAAGGAAGTCCACGAATTTCAATCTAATCAGCACGTGACTTTTCAGCAAATCTTCTTACATAATCCATAAAAAAGGTTTATAAAATACATACCCTAGAAAAACAACACCTTTCTTCCGGGGCAGTCGGGTAAAAAGGTTATTATTATGATAAAGGAGCCGTTTGACCCTGACCGATAGATTCGACTAACAAAATATCTCAGAAATATGTATGAAGATTGAAAAACCTTTTTGGTAACATGAATACATCATGTCAGTTTCTGGGTTTAATATTATTACTGTATATATTTTCACACTTTCGGACTTGTTTGACATTTTTTTAGAGGCAATGTTTAGTGTGACAAAAAGGTGATGTATTTCATTCTTAAGAATAAATCATACTGTACGGAAATACACATTATTTATTAAGTTCGTCGGGTTAAAAGGAGCTCGTAGCTAAATATATAATAAAATTAAACATTTAAGAAACCTCCTACATAAAACCTCTAAAAGCAAAAAATAAGCCTCGTACTCGCTTGGGGAACCAAAGTTTACAGCAGTTTATTTTATATGCTTAGACTTATTTTAAATACTTACCTATGAATCGATCGGTTGAATGAAACGTAGCTACAAAACCACCTTTCAAACAACCTTTCAAACTAAATCAAAATCGGTTCATCCGTTTAGGAGCTATGATGCCACAGACAGACACAGATACAAAGCAACACACACATACACCCCTTTTTTCCGTCGGGGTTAAAAACAGCCGTATGGGTCGCTCCATGGATGGGTAACCATCAAATAACAAGACTCCTCTATACCTCGGAAAGCACTTAAGCTGTCAGTCCCAGGCGACCTTGTACTGTTGCTTTGAAGATCTTTGAGACCCGTTACTAGTCAGATGCCATAAAACCTGACATTAGTCCCAGTTACTGGGTTGTGGATGTCAGATTAACTTTTGCCACACTTTAAATCTTTCCACTTTTATCTGTAAATCGCAATCATTCATCAACTGAAACAAAAGTTTCAGTTCATTCTTCACTCAATCAATTCATTTCTTTTGCTTCTCTCTCCATCTGAATACTCATAAAATTATAACAGGCAAAGGATAGTTCATAGCCATATATACAGAAGATATTGGTGTTTCTGATCCCATATGGGGCTCAATTTATGTAAAAGTGACCCTACTTTTCGAGATCCAAACGAATAGTCCCCTAAACATAGTTTATCTTATATTTACTATGTCATTTCTTTCTCACATATCGCTATAATATTATATCTAACGCTAATATGCTTAATATTCAATAAGGCAAGGATTTCCTACTGAAATAACCCTAAAAAGTAATGCTGTTTTTCTTATTTTATGTTGTTTCTTCCTTGCTAGTTGGAATAATGTATGGCAAATTGTACCCGAAGTTTTGTAAGGCTTTACGCTATTTATTTTAGTCATATAGGTAAAGATATTACAAAGGTAAATGATAATGGCGTACCTATTCTTTAAAAAGTAAACTTACTAACAACGGTCCCGCAAGCCGATGTGAAGAAAAGGGGAGAAAAACATGCACATTTTAATAAAAACCAATTGAAATGTTCTTGCATCCTTTTTTACAAACTTCAAAAAAAGGACGTAATCAATTCGACACGTATGTATGTAATATTGTTGGAATTGCACAATATTCACATATATTACTATGTATGGGCTTCTAAACACGTGTGCCAAATGTTCATAAGTGTATAATGATATCGCCGGCCCCGGGCAATATAGCGGTAATCGCCGGTTACGCCCTTTTTAATGTTATTTGATTTTTGGCTTCTCTGAGTATCAATCTATCACTCCAATTTTTTCGGATTTTTTTATTGATATTTCTTTAATATAAATTACATTAACAGCTTTTTGTACGGAAAATTCTGTTACGACTAAGTTACTCGTATGTATTATTGCATTACTCTAAGAAATATAACAATAACAACCAGTGAGCATCTTTACACTAAATTTGTAAACAAAGAGGAACAGTAATAAATTTAACCACGTTTTTGAAAATAAGATTTTTGTATCAACAAATTGTAAACACTTAATACGAAGTAATCACGAGAGATTTTATTCTGTATAAGCTATTACGCCTTTCTTCCCGTAAATTTATTGTAGCTCCAGCAAAGTACTGTCATGTTACGCTGAACGGCATCCTTTCACTCCTACGGAAAAATGTTTGCCGCTTGCTTTCTAGCAACACATTTTCGTTTTCCATACCGACCTGTCACCATTCACGCCATCACTGACTCCGTTTTCTTTAATATCACTCCTCACACAGTCCATCCATCTTTTCTTTGGCCGTCCCCTCCCTCTCCATCCACATTTATATTCACAACTCTTTTAGTAACATGCGTTTCATCCCTCTTCATCACATGCCATACCAGAACAAACGGTTTCCTGTCAACTATTCTGTCACTGGTGCCACCTTTAAACTTACTATATTATAATCATTTCTCACTTTATACATTCTCGCCACTCCACACATCCATCTCAACATTCTCATCTCTGCTACATGATGCAATCTCGTTTAATCCATCTTTTTCACAGCCCAACATTCTGATTCGTATAGTACGACAGGTCTAATCACGCACATCTCCATTTCATCTATCCCGAGTTGATCCGGTGCGTAACGTCTCTGTCTACCTCCCCATTCCGTTGGACAAGCGACCCTAGGTACCGGAAGTCGGAGCACGTCTGCATGGGTGTTCCAACGAGAGCTATAGGCACGGAACTGGAGAGACCGCCAAAATCACAGAACTTGTTTTAGTTCTGCTCAATTTCAAGCCAACACTCTCCAGTCTGTGCCACCAAACCTCCAATCTGCTCTGGATCTCTAGGCCATTCTCGGCAACCAGCACAATGTCGTCAAACAGCATACACCAGGGTGCCTCTTCCTGTATGGCCGACGTCAGAGCGTCCATCTTCAAAAAGTGGTAAGGACGGAGAACCGACCCTTGCTGCAAGCCGACTGTGTTTGTACTGTGGTCTTGGAAAAGGAGGAGCGAAGCGTCACAGGAAGGTACTTCGTGATAACATCCAGGGTATCACGAAGCCCGCCATCCGTCTTCTGGCTCGCAGAGGCGGCGTGAAACGTATCTCCGGCCTTATCTACGAGGAGACTCGAGGTGTGCTTAAGGTGTTCCTTGAGAACGTCATCCGTGACGTCATCACCTACACAGAGCACGCCAAGAGCAAGACCGTCACCGCCATGGACGTCGTCTACGCTCTGAAGCGCCAGGGACGCACCCTGTACGGTTTCGGCGGTTACAAGTACTGGTTCTTTCATAATATGTGACATTAGCTTTATTCTTGTATAGTTGTTGCATTCCAGCACATCACCTTTCTTTTTAAAGATGGACACCAGAGAACTATTGCACCAATCATCAGATATGGCTTCTTCTTGTAACAACTTATTGAAGAATAAAGCTAACCAAGACGACGACCATCCATCGACGGGCAATATCTTGCACACTTCAACTGGTATTCCGTTCGGACCAACTGCCTTACCATTCTTGATTCCATTTACATCTATTCATACTTCTTCCATACTAACTATTCTCACTAAACTTTCATTCACAGGTTTATTTTCTAACATACCACTCCAGTTATTTACCTCATTCATCACTTTCTCAATGTATTCCTTCCACCATTCCTTAATATTTTCATCATCAGAATGAATCACTTTAGCCTCATCTTTTATACATCTTATCTGACAGACATCTTCTCTCTTTACTCCCTAGTTCTAGCAAGCCGGTAAAGATCCTTTTGGCCTGCTGAACTATCCAGCGGTGTTAGCTAAAATAGGTTTTTGTACATTCTCTTTTTAGGGGGGGGATATGGGGCAGCTGAACATTGTATGATTTTCTTTAATTGTGGCTTGCGATTTGGTTAAAACTTTGCAGGAATGTTTTTGGTAATAAATTATTGAGGTCTGCATATTATTTTTCAATCTACTCCTAAAAGGGGTTGGTACCATAGTTTCATGGGGAAATTAGGAGTACCAGTTGTGCTTTGTGCAGTATTGATGCACCCCGATTATGAAATATTACTTAATGTGTATTACACAATAAGAGCAACATAAATAATAGATGCCACTATAATACAGGTATGAGAAAAGGGAAAAGCGTGCTCATTCCGAATCCCAATAATCTCCACTGACCTATAATTTCAATTTAAAAGACTCAAGTTTCCAATCAACAGCAATAGCAAAACTAGTAATAACTATTGATAATGCTCGATGGTAGCAGGTAGCAGAGGTGCATTTGGAAAAGCCCTGGTTCATCCACGGCCAGCTATATATAACATATGGCCGATACGTCCTGGGCCCAGAATTTATTAGAGCCATATGGAAGGACATACAACATAGTATAAAACGTTGTGCCCATGTGTAGCGTCCTAAAATGTTGAGCCCATGATTAACGGCATAAATAAAGAGTGTCAATTACCTGCAGATAAAATTTAGGATAAAGTGGTATCTTCAATTTGCGGGCAAGCAGAACCTATGACTTTGTAGTTATTTTTTTCCATTTAACCTCTACCTATTATTTTGCTATTTATATTAATGCTTCATGAACCTATACAGGCTGTGTTTTCCAAGTTGGCGTGGATGGCCAAATTAGACACTATGAAGAATAGCAAAACCTCCAAAGCAGACACGGGGTAGATTTTGATGGAAACTAAAACTGCAACATTGAATATTTCTCTCTCCTGTATATCGATAACCAGAATTGATTGACAAAATCTATATTAACGCGAGCGAAACCGTGGGAAACACCGTTAATAAAAATTATATGATTTTAATCAAATTAAGGTAGCATAATATTTTTTCTTGTGTCTGTTCCGTCTGTTTAGTGTATTTTTCCAAAGTTTAATACTTAATACAAATTAACAATAAATAAAAAAATATTAATTTAATAAAATACTGTTTAAAATGGTTAAACATAAATATAAATTACAATATAAGGTCAGTCTGTTACGATGGTTACATACAAATATGTTACATTGATAGGATTCTAAAATAGCGATTAGTGGATGATTGGCTATAAAATTTCCCTGAAAAAGGAGGTAATCGGCCAGTACGCCCGAGATTTAATTAGAAATTACACCGTATTATAATACTTATGTTCTCGAATCTCAGTGGTCAGTGTGTTAAAAAGTCGTTAATGATGTTGCAGTTGATACGGTATCGATGATGATGATAGTTTGTATTATACATTTTTCAAATTATTTCTTGAAACATTTATACCATTACAATTATTTTTAAATTGTTAAATTGGTAAAAAAATAGCTTTTATTTGACATATTGAACGCCTGTTTTGAATCACTGTACACTGAAATATAAACAAATTAGCTTCTTTTCTTTCTCCTGTAAAATTTGATTTTTTATATTACCGCTTTATTGTCCGGGGCCAGCGATATGTATGTATGTTTGTCCACGCATTTCTTCGAAACCATTAATCGGATCGTGATCATTCTTAGATTATGTGTCTCTCAACTTAGGGAACAGTGAAAGTTTAATCAAAATCGGTTCAGCAGTTTTCAAGATATGGAATATATAACCGAACTCCTTAGCGACAAACAGCACGAATGTGTAAATTAAGTTATTATGGGTATTTCGTCAATCTTTTAGGTACCTTACGAGTCTTTGCTCACTTTTTAGTGACTTTAGAGGTTGATGCGTGATTGCTTGTTTCTCACATTTATGAATAGCAACTGTTATATTTAGTACTAAAGTAGTGTAATATTGGTTTCCCTTCACTTTTAATTTTTATTACAGCTCAGTGAAGAAATTGCTTAACTTTAATAAAAGTTGTATCTGGTTAGCTACGTTATTTTATAACTTGTGACAAAGAAAATTGTTTAATTTTCTCCTCAATTCGCCCGTCTCATTCTCACTCGCTCTAAAACCATCTTTTGTTTTAGTAACCATTTTCTTCAACGCCTTTACCAATTAAATTGTTTTATCTATCCCCATTTAATGTAACCTTTACGCCCAAACAATTAAACTGTTGAAAACAAACTCTGAAAGTCATTACATTACATTATCGGGTCAAAATAAACAAGAAATATAAGAAGAGTTTGTTTAAAACTTTTGTTCAATAAATGTTAAAACGGCTTTACTTGTATTATCTTGAACTTTGAGTTTTATTTCGAAGGACTTTGGACTTTACTTTGGACCACAGATTTGGCTCCCACGCCGAATGTTGTGTGGAAAGAAAAGGCTATTAACACGAAACTTTAGCGAAGTAAAGGTCAGAAACCTCGGGAAATTTCTGTATGCAAGAACCCTCAACTAGTCTACTCCTTTTTGTTTTTTAAAGTTGATATAATTTTGATCACGGTTTCCAATTTTAAAGGAGATGAGAAGTATCTGCGCAAGTAATGGTGCACTCTCTGTTCTTTTAATAATATACTCCAATGGGGCGGAACGATCGGGGATAGATCAGGCGCATACCAACGCCTTTACATTCTTTCCGAGGCACGGGGATTTCAAACCACCAACTTCTAAATTCGCAGTTACTACTGAGATATTTCTATTATAAAACCTAATAACTCGTTTTGCTTAGCATAGGAAAAGAAAACAAGACCTCACGCTCAGCAATGGCGCTGGCTGCCATAATTTGAGGCAGTTGAAGTAAATAATATATCTAATGAATGAAATATAATCTTTTAAAAGCTCAATAACTCACAACTTGTCGTTTTTATTAACTTGTTGAGTTTCTATCTGAATAATATATCAAAATATTGTCACAATATCTTATCAATGATGCTCGTTGTCTGGTGATAGTAAATTTCATTTTCAATATATCATTCATATCTTCAATTATTTTATCGAGATTATTAATATTAGCTGAATATTAGTCACCTAGCTTGTCAATTTGGAAATAAATCAATCAATCGGCTTAGCTCTTTTACGAATATGTTGGGATCGGTTTCCAATCTAAATGGGTGCAGAAAAATACCAGTGCTTTAGATGTAGTTGTAAGGGTTTTATTATGGTGCTGCTTGACTACTAGAAGGCATTGACCCAATTAATATTGATTTGTTAGTGTGCAAAATAACATATTACGGTATTGACAGCCAGACAACGGGTTGGTTTAAGAGGTATTTAACGAGTAGATCGCAGCGGATAGAGTTGGGCAAGAAAGATGGTTCCATGGTATCTTTTTCCCCGAAACTAATCACAAGGGGGTGTTCCGCAGGGATCGCTGCTCGGGCCGTTACTCTACATACTTTATAGTGCCTATCGGAACGCCGCAACCCAATAATTGGGTATCATTATACTCCTTGGATAGACTGGTGTCAGATTGCCTGGCTTCTGGCTATCAACTTGCGACTGTTATTCTTGAGCCAAGATACAGAAATTGAATTAATATTTGTAAATATCCCATATAACATGAATTAATGCCTAAAATGCAAAGTTTAATAGTCCAAGATCACGTTTCTGCCATTATTTCCATAGTTTGTATTGTCAAAGACATTATAGGACCCCGATATAGCATTGTTATAACTGGAGCTAAATTGTGGGCTGCGAGTTATGAATTGAGTTAAAATTTTCCCTATATTTGGTCAAAGCTTATGTTGTAACTGAACGCAATCAATAATTTTTATTTTGTCATTCATGACTTATCTGTATTATAGTTTTGCCTTTAAATAAAAACTTTGAATTCCCTCTAAAATCAGTTTCATTGTATTACTAGTAAGCCCTGCTAAATCATTAATTTACATACAAAGTCGAGTAAACTCAAAAGATACCTTTCTAGCTATAACATCAGTAGAAACTTTTCACAATGAAGACAGACAAAATTATAACTTCTAATTACTATACTCAAACTATGCTAAAACTTGTTAGTGCAAAATAAGAAAATATCTTCAAACATTTCTAGCTTATTCATGTTTTCCAAATTAATGACAAAGCCGTATAGACTCGTATAGTACTCGTACTATTCTAAAAGTGAATAGTGAAAAGCGAATGAATTTTAGAGCATCCAAATATAGAATACAAATAGCCATTCTATTTCTGTACCCAATCTTGAAATGATTGGCTTTGAATCCATCTTAAAACAAAAGAAGACTCCATGTCTTGACAGTCCTTAGAGTGTTACAGATTTAATACCAATTGATTAGGGGTTGGGCGTAGTAGGCTGAAAAAGATTTTATTTTTATTTCAAGTTTCTGAAAATTGTGTTTAATTAATTATAAGTAAATTTTTATTAATGATCAACGTGAAATCAAAAGAGAAAAAAATGCCGTGAAAGCCTGTCTACTGAATTGAAGTCTTTGACGCACTTTTTACTTTGACTCTGGCCAAGTAATAATTCTTGGCCAGATTTGAAACTCAAACATGAGAAGCGAGGCGTTAATCAAAGAGCAGTGTTTGCCTTTAGTTGCCTTAAACTTTTTTTTATCTTTTGTTTCTGCAATATACGAAACAATCTCAATTTTTAAAATGTATGTAATTTTAAATACTTTGAAATTACTACCAACCACGTCTAAATTATTTAACGTGTTTGCCACCAGCTCACTCATTAGAAATTGCGGCATCCATTTTATCCAACCCAACGTACTGAAAATAAAATGTTCAATTTAAATAAGAATGTCAATCAGAATGTGGTCGTTTATCTAGATTGCCGATATATTATAACTTTTACCTTGGAAACGGAATACATAAAGCTTGAAGGGAAAGGTTTGCTAAATGGGTTACTGTGCCAGAAGTGAAAGGTTCTTTAAGTTAAAGTTAGAGTCTAAACTTTGACCCAACTGTTGTCGTCGAACTTACAATTTTATCTACTTCGGTTTCGTTATATTCGAATTACAAAATTGGCAGCGGTATCATAATGAAACCGCTGTAATGATGGGAATCGTCATAAATTCTAAAACACAAGCAAAGACATTCTGAACATACAGCCAGGTACCTATAATATTACTTCGAAATCGAGACAATATAAATTATGTTTTTAAAAATGGAACAAGTTTAGAACAAAAGTATCGTATACTATTTGGCTGTTGCGGCTACAAGATCTTTGCCTAATACCTAATAAAGACAAAATAATAAAAAAAGTGGACGCGGGAAAAAAAAATTAAGTGAAATTAATTCCAAATTTTATTAAAAATGTCTTCAACATCAAGTGATATTCAAAATACTCCACCAGATATAAGAAATAGATCAGTTGCGGCTACAAATAATTTACTACCAGAAAAATCAAGATATGTATATGAGAAATGAAATACTTAAACACACTTCGTGAAATATTTATTTGTCTATATATGTGTTTTATTCCTTCCTTCGTAGATAAAATCTTGTATGCAACTGGTACGTTATTGGTCTTTTAATAACTCGTGCCCCTCTTATTCGGTACGCGCTACGCTTGTACCGAAAAATGGCACTCGTATTAAAAGACCGTAATAACGTAACAGTTGCATAAATAGCTATTATGAAACATTATGAATCATTAACCTGTTCTGTAGTCTTGTAAATGTAGCTCAATCCAGACTTTTAAACTAATATTAAGAGTGCTAATAAACCCATAGAATTGTTGTGTAACTATAATGTCTGTATTATTAAGTTTATTGTATTATATTGTAATATTACAAATGCGATCATAAGTCTGTCTGTTTGTTTGTTAACTTTTCACAATTGAATCGCTTAATCAATTCTGATGAGTATAGATAGATCGGTCCTAGGAGATCGGCATGAGTTACTTTTTATCACGGGAGTACGTTCCCTTGGCATAATTTTAAACTCTGACGCGGGCGAAGCCGGTGACAGAAGTTAGTCTGAAATATTGTCTATTTACTAAAATACATTTTTATTAAATTGCTAGTTTATGGTTTACAAACAGCAATGAATGTCTGAGAGTGTGACCGTTATCCAATAATATGATCAGTTTAGCGCACGTAATTTCATCGCCAGTCATGTTTGTTTCCGCCGAATAATTGGCTACCAATTTTCTGGTGAGGATATTAAAAAAGGGGCTTTTGGGATTATTACCTACATCAAGTAAATCATATGTATTTTTTTTCTAGGGCCATTTTCTAGACAGATTTATAAAAATACTCGAAATTTTATACTAGTTGAAATACAATAATCCATTTTTTTGGCCTAATTTGTGCTGTGTATAGGTCTTCCCCTAATTGATTGAACAGGTTTTCTTTTTGTTTACCTATTTACCACTTCAATAGTTTTTGCATTTTGAAAGTCCCAATTACCTAACACAAAATTATGAGAGTTTAGACTTTAATGTCCGTCCTTGAGTTCAAAAGCGGTCATCCCAAGCATTGGCTTGAATAGGTAGGTAAACCCGTTCTCTACCGACATCCTGCCAATGTATTAATGCTCTATCGTGGTTATATAAGGTGTGGTGTGTAAGGGTGCTTGTGGCTTCTAAGCAGTATTGGAACACCTGGTCTCGACAGTACGATCAATATGAGTATGTGTACCGGTACCCGGGTACTCTTGGATATTGGCAACGTTGAAGGTAAAACAATGTCAATCTATTTTGTAAAGTGAAAGGAGAATTTTTTAACTAAAATATGCATACTAGAGAAGTTACTTTGTAGTTCGTTAACTGTTGTAAATTTTGTCCTAATTATTTTGAATGAGGACTGAAAGTGTAGATGCCTACCGATGGTACTTAATATTGACCTACTTAGTATGACAGAAGAAAGCGGAGATCTATTATACCCAGCTAAGCAGAGTGTGATTCCAAGCAAAAAATATAGAAATTTAGATTTTCTAGAATTGACGGGACAAGATTGAATGATAAAGACGACCTCCCAGCACATGAAGAATAGAATCCGACTGTTGGTCTACTTTGTGCTATATTTTACTTCAAGAAATAAGCGTTCACATGTTAACGTAACTAACCAATTTAAATCAAGTAATCAACAAAATCTCCAACACTGAAGTTAAATACTGCACATAATTCAAACGTAGTCAGCTAAATTTCTTTAATATGTCGCACTTTCATAAATCTTGCAATAAGCAAGTGACGCGACTATGCAAAAGTCGTTAAAGTACAAAATTGTAATCCTACTTAGTTATGAGCCACTTTCATGGATATACTGGTAAAAGACAAGGTTATCCTGCAAGCTAAACGAGAAATGAGTAACGCGTAAGCTTCCGAACTCACTCCGTTGCAGTTTGCTTTAGGAAATTCATAAATTGTAAACAGAGATGAGCGAGGGATGACCTAAATCGCTTTACGGACCAACCTAACCTTATCCGCTGGAATTGCACAGAATCCATTTATTTTAAAATTCATTTTCAAGTTGATACGATATTTGCACTGAATAAAATCTCTTCAATTTACATTAACGTAAATGGCAGTGCTTCTGTGCCGTCGTCTTATACCCCATTGATGTAATTGGAGCCTCATTAATTATGGCAGGCGTTAATTGACGATGGTGTTAGCAATTAAATTAATTAGGTATTATGAAAAGATTTTTGTTACTTTGCAAAATTAAATAGGCGCAAATTAATGCTGATTTCAAAACGTAAGTGTAACCAACTAATCTATTGCTATATCTATTGCTTAATTTGTTCAATTCTTCTTTTTTTTAATCATTCCTTTTTTTGTATCCTAGGCCCTTTGAGCCAAACAAAACTACCACCATGCACATTTAAAATGACATGTCGTAAATCTCTATCATTTCGCTGGTAGAATGTAATCTTAAATAAATACTTAATATTTAAAGAGGAAAGATTTGTATTTTTGAATTTTTGTATGTAACGAATAAAGTTAAAACTACTGGACCGATTTCAAAAATTCTGTCACCGTTGGGAAGCTACACTATTCCCGGGTGACATAGGCTATACTTTTTATCCCTGTATTCCCACGGGAACGGGAACTACGCGGGTAAAACCGCGAGGCGTCCGCTAGTTTTGTATAAAGTCACAAAACACCATACGACACAATATGGATAAAACAATACATTTCAGATTTCAGTACTATGTGTGTTCCCGCTGTTGATTGGCAACCCAATTATTACGCGGTTGATCAAGTCTGATTCAGAATTCATGCTTATTACCTTGCACGTTAGTTAATTAGTGGGTTTAGTGGAGTCCAGTTTAGAGATTGGTAAACATGGTAGGCTCAAAGTTATGTAACTTAAAATATAATTAATGCATTGCGTCGATTTAACAATTGCTATTGGAAATACAGATGGATGAAAGGAAGATAAGGCAGTTTATTTGAATACAAAAAACTTTTTGCAAAAAAATACTACCGACTTCCAAATACAAAACTACAAAGTGAAAAATAACTTAATTTTTTGAAGTCGGTGTCTTTCGTAGGTACCATTTTTTTGCGTTATGGACACCGACTTCAAAAAATTAAGTTATTTTTCACTTTGTAGTTTTGTATTTGGAAGTCGGTAGTATTTTTTTGCAAAAAGTTTTTTTATTTTCACTTTTTAGTTGTACGTACCTAATAGGCAAGTTAGTAAGGGAACTGTTTCGCCAGAATAGATTTCATGAAAATTTAACATAACCGGTGAAATGAGAGGTCTGCTTACCCCTTAAGAGCGAACTGGCGTGATGTTATGTTGTGAAATGTTATAAACAACAAACAGACATGCGATTGCAGCAATCCCTAGAGATTTGCCGTTATTTATTGAAGAGTTCTGTTGTATATCTCCGAAGTTCTTCATCAGATCTCCACCAAATTAAAATGGGACCAATTTCGGAACATACTTTTTCAAACACAAAAAGAATTTTCAAAATCGGTCCACAATTGACGGAGTAATCGGTGAACATACACAAAAAAAAAAAAAAAAACTTGAAGTCGAACATAGAACCTCCTCCTTTTTGGGAAGTCGGTTAAAAACGAGTTGCCTACTGAGATATTGGAAATATGAAAGACGAAGTGATGTAATTTTTTTCATTATATCTTTATTTGGGACTAGCCTACCACACTATTCCCAACCACTGCTACGTCTGATAGCCAGAATCATCAGTGACGACCAACAGAAAAATACCGAGTCCATGAAGCTCAGTGAGTCGCAAAGAAACAATTCAATTGTCTTGGATACCGCAACGAAATAATCAGAAAAGAATAACGGAGGAATAAGAAAAACCAATCATAATTTCCACTTGTAAAAAGTGACTGTTAGGTGAGTTGTGCCGACCCCAAATAAACGGCAAGAAAATGACCATGATAAGAAAAGGGAGCCACCGGACGACTTCTATATAGGTTTCTCAAAATAGAGTATTTCGGCACCTCGTCTGGATATTATTGGATCTTGGTTTACTACGGCCAACTACATAGGTAATGGAGAGCTTCGTTGTCTGGCAGATTTGCCTTGCACCTGACCTTCCTCAGCACATCTTGTTGCACTTTTATTTTTATTCATTTATTTATGAATTTAATTATTCATTTACATAAACAAAATAAAATTTTCATCTACAATGTCCCTCTCACAACTCTGGGTTTATCCATTCCTCCTTATTTATGCAGGAGATTCTCTTTGAAATACGCTCCCACAGAACATCAGGATGGCAACCAGTCGGTTGACTTTCAAATTGAAGGCACGCGAGCACATTGGCAAGGCAGAATCATCACAGAGTTGATTTGTTGCATTCAGTTTCTCAATAACATGATTTATATTTATGTATGTATCTAAGTACATATTTATATATTTTAAATTGTTTTATTTATATTTATTTTCTCTATTTGTTTTTTCACTTAGTTTCACCTGCCACATTTTATTTCTGTACCATCCTAAGGTCAACTGGTAGAAAAGGCCTAAGGCATTAGGTTCAAATTGTACTTGTGCATAAAGTTTTAATAAATAAATAATTTTGATTAAGCTCGCATTTGACCATTATCTCACCTGACGGTACGCGAAAATGTGATCGAGTTTGGATAAGCTCCAGACAGAAGTAACCTATTTACTCTTGACTTAAAGCCCCGCTGACTAACCTATGGTTATAGCTATTTGGATACACACGCTGCGGCAGGGGAGTCCACGCCTTGGCTGTACCACAAAGTACGTAAGCGGTGGCGATACAAGTATTTCTAAAACAAACGTTTTGATTCTTGAACGGCACTTGGTTTGATTCTAGCATTTTCAAGATTAGTGTTCGATACCAATTTGTTTATATTTTTAATGTTGCTATGGTCACGCGATCGTCGTGATCACTTACCACGTGGGAGTTGATGAAACGAGAAAAAATCATCCCAACTAGCTATAGACACGTGAAAAACTTCGGTAAGGAACCTCCTGTGATATAAATCCGTCGTAGTTTCTTTGATGCATTCCTGCATAAAAGTAATTGGCAATATTTCAGTTCCAAAAGTTCTCATGAATATACACGCTTAGTAGGGCTCGAATAAGAAATATGAAAAAATACAGCTGTTCAGTGCAGAAATTATGTTTGCATAGCTCAAATAAATGTTCCTATGTTTTTTAAGTGAAAATTTTGTAGGGAAATTTGCCATATTCATGGGTACATACACCCCCTGCGAGTTTTTCTTCGAATTAAACAACATCAATTTTTTACTCAGTATACAGATACTAGACGTACAGACATCTTATTAAAGATCTGACTCAGCTAATCTTCCTAGCAACAACATAAAAATAAAATTTCCTTTATTAGTCTTCTACATAAATATTTGTTTCTCTTGCTACATTTTTATGTGTGTTATCGTTAAATTTTATGTTCATGTTGTACACAAAAATATCGCTATTCCGTCAGTTTACTACGAGTTTCTGTTTATTTTTATTTGAGTAATGTAGTTACTTACTGAGGCCTTGATCTTGGATGTCATCAAAACGCGGTTCATATCGTTATGTTCATTTTCATATTCATTAGGGAATAAAAAAGCGACGTGTGGTCGTTGCTGGGTTTTTATTTACATACCAATATTTAGGAGAGAAACGTTTTTGCGAGGAGGATTTTTTCTGCTTCGTCTTGTGAGCTGCTGTGATGGGTTGATCGCACTTGACATTTTATGTCAACTGAATATAATTTTAAGATTCAGGCTGACAGAAGCTCTGTTTAACTGAAAAATAAAGTTTACGAAAGCCAGTTCATACTGGAGTAAACAACGAACTAAGCCAAGAGGTTAAGATTATGGGTATGAGATACGCTACCACAAAGAAAATGAAAAAAAAAACTTCGACACATTTTTGTTGAAGCTACATAATTCATCTAGTAGTAGACGCGCTTCGATCGACAATCTATTGAACACGTAAAAATGACACGTTTATCTTGCGATAACACCCCGATTCGAATATTAAAACGCCCATAACTTTTGAACGGCTGAACCGATTTTCATTAAACATACCTAAAAACACTTTCCACAAAATCATCTTTCAAACAAAAACGATATCAAAATCGGTTTATCCGTTTAGTAGCTATGATGGCACAGACAGATACACAAACACACAAGTAAACACGTCAAACTTATAACACCCCTCTTTTTCCGTTGCAGTTTAACATCCATTCCAAATATTTTTGATAATCGTTAACGGATTTCAGTGATGGTGATGTACGAAATGTCAAAATGTAAGAGATAGATTACTAGACATTTCGATCGCACTTGTTATTGGCATTGGCGACAATTTCGTTGATAATATCACTTTGTTTCGAACCCAAGAACTTATAATACAATCTGCTGCAGCCAAAGTTCAATCACATAAGATAAATAACAAATTAAAAGTCTGAGGTATGATATACAATTACATAAGCCCTAAAACAACACAAACTACAAAATTATTATATAATTATTGGTATTATTTATTAATATTTTACTGATATTCAATCCATATTTCCAAGTTGTTGTGATTTAGTTTTCACATATCTCGAGGCTGTATTGTTTCACCTATACGCGCGTATTTTTTATTTTGGTGTAGCTGCAGTAGTTTACTAGATAATAAGCTTTAAGTTGGAAATGGGGCAATGCGCGGCGAATGCGCGGCAAATGCGCTGAACGTTAGACGCTGCAACATTTACATTTTCATCGTAGTCATTTCGGCAGAAAAAGGTCCACAGACTTAAGTCCCGAGCCGGCGCTCATTGATCCACATCGACCGCTTCTCACTTCCAGCGGACTCGCGAATATAATATCTGTCGTTAACTACATTGTAAAGATTAAGCTAATTCCTCTGATCTCGTTATCAGCATTTCGTTCAACTCCTTGATTGCCTGAACTCTGACAATTAATGATGACGTCATATCAAGTTTGATCGTTAGCGTTCAAACTTCCGCGCTTTTAATTAAGAAGTTAGAGATATTATTAGGATTATGGTTGTTATATGTATATAGTAGATATTAGGTCTATTAGAATATTATTACATATCTACGTTCTTATAGCCTTAACAATATATTTCATCATCATAAGCCACTGCTGGACATCGAAGCAAATGACGTTAACAATTGGAGAAGCTTATCCCCTCCAATTGTACGTCATTTGCTTCGTCATTTTCGGCAACTCTGGTCCAGCTGCTACCAGCCTGTACCCAACAATAGAATTTAAGCTTTTTGTAATACTAGCCCAATATGGATCACTGTTGTCCGAATTAGATAATTTTTAATTTGAAAGCGCCTGCCTGGATTCGAACCCACGACCTACAACTTGTAAGTCACGGCCGTTACCACTGGGTCACCACTGCTCCACAATGTACGTATGTTCAAACAAAAATCTTCTGAAAAAGCCAATGCTTTACATTTGGAGCTTTATGACAATCGTTGTCGTTGATCGATTCACGCTTTGTCTAGAGCCTATTGTCTTATGACCAAAGAAGAAGAATCCCTAAAGATTTAATTCTTAAGGGACTACAGAGGTTACAGGGTCACCGGGATGGATTTAGTGAGGTAAAAAGCCCACACTCACTGATCTTTTCCCCAAAAGTCCAAACGCCTTTTGAAGGTTTTCGCCCCGTCGATAAGAAAAATTGTTACAAGAAAATAATGTCAACTTACAGCTTAAGTACACAGTAAGTAGCAGGTACAGCCCTCGCCAACTTAATGGCCGCCCTGAAGTTGGTTTACCGGATGCGCGAGGCACGAAACGGTGTTGTTTTTGTATGAGATTTCCTACTGCGCAGCCATTGTAGCCAACTTCCGGGCGGCCAAGAAGTTTGGTGAGAACTATACACTCAGCTCACTCAGATAGTGTAACTTTCAATTAAATGAAAATAATAAGTACTTATATAAACAAAAATAAAATAACTCTCTAAGAATAAAAATCTTTTAACAAAAAAATTAAACCTACTTCCAAAACACTACTACTACTAAAGCGAAAAATATCTTTCTTTTCGGAAGTCGGTTTCTTTGGTATCTACCTATTTTTTTTTTCGTTTTTGGCACCAACTTCCGAAAAGAAAGTATTTTTTTGGTTTGTAGTGTTTTGTTTTGGTCATTTCTTTTTAGTTCTGGTACCTTATATTACCATGAAAATACGTATTATTAAGAATAACTTATAAACTACTCGGCAGATCATGATCAAATAAATGGGACAGAGAATCATCAAAATCGGTTAACAAACATACAAAAACATTCAATCGAATTGAGAACTTCCTTCTTTTTAAAGTTGGTTGAAAAGTTAAGACTTTATACACTACATAACACTGCAAGACTTAATTCCAGTGCTAAATCTGACAGCCCCTCAGAACACAACACCAAAAAATGGATTTATTTCTTTCTCCATCAAGACAAACAGTCTCATTTACCAGCCGTATTTCTTAAGATTAGACACTAAGAATGATGAGGACATCCTTTAGCACTTTGTCTAGAAAGGCCTAGTCTATAAATTGTAGGAAAGTAGTTAGCACTTCGGAGTCTGAGATAATTGATTGTTTCTTTAGATGCTAAGAATAGGGAGGAAATGGGTTTTATTACCCGATTGCCGAAGGAGGGTTATGTTTTACGAGCGTATGTATGTATGTCCATTTCTTTGGCCACTCCACAGCCCAAACGGTTAAACGGATTATGGCATATGAGGTGTCGCTGGAGTCGTCTTAATAGTAGGAGCGACATACTCGTAGGCTACAATATTTTTTAAATATGGCGCCTTGCTCCTCCAAAAATAAAAGAGAGTGACACACCTTATTTTTCGTTATCATAACTATATGGATATCAAAAGACACCTACTAAATATATATATAGTAACACTTTTATGTAACTATTTTGGCACCAATTTAAAATAAGCGTAACTTTGATTGCAAAATAAATTAGTAAAAAAATCACATACATTTTTTATTCGCTTAAAGCGTATTATTGAGTACCTATTCATAATATTTTACCACATTACTTATTTGGGGAACTCATTCATTAATAAAACTATTTATTCTGAAAAAAAACCAAAAAGAAACAACTGCTAAAAAATAATTATCTGATTCTGAAAGGAGAAAAACATTATTACTTCTTTTGTCACCGCTGGTAGCACTTTATGATGTTTAATCTCTATTTTAATATATTTCATTATAATGATCCTTGAATAAAATATGCCACAAAATAAAATAATCATTATGATGCATTCTAGATTACTTCACAGAATTTAAATGTAAGGGTTTGGTCACGTGACATTTTGATAGCGCTTGATAATCGCATTGTTACATAATTGGCATTTTACCAGTCGCTACCGCGACGCTATTTTGATAGCATGTTACTAAACTTGTATAGAGCCACTGTACTCAAAGTTAAGATTTTTTGCAGCAAACCTTTGAGTGATAAAAAATCACAATATATGCATCCAGAGGCGGTTTTCCATCTGCCGGCTCATTTAAACCGACTTCAAAAAGTAGGAGGTTTTTAGTTCAACAGTATTTATTTTTATGTGTGTCACCTCAAAACATTTTACTAGGTGAACAAATTTTGTTGATTCTTTTTTTTATTTGAAAGCTGGTGCTTCTCATGTGGTCCCATTTAAATTTGGTGAAGATTTGATAAATAATTTCGGAGATATGCAACAGAACCCTTCAATAAACAAGGTTTTGTCATTCAAATGAAGCTGACTCTAAATATTTCAAAAAGTCATCATAAAACTGCCAATCTCAACGCGGAACGCGACGCGATAAATTACTGACGTTTTTTATTTCTGCTCCGTGATAATAAATTCGTAACACTGCAAAATCTGAATATTTATCCTTATTGTATGGTGTTATTATCGAGTTAGCGAGGTGAAATACTGTTCAGTGAAACAAAGCATTTTAAAAACCACGGATTCAATAATAATACGGCAAAACATAACTACTGCAACAAATTTCCATCTACCGGCGCCGGCGGCCACAATTGTCACACCCCCCTGCACCAGCAGCGTTCCTCACCGCGACGGCACCTGCGCATGCTGTGTTTACCGCAAAACTCACCTGACGAGATTGGAACGCGCCTGTTATCAATTGTGTCTGTCATCTTTAATTAATGTAAACAAACTCGGCGCTTGAATAACTGAGAGTTGTTGACCGAAGTGTGTTAATTGGGCAGTCAAGAAGTATTTGGTGTATCGCATTGTTAAGTCGCCGACCCATTTTTAACGTCAACAATGCCTAACAAACACAGAACTCTGCCTCGCTCAGAGGGTCCGCTTGCACCTCAACTAACATCAGAAACCGAGTCGCAGGGTATTGAATCTACTCATTCCAACTCTGCAAACGTCTCTGTTCGAAATAAGCGTCCTCGCCTCGACAATTCTCCCACTGGTGCGGACGGCAGTGACGATAATCTTGTCCAAGGTGATCAAATTCCTAATGTGGATCTAATTGACACCATTCGCCGTGAAATCGAATCGTCAATATTGGCACAACTGAAAATATCTCTAAAAGGTTATTTTAGTCAGGAGTTCCAAGATATTAAGGAAACACTTCAATCGCTGCACGAACTTGAAAAATCTGTGAAATTCATGAGCGCTAAATTTGATGAAATGAAACAAGTTTGTGAAACAAATAAGGATACTATAAAACAATTGAAATCTGATAATGAAGGGCTAAGGACTGCTGTATCAGACATGTCAGCAAGACTGAATCTGCTCGAACAATACACACGCCAAGACAATGTTGAAATTAACGGGCTTCCTGAAAGCAGTAACGAGAACCTCATCAGCACTGTGGTACAGTTGGGCAAGGTAGTGTCATGCAACATTCAGGAACCTGATATCTTGTCAATTACCCGAATCAGGAAACTTGACTTGGATAGTAAACGTCCGCGTTCAATTGTTGTGAAACTCCGTAACACGAGAATGCGTGATGAAGTTTTGGCCTCAGTTATGAAATTTAACAAGTCTCTGGATAAGGACAAGAAATTAAACTCTAGCCTTTTGGGTTACGGCGGCACCAGGTCACCTGTTTTCGTTTCTGAGCACCTGTCTCCTATGAATAAGGCAATCCACGCGGAGACTAGGAAAGTAGCTCGAGAAAAGGGTTACAAATACGTCTGGGTTCGTGACGGGCGCATACTTGTACGCAAAGATGACGGTGCTCGTCCCAGGCAGATAAAAAGTATCCAAGCTATCTCCCTTTTGTAGAATCCAATATTGGACAACATCTAGCAAAAAACCCTGAGATAACTATTAAAATTCAACATTTATTACCAGAATTTTAGAGGCATGAGAACAAAACTTTCAGATATAAGCATGGCAGCAAGTATAACCAAGTATGACCTGATTGTAGCTACAGAAACTTGGCTCAATGCCAACATTAATGATGGTGAGATCATGAGCAACCATTACAACATTTATCGGAGAGACAGGAGCTCCAGTGCGCGGAATGGCAAGGAGGGCGGAGGAGTTTTAATGGCTGTATCGAAAACACTCAATGCCATGCGAGCTTGCCAATGGGAAACATCTGCTGAAGATCTCTGGGTAAGCATCAAAATCAGAGAAGGTAAGAGAATAAATGTATGTACCGTTTATCTCCCCCCACCTGTCACTCAACACCATCTGGACTTGCTGTTGGATAACGCATCGAGAGTCATTGAGACTACAGGCGACGATGTGATAATTATCGGTGATTTCAACCTGGGATCCATAGAATGGAAAGCAGACCATACCCCCAACGCGACTGTAACTAAACCTGTCATCTACAACAGCGGCCTAGGCTATTCTTTGATAGATTTTATGTCCTCTAATTCCTTGTCTCAATTTAACCATATTACGAACTCTAAAGACAGAATCCTTGATTTAATTTTATCAAATGTGAATAATGTTATTGTAAAAAAATCTGCAATTTCTATGTCAAAAGTGGACAACCTTCATCCACCCTTGGAGGTTTATTTCGACTTGGGTATTTGTAGCACCCTAAAACCTAAAAAAAAAAACGTAATTATAACTACAGGAAAGCGGACTACAAATTAGTAAATGAAAAATTAGGAGAAGCAAACTGGAACGATATATTTCTGTCACATCTTGATGTTGATTCTATGGTGTTTTCGTTTTATGAATGTCTACTCAAAGTCATAGAGGAAACAGTTCCCAAAATCGCTCATGTCAAGCGCAACTTTCCTCCTTGGTATTCTAAAACACTTGTAAGAGTGCTTAACGAAAAGGAAAAAAAAGGAAAACGATTAAAAAAATACAATAACCCTCGCGATGAAATAGAGTATAGAATCCTTGGTAACAGAGCGCGGTCAGTAATTAAACATTGCTATACAAAATATGTCCACACTATGGAAAAAAATATTAGCTCCAATCCCAAATCCTTTTGGTCATTTGTGAAGGGTAAAAACTCAAATTCATCCACCATGCCTTCGGAAATCAAGCTTGACGATTTAACCGCTAGTACGGGTGAAGACATATGCAAGCTCTTTGCTCAACATTTCTCGTCTACGTTAAATGCCCCCTCCTCTAGTAATACGACGCAAACTCCTGTGTCGCAGACTCAAAAGTTTCCTCAGAGTACACTAACTTCTATGAGATTCACCGAAAGGCAAGTCTTAAGTGCACTATCCCGTATTGACATCACGAAAGGAGCTGGACACGATACCTCCGGTCTTTATCAAAAGATGCGCTCGTTATCTTTCCCTCCCACTATCGTTGATATACAATAAATCAATTGAAACTTCCCAATTCCCTGTGGAATGGAAAAGGGCTAACGTATTGCCAGTTTTCAAAAAAGGAGACAAATCTGACGCTAAGAACTATCGCCCTATTTCTTTGCTATCCCTGTTTTCCAAGATTTTTGAATCCCTAGTCATTCCCTACCTGACTGCACATCTCAAAATACAAATACGTATTAAAATAAAATACAAATAATAAGCCTCAGAACAGCACGGTTTCTGTTGTAAAAAATCAACTGTCAGTAACCTGTCATTATACCTCAATGACATCTCCAGTCATGTCGACGCGGGTCTACAAGTTGATGCTTTGTATACTGACTTCAGCAGCGCGTTCGATAAAGTTGACCACCAGATACTACTTGCCAAACTGGAGAGACATGGGGTGCATGGGAACCTTGTGGAATGGTTTAGGTCATACTTATGCGACCGGAAACTAAGGGTAGTGGTAAATGGCTACCATTCGCCCGAATACTATGCTACTTCCGGTGTGCCCCAGGGTTCTCTTGCCGGGCCGATTCTCTTCATTATATTTATCAACGACATAGTAAGCCATATCAAGCACAGCCAATGTTCACTTTTTGCAGACGACCTGAAAATTAATAGAATTATCGAATCCAAATCAGACGTCGCACTGCTACAGTCAGATCTAGATTCCCTCCAAGAATGGTGTATTGCAAACAAGATGGTGCTCAACGTTTGCCCGCAAAAACCTGAAAGTAACATCTTCTTTTTCACTTAATGGAATAGCACTCCAGAAAGTAGATGTCATAAGGGATCTGGGGGTCTTACTTAGTAGTAACCTATCTTTTACTCCTCATATCGATAACATCTTGTCGAAAGCTGGCAAGATGATTGGTCTCATCAAGAGAGTTGGTCACGACTTTAGGGGGACACATGCATTGAGGGTACTTTTTAATTCCTTCGTGCGGAGTACCCTTGAATATGCTTCTCCAGTTTGGAGTCCGGTGTACAGAGTGCACATCAACCGCATCGAACGAGTTCAAAAACATTTCACCAGATACCTTCGATACAAAGATCACAGCTTCCCATACAGGGCTGACTACCCACAGCGACTGACTCATTTTGGTTGGCATTCGCTTGAACAGCGTCGTGTTTTAGCTGATGTCACTACCGTTAGCAAAATTCTAAAAGGTCATATATCCTCACACCAACTTCTTGCTAATCTTTTCCTTAGTGTGCCCCGCCAGTGCCCAGTCAGATCAGTACGTAAACTCGAAACGATTGCTGTCAAATCATCTCGCACAAATCTTGGTCGGTCAGCTCCTTTGAACCGAATTATGGCAATAACTAATAGGGTAATCTCCGCTGATACCGGGATTGACATTTTTTGCGACAGTTTAGCAAAGCTCAGACAAAAACTGTTACAGACTGATTTGTGGTCAACAACACCTCACTAGTCATTTCAGAAAATAAAATAATCAAGCCAATTTTGTCAATAATGTACTTATATTACCTAATCTATAATTATAATTAAATCAATTAATAACTAGTATCAATCTTTTTATGCAATGTTTTACAATTTTTTTAATCAAATGTTATTATTAATCTTTTTATGAAATGCTTTTCAATCTTTTTGTCAATGATATTCAATTATTAACTATTATATTCATTTTTTTATCAAATGTTTATAGTAATTTTATAATTCAATTCAAACATATAACTTATTTAATTATCCATAATTAAATAAGTTATATGTTTGTTTTAATAATTTATCAGTCATACCTACATCTAATTTAATGAATTTATCTAAAATCAAATTTGTATAAGTTGTGTTCACCTTTAAGTGACATGTTTGCACGGAATGATGTTTTATGTATAATTATGTGTAAGTTTTTCTGTAAACATGTAGTTGGTGTTCCTATCAATAAATAAATAAATCTCAAAATTAATACTACCTTGAACTCCTCATTACCGATATGAATTCGGCAATCAAGATCCAGTATAACCCTTCTTAACCCCAACAAAATTATTTTCCACTAACTTTCGTTCAAACTCCCCACTGTTCTCCGTCTCCCCACAGTGTGACTTATGACCTTCCGCCCACATCACAGATATATATGCTGCAGCAAATCTAACTAATGGGCTCAACTCTTAAATGTCACGGTTGCATCCACGTGGAAAATATTATACGAAATAATGGTTTATTTTATGAACTTTCACCGTTATTGAGTAAAAGTGAAATGTGAGAATAGGTCATTCTTTTTTCGTGGAAGTGTCTTTTTTGGTGGTAAAAGGATGCGGGATTCAGTGGAAACAATAGGAGTTTTATGAGCCATATATTTGTAAAGGAAATTGAAGTTGAGCTTTCAGTGAAAATTTTAAAGAAAGCTGCCTTATAGAACAATTTAATAAGCCCTAGTTTTTTGATCCGAAGGCAACTCAACTAATAGTTAAAAGTCGTAACCCATGTTAAAATTTATCTAAAATATATTTTCATCAATTGATAGCTTAAAAAATGTTTCATTAAAAATCTATTATACAAAAAATATTAACCACCCGAAGTTGTTGCGTTTAACTTGACCATAGGCTAGCAAATGGTTAAATTCTTAAACTTGCTTTAGTTAATTAACAACGATCAAACAAATAGGGATTGCTCAATATAACCTCATCCCAGTATTCAGGAAAAACTCACATAGATACCATTGCGAAGAATAAAATTGAGATCTTTTCACAGCTTAGCTAAAGGGCATACTTGACCGAATTTCCCTAATACCTACTGTATTATTTTACTCAGCAAATACTTTTACTGGACTTTTAGGAAAATAAGGAAACGAATTTTGACAGTGAGGGCTAAAATAAAATGTTATTGCTGGCAGATTATACGAGCATATCAATTACTTTATAACAACAAAAGGCGAGCTTAGCTTTGCTGTAATCATATTTTTATATCGGAGACAAACAATATTGATATTGATAAATTTTATTCATTGAACGCTACCGCTTAGATGATAAAATAATATCCGCTTGACATAAAATAATATAGTAATGCTAAAAGCACATTTACAGGATGTTCCATGCCGTTAAGAATATCAAAAGTGGCACCAACAAACTAAACCCTTGCCCAACAATTTTAATATTCATAAAAAATCAGATTGTTATACGTAAGTTTATTAGTATTAGCCAGGTCAAATATTTATTTATTGTCGGATGTTTATAATATTTTATCTCTAGTCCTAAGTTATAGCTATCTTTATTTCATGTAATTATTTTCGTTGCGGGTTTCCAGAAGGCCTAGTGTGACCCCTGGGAGGTTCTGCGGGCTTTCTCTGAATTGCTCTAGTAAGTTGCTTGCGAGAATTTATTTTATAATATAAATTTGACTGACTATTATGACCTCGACTGAGCTCAAAATATTTACAACATTATTACTGGAAGGCTTCATTAAACTAATTTATTCAGTTAAACTCACTTTGTTTCTTATTTTTTTTAAAAGGTAATGGCCGCCCTAAGTTTCAATGGCACCCTAAAACATGTTGATCAATAAAATGACTGATCACCAATATTATCCAAACTCGTACAGTCATTTTCACAAATTCGCTTTTTTATGTTTTGGTTGTTTCAAATCCTACCTTTTTAAAACCTTCCTTAACTCTTCTCCATACAAAAACAGTGCTTGTATGCGCGTACGCCTAACCGTCAGAAGAATGTTGCATTTCAAACCCACACAGTTTGCCAATAACACCTACACACAGGAAGAGGAAAAGTTGTTCCTCTGCTTAGCGCTACGGAAATCCTGCACGTGGATGATTATGCTGTGGCATTTATTTTCCTGTATGAATGCGTAGGGTTATTAATTTTAATTGCACTGTTTTGTTGTCACCGTAGTCAGTAATAATCAAAAATTTCAAAATGTATGGGATTGACATGCACTGCCGAAATGTAACGTGGTCAATATCAAACATTTTGGATAGTAGCTGCCGCTGATAGAATGTAATTTTGACCCCAAGGCTGCATAATATATATTATTATTATGATACCCACACGGCATCCTCAGATTTTATATAAAAGGATTTGGTACAATGCACCACACACTGAAAAGATGGAAAACAAACAAACTATGACCGATACATACGATACAAGCTTCCTCTTTTCTCTCGGAAACGCAATTGCGAGTTAATCTAAAATTTACACTTTCTGTGAAAATAGTCCACGAGAAAAAGCTAATAAAGCCATATTCGTGTCACTCCTACATCAGTTATTGGCTACATTTTATATCCAACACAATTTCTTTGGTCAATTTAAAAAAATTGTCAAAAATCTAATTTTATGTTTTTTTACATGTCTATGTATTTTTCAAGCTTTTTTTACAAGTTTTTAATTAACTAGCAATGGTTAGTAATGGTGGTTATGGTTACTAGCAATGTGTTTATGTATGTAAGTGTGTTCGGGTCAAATCTTGCAACTTAATTTTAAAGCAGTTATCCTCCACTGATTAAGATGAAATTTTGCATACACGTTTAGTTTGATTGACAATGCATGTTTAGCAAAGTGACGTCTTTCTAAATCCAATATGGTAAACGGCCCAGGATGGCGGACTAGTTATTTTTGTGCATTGCCATGATATAGGTATCAAATGAAAGGAATTGCTGGGAAGAATACGAAAAAAGCATTCATTTAAAACTTGGTATGGATTCATTTTTAATTTAATGTTTTTTAATATATTATTACGGACTACTTATGTTGAAAATAAATTAATTGTTATTTATTATAGCCATGTTCCACTTTGTTTGAATTCCGTTGATAGATGGAAAACAGCGGCCCTTGCCCTTACCGGAAATTATTAACAGTTTAAAGAAGCTTAAATACTCAAGATCCCTATCCAATCTCATTCGACAAACACCGAATAACCTTCGACTTTATTTATCTTGTATTTATCGGTAAGAGTTCAGATTATTAACAAAACTTCCCCAAGAGGCTGCTGGCCCAAATTCTTGGCAAATATTTGGGAGATTCTCTTGTTTCGGTTTTATTGAGGCTGAAGTTTTAATGTTTTTGCATTATTGAGAAATGTTTGGGGTATCCTGCTGGGTTGGTAGGGATTGAGAATAGGGTTGCCAACTTTTATTAGAAGAAATAGAGTATATTTGATTTCAAAGGTGGTAAATAAAGAGTACGGACTTCCAAAAAAGAGTATTAGTCATTTTATATTTTCTTAAATGTATTTTATTCGTACTTTTTGCAGCACATAACAATTTTTCATGGTTTTTAAATGGATTGTATGACTCCAAACAATTTAACTCTAAATGTATATAGAGCAAGAGCTCATTTGTAATCAATTTCAATGAAGCTCTGTTTCTCTCTGCCCGCCACTTCACATTCATGACCGAAAAAACTCTCTCAGTAAATGCTGAAGTGGCGGGTACTAGTATAGTAAACATTGTGTAATGAAGAGTATTTCAGCATACTCTATTAGTGTTATAGATTATAGAGTATACATGATATAGAGTACAATACTCTATTTTAGAGTACGGTTGGCATCTCTAATTGATAATGGTGTAGGCATTGTATATTGTTTGAATATTTGAACTGAACGGGAGTGAACAGATGTTAGTCAAGCAAACAAGGGCAACGAAGAGATTAACTTTGTAAATTGGAGTAAGCCATTTAAGAATTTCACAAAATAAACAGCACTTATAAACCACGCAGTTCTACTGCTACTACTACTACTACTACTGTTCTACTCAGTAGAACTATAGACAATACCAGTGAGGCTCTAGATAAAGTGTTATTCTATCAGTGATGGCAATGATGGTCGAAATGCCAAAATGTATGGATGGATCATGTGACATTTTAATAGCGCTTGACTTTATTTTTCACTCGGGTCACCCAGATCTTACGCAGATGTTCTAAGAAAACCAGGAGCCCTAATTAGCTTCTGGAACGAGGTGGGCTGGTTGGAATAACAACCAAACGGCCACTATGACCCACGCACAGTGGATCACCTCAAGGACTAAGTGCGGAAACCAAACCCCCTAACATAGAACATAGACATTATTTTTTTACCTTATACAAGATTTTATTTAATTTGCAATGTAGGCATGTATGTAAGTGTGTTCAGGTGAAATTTTGCATACACGTTTAGTTTGGATAACAATGCATAGTTAGCTTAATGACGTCATTATAAATCCAATATGGCGGACGGCACAAGATGGCGGATTAGTTATTTTTTGTGCACTGTCATGATATGGGTATCAAATGAAAGGGTTTGCCGAGAAGGATACGAAAAAGGTAAGTAATAAAAAAAACAATTGCTATGGCGTCACTTTCGGTGAACGATTAGAATTTCACTTGTCTAGTAGCTCAGTTCTTGTTTTAAATGTGCTGCTCGCGATCAGTTTTATTGGTGAAATTCGCCACTAAAGTATTTCATACTTCGATCAATACTTCATTCACTTGTTTTTGATGAAAACTATCGCAGAGTCACATTTTTAACCCCCGACGGAAAAAGAGCACTCCTCATAAGTTTGAAGTGTGTATCTGTGTGTTGGTGTATCTGTCTGTGGCATCATAGCTCCTAAACGATGAACCGATTTTGATATAGTTTTTTTTTACTGTTTGAATCGGGGTGCTTTCGCAAGATAACGTGTCATAATAGAGTCTCGATCGAAGCTTGTCTACTATTACATAAATTATGTTACATGAAATAAAAACATGCCGGGGTTTTTTTAGATTTCAATATTTTACTTGGGATACCAACTCTTCGCCTAGCTTACTATTCTCAGTGCTAATATATTTAATTTAGACAATTCTAGAATAAACATTGTGTAAATCTATTTGGGGAGAAGACACATTTCCTAAACATACGCTATTTGTATATTGTTGAGCTGTCAAATTGAAATCTATTGCAATCGTGCTGCTAGGTAATTGAGTAGGTACCTATTTTCTGTTCCTTCTTCTTGTCTTTTTACTATGTGTGTGTACATAAATGGTTAAATAAAAAAATACAAAAATAAAAATAAGTCCGCCATTTTGCAGTTCTTACTGAATAAATGTATTAGGGAGCCGGTTCCCTATCCTACATTAGATGCATTAAAAAAAAAACATATTCCTACTTCATTGGTGATTATTTGGCTAGCTCGCGACATATTTTTCTATAGTTTCGCGCTTGACTACTATCTACGAAATAAACAATAATAATAATCCTTATCCTTATAATTACAAACTATAAAACAAAGTCGCTTTCCGCTGTCTGTCCCTATGTATGCTTAGATCTTTAAAATTACGCAAAGAATTTTGATGCGGATTTTTTTAATAGATAGAGTGATTCAAGAGGAAGGTTTATGTGTATAATACACGCAGGCAAAGCCGCTGGCAAAAGCTAGTATTCTATAAACAAAAGTTGAATCCTATAAAGTAACCTTTTTGTTTTGAGTAAAGCTTGCCACTATATTCCAAGTCACTGCATTTCCTAAATCCCAGAATCGACAGTGACAACCATCAAAAAAGCTAAAAGAATATGTATTTGTCATTCTGTTGCGTTTTGAATTTGAAACAGAATTTGTTTTTTTTTTTTTTTTTTTTTTAATCGAATATAGGCTCGCGCTTGACCACTATCTCACCTGATAGTAAGCGATGATATGGTCGATGGTGGAGCACGCTTGCCTAGAAGTAACCTATTCACTCTTGACTTAAAGACCCCTAGATTGTAGCTATCGGGAAACACAGACTCCGGCAGGGAATTCCACTCTTTAGCTGTACGCATAATAAAAATATTCCCAAAACGTTTAGTGCGTATGGGTGGTGGTGGTGGGTACCATATATCGATGACGCATCGCCGTACGTCTGGTAGTCCGATGATGGAACGGGCTGGGTGGAATTAAATCATGCAATTCCATCGCACACTCCCCGAAATGTAACCGATAAAAAACCGACAAGCTGGCAACTCGGCGACGATGTTCAAGGCTCTGACTTGATTAATCAAAAGCCGGTTTCAAATTGAAACCGCAACAGAAGTTTAAACTTAGCACACGCAGAAAGCACCTGCAGCCGTATTGCCTATGTGCGCAAAGAGTTTGAACTCTATCCAAGTGACCAAATCGACCAATCACATGCGAGATGAATGACGCGATGTGGATTTCCGTCTTGTGTGATTGGCCGATTTGGTCGCTTGGATAGAGTTCAAACTATTAGCGCAATTACGCATTACGGCTGCTTAGTTAAGGTATAATATATTTTTCTATCCGAATATGTTCCCTTTGCTTTATGAAATACTTTCAGACAGAAGCTAGTGGGTATTCACTCGTAAAATGTATAAAGGTATGTCGGAAATACTGAACCGCAATGGCAGACGATAGACGCATGTGGAAACGGGAACGAATGATATTTGTCCAGCAGTCATGCCATAACGGGCTGATAAGACTATGACAGACATCCCACCCATACGCAAAAAGCGTTTTGCGAATATTTTAGTTGTGCGTGCAGCTGAGAGTGGACGCTGCCGGAGTCTATTGTTTCCTGCTAGCTACAACATAGGGGTATTTAAGTCAAGAGTGAATAGGTTACTTCTAGGCACACATCCTTCACCGTCGACCATATCACCGCTTTATCATCATTCGAGATAGTGGTCAGACGTGAGCCTATAATTAAATTTAAACAAGTAAAATTTCAAAATTTAAAAACCCGCGACATATGTTTTATTTCATGCTACATAATTTATCTAGTACATAGTAGATACACTTCGATCGGCAATCTATTGAACACGTAATTATTACACGATAATTGCGGAAACACCCTGATTGAAACAGTAAAACGCCCATAACTGTTGAACGGCTGAACCGATTTTATTAAAACGTAGCTAAGAATAATCTCGATTAAGATTCCTTTTAAACAAAATAAAACTAAATCAAAATCAGTTAACCCGTTTGGACGCTATGATGCCACAGACAGACACACAGTAACACGTCAAACTTATAGCACCCCTCTTTTTTCGGCGCGGGTTAAAAATCATGCGTATCAGTTATCCCCAGTTTACTACTTGTGTAATATACGAGAGCCTAATCTATCCTCTTTATATCATGTAGTATGTGCCGAAGCAAGTAGAGAAGAAAATCGAGGATTAGGCAGCTGACGGAACTCGCTATGACCCCTTTACATTGTAAGTTATCTGAAAAGAGTAGCCATCAAACTAAATATAGTAGCGCAGGGCCGGATTGACGAGATAAGGTTTCACGGCCGCGCGGCCGGCTGCCACTTCTGGTATTCAATTTCGATATGAAGTATTTCAGTATCGGTATGCTTATCCACTTCATATTTAAACAGAGACACTGATATTAAAATTATATAGAGTGTCATGAATAGTATGCTGTTAAAATTATTATAATATATAAAATTATCCTGGACCCATTCCAAACACAGTGCCAGTGTGGAGCCCCTTCACAGGATATGCTCCAGCTCCTTTCCTGCCCACATGCACAACCCCTGCACTTTCCAAGACTTGAACGAGGCCAACGACAGAGCTATCCAGGTGGCCACATTTTGACTGGTACAAAATTTGAATCAAAGCAGTTTTCGAAATATGGACTATACAACTGAACTCATTAACGAATAACAGCACGAAGCTGTATTGAGTTATTATGGGTATTTTGTCAATTTTTAAAGTAAAACTAAAAAGAGAGAAAATAACTCTGTCACAAAAAAAATAAACAGACTTTAAAAACAAAACACTAAAAGTGCAAAATAACTTTCGTTTCGGAAGTCGGTGTAGGAAAACCATAAAAGAAGAGGTACCAAAGACAAGAAGTTTTTATTTTAACAAATATATTTGAAACTCTGTACCTTTGTTTATTTTAACACGATTAAATAAGTACCTAAATAAGAACGTATTTGGTTTAAATAATATATAATGAGGTGGTTCCGGGGTGGTCTTTTAAGAGGTACTGAGACACCTTTCACGTGCTACACACTTTCTGGCTGTTTCCCTAAATTTCCAGGCGGCTTTTAAATATTTCCTCCTTCCGACACAAAACCAGGTGTTGTGTTTTTGTGCTCACAAAAATCACCAAACAAACTGAAAACCTTCATAACACTTTTCTTTAAAAAAAGACAACAAAAAGCTCTATCTGCAAGTTTAAAACCGAGTACATCCCTGCCATTCCGCTCGTAAAGGTACTAAGGGTTGAATGAAATATCTTCCACCTTCTTTCAGGGCATGAGTAAAAATTGAGGGTGACATATTTTAGGGGCCCGCAACCGCATCAAAGGGTTCTGTGGTTTTTGTCGCTAAGTACCGTCGGTAGGGTTAAGGATCTTTGTTGTGGAGTACTTAAGCTCGTGTTTAGGGTTGACCCAATGCCTAATTTACGGGACAGGAAATGACTGTTTATACAACAAGATACAGACTGTTTAGTTTGGGGCCTATTAGATTTCCAATCCAGAGTATGTATTCATACTGGACTTCTTGACTATCGTTATCGCTCGATACATAGATTAGTGATCGGGATTTATTGTTATTAGCAGACAGCAGAATGTTGCCATCTTCTCGTATCCAAGCATGCAGGTATTCCTGTTTTACTTATCCAACACAGAGAACCCTACACGTGAATCGCAATGAAATCAGCAGCGGAATACATGATGTTATATGCTTAAAAGGATTAGGAGCCCTTTGTTCCATAATACTACAAAATGGTTCAACCAAATCCGTTAACAACAAACAAGGTTTAAATCTTTGTGTCAGCGGGTCAGAATGTCAAGAAGGATACTTCCTTCAATAAATGCGGTAAATATAATTTAGTACGAGTATTATAGTTTTCTATTATGGTCCTTACTCCGCTTTGGTGCCGTAAAACAGTTACTTTCAATATGCCCACGCCTTAGTATAACGGCCAGGTTAAAAGGTATGAAAAAAAAGTTAGTTAAAGAAATCTAAAATACCCCTCAGGATGGGTTGGAAGAAAAAAATTTTTTCCCTTAGTAAAATGGCGCCCAAAATCTGCCATTTTTTTGTTTTCCTATTTTTATGTAGCTAGTCGCAGTCGCAGGGTTAAGACGCATCGATTGACGTCAGAATCATCAAAATCGGCCAACACGTTTGGTCTCTAGAACGCCACATAGGAACAAACAAACATACATACATACATACATAGACTTATAAACACATTACCCTCCTTCGGCAGTCGGGTAAAAATATACCTATATTTATTATTGATTAACTTACATAACTATTTGTGAAACATGATTTTCTCGCGTTACTAAAAGTTTTGCTTTTAAAAAATAACAACACGATATTTTTTCGCTACTTTTGCCTATTCCTCCAAAACGACTTGGAGGTTTAAAAATATTTTTACACAGAAAAATTTATGGATTCTAAGTATAACAGAGCATCGCACCATGCCCGCGGGTGCAGTAGTGTGGCCTGGGTTGTCCTCTGGACCTAACGTGTTGCAAGCACGGGTCAAATAAACTCACGTTATATTTGGCTTGCTGCGTGGGGCTGTAGGCTCGCCGCGGTGGTCGTTCTGTACGACTCGCCACTGATTCTAACCATCAATTTTCTTCTTAACTTACACAAGTTATGTAAATCAAAAAATGACTTGGAGGTTTAAAAATATTTTTATACAGAAAAATTATGGATTCTAACCGTCCAGTTTTGGAAGTATAATTATAACAGAGCATCGCTCCATGGCCGCGGGTGCAGTACCTTTCGCTGTGTTGCCCTCTGGACCTAGAGAGTTGCAAGCACGAGTCAAACAAACTCACGTTATATTTGGCTTGCTGTGTGTGGCTGTAGGCACGCCGCGGCTGGCGTTCTGTACGACTCGCCACTGATTCTAACCATCAAATTAATTCTTAACTAACACAGGTTATGTAAATAAAAAAATACTTTGCATACAAAAATGTTCTAAAAGAGGTCCAATATTGCTATTTTGGCTCCGAGCGGACCCACGGCCAGTACCGCGTTAACAATGGGGCATAACTCCTTAAACAGGCTCTTCCATCTTGCCGCAGTTTCACTTCCGTTGCAGGATAAAAAGTAGCTTAAGGCACTCGTGGCGATAGAAACCTACACTGGTTTCTATCAGTGAAATATTCTTTGCAATCATTATATTTCTTTAGGTATTCTCAGAGAGGTATTCTTGAGGTATTCTTTTATTATGCGTACAGTTAAGGAGTGAAATTCCCTGCCGGAGTCTGTGTTTCCCGATAGCTACAATGGGTTTTTTCTAGGCATGCGTGCTTCACCGTCGACCACATCATCACTTTCCATCAGGTGAGATAGTGGTCAAGCGCGAGCCTATTGATAATAAAAAAAAAAAATTACCTCCCCCAATCAAACAATTTCGTGGTTGATAAAGGCACAGCGAAATTTTTAAAAGATAACCCAAAACTCTGATCATCAATCTCCTATAAGTCAAGGTAGGGCATTACTTTCAGTAAAGGGTCAAGTCCGTTAACATTGCAAAGAGTTCGTTTACGTAATAGAACTCGTTTAATTGGAATAATTTCTACAAAAACATGGGTAGTTCGTGGAACCAGAATTTGTTATGATCGCAACACGTTATTACTTCAATCAAACCCGATGGGAAGCCTACAAAGTTACGTGAAATGTTTCTAATTAAACTTTAGGTGCAAATGACTCTCACCTCGTACTCCTTGAAAAGGGGTACTCACCTGACTACATTAAAGCTGCTGTACTGGTTATGAATTTCGCAGAATTAGAAGAAGTTATGTTAAGATGGGTACGTATTCAGAACTAATAAAAAAGATACAGTTTTTCGCCCACTAAAAAAAACTAAAGGCTTTACTTTAGCATCGGTTTTAACATGTATAAACATTATTTTTTTATAATGTCAAAATAAATATACTATTTCTAAGCTAATGAACTTACAGGAATTTTAGCAGATAGCTACTATAAACAACGCTGGAAATTTAAATTAACGTTTTTTCTATTTACTTTTCATTGTTATTATTCTACCAAAATAATCAACCCTCACACAAAAGGCAGTTTAAAAAACATTACTTTGCTTACATACCGTTTAACTGGCTAACTCCTGAAAAGTTGTAAAACACTGAATAATAACCAAAATTCAACAAACCTCTGTGGACTCATAGACTCATACAATTCATGCGAACTCACCAATTTTGGTCAAAATGCTAAACTTTGTTGAAGTAAAGTTTAAGGTACAATTTACATTGGGTCCTAAAGGACCATTGGTCCTGTTTGTCTGAACTAAGATAAGTGTGGAACGGTCTAGTGTAATATTGAACTAGTTGTATCTGGTTTAGGTAATCCCTTGGGACAGTGAACCTAGAAAATTGAGTTTAAAATATTGTGTGTGTAAATGTTAGATACCGCGTACCAAAAACTCGTTGATAAGATTATCAGTTTGCAAAGAATGAGCTTTTTGAAACCTTGAAACCTTGCCAAGGATATTATATTCCTATTATTCTGTCAGACTCAGATTCTCATTCAAATATTGATTCAATTTATTACAGCAAATTATTTCATTCTTGATTCTCATATTCGTATGGATGGCATACGTAAGGTGCAGCTGAAATCAGCTTCAGTTGGTTACACCATCTGATATCATGCTGAACTGAGGCTTTTTAGGAATAACAAAATGGGGCTAATTTATTCGATGTATTTATACGGCCAATAAAAGAGTTTTCTTTCTGTAATTTAGAAGGTAAGAAAATACCAAACGACGATAAATTATACTTATCAAACGGAAAGACAAACAAACTTCCTTTCACATTATTGATATGGACTAGTGGATAACAACAATCTATACTCACGATAATACTCTCACAAGCCGTTACCCTATACTATTTTATTCCATTTCGGCAAAAAAATGTGTGCAAGTTAACCCATTAACCCTGAGCTAGGGATAATAGTTTTAACATTGATCTTCCTATAAGAATCAAGTGTCTCCAATTACTATTATGATTATAGTTATGATACCATAGTACTGTAACAGCTATCACTTTAAATATTACGCTTTACTTGAGGTAAATATAGGATTAATTCCTATTAATTCTTTATATTTTACATCATTTATCAAAGAACACGCTCCTATCAGGCGTCCTGAACGTTTTTGACACTCAGATCATTCTAATTACGAATGATTTTTAAAGTGTATCCAGCCAGTAACAATAAATACAGAGAATGGAGCAATGCAAACTTATTACAGTACCTTGTCAAAGTGACATTCTAATAAGGTCAATCCAACTTTTGACAACGATCGATTTTTCAGCAATATCGATGTTCGTCCGTCTATGTCTGTCCTCGGCGTCGCGGAGAGCATCGTGCAGTTTGATGTACAGCGTTAAATGGATTTGGTCAGCCTACCTGACCGGGCTACAACTCCACGGCCTCCTGCTATATTAATGTGGAACAATTTTAAAGTATGATACGATTTCTCTTTAAGTACGATTTCTCAATCGTATCCAAACCAAGCCAAGGAGGAAAGCAGCCAAGGACAGATACAGACGGAGGAACATCATAACAGAAAAGTTAATTTCCTGTCGGGGGAATCAAGACTTCTAAGTAATGAGGAACACGCAGCGAGGAGGATTATTAATAATAACTACGCAAAATGGATGTATCAATCTGTTTATTCGATATATAATTTAATTAATGTTATACTATAACAATGTAATACTACTTAGAGAAGAGAGAAGGAAAAGTAAAATTTTAAAAATTTAAGCCCCTGACACAATTTTATTTCATGCTACATAATTTACGAGTATCTAGTAGTAGACACGCTTCGATCGACAATCTATTGAACACGTAGTTAGACAAGATATCAAGATATCGTGCCTAATTACGTGTTGCAAGCGAAAACACCCCGATTCAAACAGTAAAACGCCCATAACTTTAGAACAGCTGAACTGATTTTCATCAAACATAGCTAAGAACACTCTCGATAACTTACTTTTAAACTAAAAAAAAACAAAATCAAAATCGGTTAATTCGTTTAGGAGCTATGATGCTACAGACATATACAAAAATACGCAAACACACGTCCAAATTATAACACCCGTTTTTTTCCGTTAAAGCAAAATTGTGTATCTGTTACAAATATGACAATGTATTCAATAAAATAATGTTAAATGCTATGTGTGTTTATTTATTGAGTTGACAAGCAATTGGGCATATAGCGGAGGTCTTTAGATCTCTGAAAAACCCATTCTTTGTCACAGTCAGATGCTCGTCACCTGTTCTGTTCTTAATATAGCTAACTACCGGAAATATATTCTTTTGGCCTGAATCCATTTTGTTTATTTGACAAACGGTAGAGTTAAAAATACAAAAAAACATTAAGAGCATTGTTACGAAAGCTTGACGTAATTACGACAAAAAATAACTAAAAATATTTTACGAAAAACAGTCCTCACTAAGAATCTGCCTACCTTTTTCCCAATTAGTTTGGGGCTGGCTTCCAATATGACCAGATGCAGCTGAGTACCAGTATTTTAACCGATTTCAAAAAGGAGAAGTTTATCAATTCGACTGTCTTTTTCTTAAGTGAAAACTTTTTACTAGGTTTACGGATTTTGATGATCCTTTTTTATTTTAAAGCTTGTGCATCTCATTTAAATTTGGTGAAGAAATCTGCTGAATAACTTCGGAGATATACAAAAGAACTCTTCAATAAACAGTCCAGTCAGTACAGTTCACCCTGGTACACTCTTATTTCACCAGTTATTTCCATGTTTAATATTATTCGGGTAATCTATTCTGGCATAACTTTGTGCATTATAGGTACCTTACTATAGAAATTGCTCATTAGGTTATACATTAACTAATGTTACATATTAACTAAAAAATAAAAACGTTGTTGCCAAAAAATAAAGACTACCAAAAAAAACACTAAAATGTGAAAAATATCTTTAATTTCAGAAGAAGGTGTCAAACAACGAAGAAACAAAAACAGAAACACCGACTGCCGAAAAAGAAGTTATTTTTCACGTAGTGTTTTTTTTGGAAGTCGATTGTATTCTTTTTTTTTGTTTTTTTATTGGGTGAGACTTTTTTTTTATATAAAACGTTGCCCCACACTAGGAATTTCTGCCTGTATCGTGGGTGCGTTTACAAATATATACACTCACATACACAACACCCAGAGCCGGAACAACTATCTTAGGTCATACAAATATTTGTTCCGTGCGGGAATCGAACACGCGACATGCAGCGCAGCAGTCAATCACTCAACCACTGCGCCAACCGTGACTGCCCTTACATTTATCCGACTTTCACAACCGAGTTACTGATTAACTCAGGACTGGGTTTTGGCTCTACCGAAGATCTACATTGTCTATAGCCGGGACCAATACCATAACGTGCTTTCCATGCTATGTAACCCTTCCTCCGACCGACCTCGGCAAGCGTTGCTTTACCTTGAAGATCGACCCATGTGGCTGTTATTATTCAATCACGAGCTCCTCACTCAGTATATAAAAGCATGAATAATCTTTACTCTGTTTCCTGTACAAAACATCGTTGATGAACTATCATGGGAAAACAGACATAACGAACAACCATACCATACTTTCCCCTCCCATAAAAAAGTTATTCAAACTAACATTGACCTTATTCTCAAGGGTAATGGCTACGATAAAGCCTGTTATAGAATATTTATCATGAGCGGAAAATATAATAATAGGATGAACAGAATAATGGATTTGCATCGTCATTTTGAAGGACTGGTGGCTTGGTAATGACTATTTTTGGTCATAAGAACCAGAGAAAGTCGTTATGAAAGTCCAGAATCATGTAATCATAACGTGTCCTAAAATAAATCTTTGTCCTAACTTACTTTGGTATCATCATCATCAGCATTTTATAATGTTCCCACTGCTGAGACACAGGCCTCCTCTCTGTAAAGAGGACATGGATCGTAATCCACCACGCAGGCCCAGTGCGGGTTGGTGGATGTCACATGTCTTCGAATTTTTGGTTCTAGGACATGCCGGTTTCCTCATGATGTTTTCCTCCACCGTTTTTGAGAGCAGTGGTGATGAAATAATTTACACAAAGTAAAATGCCTGCCTGGGTTCAAACCCACGACCCACAACTTGTAAGTCGCGGCCGATACCACTGGGCCGCTACCGCTCTCACAACCCACCTTGTCTATAGTAGTCATGTACTAACACCTGGTAACGGAATAGGTATAGCTAGACAGGATTAGCCTATCTCCTAATCGATTTTGATAGTGACGAGATTCTGATGAATGACCAATATATTTTGTACAGTAGCCTTCACTGCTTTGCAAGTAAAATAACACGAACAATACGCTCTAGATTTCTATGTAGTTATTTAGGCACTGGTCCCAACGCCTATGATCAGCGAAAAGCTGCAAAATAGATACGAGTTGGCGAGAAGCGAGTGTATAGTTCCGATAGTTTTGTCGGCTACAAGCAAGAATTCTTGTGCGACGGGAGATTACTCGTAATACTCGCTCGCGGCGGCCAATCCTGCGCAAACTTGCAGGCGCTTTGCACACGACCACTGGTTGGTCTCTCGGCGTTAGTTCTGACTGCCAAGCGAGCATCGCTGAGCGATACTGACTATCTTTGATAGCTTTTGTCGCTGCAGTGTGTGCATCAGAAAACAGTGATGAAAGAGTTCTCGCTGGCAGTGTGAACAGCTAGCGATCAACTATTAATATATGTGTCTCTTTTATTGACACAGGATCTGGTCTATAGCTAATCACTTCCCCATCAGTGGTGGGTCAAGTGTTTTAGGAATCGGCATTAGCCGCCCTTCGCCATATTCCTTTTAAATAATATATATACGCCCTTACTTAAATTTGTTCTTAATAATGTCCTGCCCTAATCCCATGATACTATGGATCGGCGTAAAATGTTTTCTACCTTCTATTTCAGATTAATGACACTCAGAAAAATACAGGTTGATTCTTAACCAATCATCTCATGGCATCAATCATGATGAGACCAGCCTGTCTCTCCTAATTCACCGTCATAATTTATCATGGCCACAAATGATAATGGAATGTCCAAAACAAGTAAAGCGCAATGTCATTCAGTCTGGCTGGACATGTCCAGTTTCGCCACGCAACGCAATTTTTATGTTGGTCCTTTTATACGGGACCAAGTATTTTTTGGAACGGATACAGATTTTTTTTGCTACGGCTGGGTACGGGAATTTGTGGGTTTTCTGTGGTTTAAATATGTTTTTTTGACTTGTTTCAAGAATCCCATCTTGAAACAAGTCAAAAAAACATATTTAAACCAATGGTTAAAGATGCAGTATTTTTTTTCAATATCATAACGTGTTCTGCGAAGGATTTAGATTGAAAGCTGGAGAGCTTTTTGCTATCAATCGTGCACAAATCCAGATTTTAGCCTGCTAATGAGAAATTTCACAACCTATATTTTTTGTTTTTCTACGTCAGCCATATTGTGTGATTTGCAATAAGTTGAGAATAAGATACGCACGCGATCGGTCAATGTGGCGACGCCTGGGGGAGGCCTACGTCCAGCAGTGGACGTCTTTCGGCTGAAATGATGATGATGATGAGAATAAGATACCAATTTCACACTTTATCTTATACCATGATCCTATAGAATAAATCTTTTACCCCATAAGATCATCATAGAAACAATCCCTTGCATAAAACTTCATAACTCACATGACAATAAAAACAAATACAGGTTATATTTCGTCGTAGAGTTATGAGCTTTGCTATAAAAGTCAAATCTAAATTCGTCGAGTGGTATCCGTTCTGTTAGACAGCAACGAAAATTAAAACAGACACCGACATGCCTAAAGTTTGAAGGAAAAACGTGGAATTGGTACCGAATTACGAATACGAATACTATTTTGGGGTTTATGGATATTTTTGTTTAGATGGTCTGTCTATGTTTTTGGGTGTTTATTTATTAAGTGTGGTTTTAAATTAACAAAAAATCTTAAAAACTATACACTTCTTACGGGCTCCGGCTCTGTAGGATTTTATTATAGGTATATCGTGTTTTGCAAAATATAAGTTGGAACAAAACATAGGTAACATAAAATCACACCTATATTCAGGTGCTATAAATAAATAAATTAATCTTTATTTTGGACAAGCAACATCCTTACGGGTTAGTAGTGTTCTATATTTGATATTTATTAGTATATTATTTTATTTGTATGTATGTATTTTATGTTATAACTAAGTAATATTATTTAGTATAGTTTTTGTACACTGACAGCCCTATGTCTATCTTCTCTCGTTCAGTCCATCCAAAGGTTGTCTGTAAGAGATTGCCCTGTGCGATAAGACCACCCATTGTACACTTATCTTTATAAATGTTTTGTCCTGTAATTATTTCAGTGGTGTACAATAAAGTATATAATAAATAAATAAATAAACAAAAAAACTTATACCTATGGTGGTACCCAGTTTATCATTAATGTCTAAAACATTTATTTGGTAACAAGGTTGTTTGTATCTTCTCGTCCAACTTACCTGTGTCTCAAGACGAAATTCTATGGCCTTATGGCCACTGTGTGTTGCCTGTAATGACCTATGGCTCTGAGACGTGGTCGATTACAATGGGCCTCATCAAAAACCATACAGTCACCCATGGGGCAATGGAGAGGGCTATGCTCGGAGTTTCCTTGTGTGATCGATTCAGAAATGTAGTGATCCGCAAGAGAACCAGGGTTATCGACATAGCCCGAATAATTGGCACGGCAAATTGCTCGCAGAACGGATGGCCGATGGAGCAGAAAAGTTTATGAGTGGTCCGCACGGGACCGGTCAAAGTGGCGACGCTTGGGGGGAGGCCTATGTCCAGCAGTGTACGTCTTTCGGCTGATATGATGATGATGAAAACCTGCGAGCCAACATGTTACAACTGCTATATTACCCATACTTCAGCTATTGCCATCAACCGGGCACAAGTCAAGACTCTGGGCTGCTTGAAAGTTCCAGGTTGGAAAACCCTTTAACCCTCTTCCCGGGAATCGAGCCCAGGACCTCATCATACTCAGTAGTTATAGCGCATGTCACATTTAAGAAAGTGCCCCCCCAAGAAAACACCGACCTTAACGCTAAATATAGGAAAATATAAAATTTTATCAGCCTCAGGTAATTTAGCAACAGTCACATGTGGTTCCTCTTTATTTTTATTGTTTTGTTGTCTGTGGGCAACCTTCAAAAGGCGCCTGGAGTTTTGAGGAAAAGACCAGGGAGTGTAGGCTTTTTACCTCACTAAAACCACCCCAGTGATCACCATCAGCACGTAGAAGCCCCGATACCTCTCAACAGACCCCTTCTGTGCAACGACTGTTTGGGCACATCCCTAGGAAGACTGAAAGAGCGCCTACCTTGAGCCACATTGTGCACGGCAGCACGTGATCTCTGTGCCACGGTCTGTCCTGGAAGCACGTGTGGTGCCTAGGGGACTATAACATTTGCTGTAATCAGGTGTTGTTTGGTAACTAGTAGGTACGGGTTAATTCAAGATTATGAAAATTACTAAGCCGTAAATATTATATTTATCGAGAGGTTAAGTAAGCATGAGACTATAATAACGAAAACAATATTAATTTAAAAACAAGCTTTTAGCATAACGCGTCATCCATACCAACCGTATATTCAAAATTTCAGCAAGCAGCTAACAGTTTCAAAAATTCTGCTGCAGGATTTGACCCGCACATACTAACAAACTAACGAACAAGGCCAGTTAAATAAAATCTTGTAATATGCTGATGCCTTATGTTCAATCGCAGACATAATGGGATATTGTAAGTTTGTTCCTTAACTAAGCAATGCACTGGTAAACGCTGTTGTTTTTAGCCTTCACCTTCCGTCAGGTAAGTGCAATTTACGAGGTGGCTTTTGTAAGAATATTCCTTAAATAATGACACTGATAAATCTTATTGTATATTTTTGTGTAACAGCTAAATCACCGTGTAACAAACCCTACCCCGCCTGATACAAGCCCCTACTGTGCTCATCGATCACTCATTCCAGGCGCTTCTGTCGCTGCAAGCAACATTATTAAACGCAACGTACAGCGAGAGTGTATTTACTTATACACGTACGTGGGTTCTGTAAGTTAAATTGAAACATTTTGGGTATGGGTTTTGTTCTTCTGCAGTATTTTGTTTTAGGCCTTAAAGTCAATTACAATAGGGCCGAGAATTCAGTAGAATAATTAATTTAAATTTAGCATTTTAAAGTCTGGTAGGAATCTTTTAGACAATACGAAAATAGATTGGCATAATAATTATTATCATGCCGAATACAAAGGTCTTAATCACGGTAACTAAGGCTGAAATTAAGGCAGAATTTATTAGACTTCTGTCTTATCTTATTGTCATTCCTTTATTTAATGTTAGTCAGGTAGATGTTAAAATGTATACTGATAATGTTTATTTATCAAGGAGTACATTTAAAGAATCCAAAATATTTTTTTGGCAGACTAAACTGTCCCACTCCTGGGGAAAGGCGTTTTGTCCATTCCATTCATTCGAAAATGATTAAATAATTAGAATATGTTATCCCTCAACATAAGACAATAATTTTTTTCTTACTTAGTCACCCATATTTATAAAAATCTTCTTGGAAATAACTCTGGTATACTTAACTATGTTTAGCAATTGTTATCAAGGTTCGAAATTCAAATTTGGTATTAGAGACTGAAACATCAGTCATCATCATTTTCGAAAGGATTTTTGGAAATAAATCCCGTGACCCTAACTAATATTAGTACATTATGGTACAAGCGTGTAATGTTGGTGATTACCGCTGAGGCGCCATTGAGACCCGAGCCGTTAGGTGAGGGTCTTAAGAGAGCCGAGGACGGTAATCATCAATACACACGTGTATCATACGACGTTTTTCAACACACTTTTGAAGAAAATAATACAAAAAAATAATTTCCAACAGTGAAAACAGTTGTGAACTTTTTTCGCAATGGCGGGCAAAATTAATCAGTTTTCCTATGCGCGGGCATCTAACAATGGCGATCGGCCATAGACTAAAAATAATGAGTTTTCTTTTTTTGGCTTTTCGCGGATAGCGTTTTAGCCACGTACAAAATGGGGAATTTCAAGTTTTATTTATTACAGACAAAAACATAAGTTATATTTGAGTGAAAGTTTTAATTATTAAACACGTACAAGTTGAAATTATCTATTTAAATACGAAGTTGCATGAAATGTGTTCCATTTGTACTATTTTGTACGTTGCACGATCTTTTTTGTATCGAAACTTTTTGAAGAACAAAGCAACACAAACAATAAATTAAAAAAAAACTCTATAACTCACTTGTGAATAATAGTAATGAAAAATTCACAGTTTCATAACAGGTGTCATTATGTGCCTAATTGCGGTGAAATTAGAGCCACTTTATGAGCAAGTGTGTTGAAAAATATAATAATCACTACTATTATAAAATAATGTACCCCGCCGCGTTTTGACGCGATAAACTCAAATAATATTGAAAGTATTTACATGCGGTTTTCGCCAATAGAAAGAGAGAAACGAGGAAGGTTTTTGGGTATAATATTTTAGATTACAAATGCTGCTATAATTACAAAAGTTTAAAATCAAAGCGATGCTGCGGTCAGTTTTAAATTCATTGAAAATAATGTTAATTGTAGGTACATTTTGCAAATTGGTACATTCCTCTTTATTTGTATGTCAAATTGTTTGGTTTAGTTAATTTTATTATGCGCGACCACGGTTCCATGTACCTCCAATTTGTATTTTTGAGGACCTGAATTTTTAACAAGCTTAGTTTGCATACCTGTCTACATTTTGGTGGATCAAGGATGCGAAAGTACGTATAAAAATATTAAAAAGAAAAATGAAGGATCATTTCATAAATATCTAAAATAATAATACTAAAATGGAAATCTAATCAAAAGCTCCGCCCGTAAGACGAAGCACCGACCAAAAGCATTGAACAGACTGATGCTTTTTTGTAAAACTAAAATGGCGGAAGCCCTTTTTAAAAAGTTTTGAATTTTTGTCATCAACGGTAAGCAAATTTTTTAAATGACAATTAACACCAAATCATATTTATTTACTATTTCCAAAAAAAAAAAAAAAATTGACACAAAAGTTGACGACAGGACTTTCAAGGCAATTTTCCCCAATAGACTTCTCAAGACCGGGATCTATTTCATTTATCTTTTACTTTCTTGACAGGCTAAAAGCAAAACTTGTATTTCAAAGATTATATTTCCAATATTTAAAGGGATCTCATAAACGAACAGACTGTTGTGGCATCAATCAAAATCGCGTGTCTACAATCCGATTTTGTTATTGACAATAATTAGAACCGTAATTTTTTAGACTTGTTTATGGTCGTTTCTTTATTTTTTTCACAAAGTAAATGAGTCGAAGATTTAGTAGGTGCTTTCTTGAGCATTTGTGTATATAGGTTTTTTATAGGTTGCAAAATAATTTTGTAAAATGTCATCGGTGTCAAATCTAGAGAAATAGTGGTCAATCGCAAGCCAATCTAAAAGGAAACAAAAAAAATACGCCAGCAAATAATTTATATTTTTTCGCAGCTATTATTTAGTAATGAAATAAATATGATATTCTATTTCTTAAAAATGGGAAAGAACTCATAAAATAATAAAGAAAGAAAATAATTAAGAGGAAAGAGAATTGACCGGTTAGTCCTGAATTTCATAAAATATCAGCACGATTTTAAAGTTCCTAAAATTCACTTTATTTTTATTAGCTAAAAATTACTTTACTGAATTTTGTTTTGGGTTTTTGTTTGCATTATATTATTTTTTAAAAGAGTCATGAGAATAGATTGTATAAATCTAATTTGCCTAATTATTCAGGTACACAGTTACACCACCCAGAAATCATTTAAAAAATAAATCGAATGGAAAAACACACCTACAGAGTTCAAATATTTTTCCCTAAAATAGGATTAAGCAGAAATTTAATTCAAACAGTCGCTCTTTAAAATCAAAACTTATAGTTTTACACAGTAAAAGCTTATTTAAAATTACCAACCTTTTCAGAAGAAAACTAATGTATCTATTTTCAACCACTCTTCTTATTAACTTTTCTAATAAAAATCACTGAAAACACAATTTAAAATCTCACTTTCAAAATGTTGAGACAATGAAAATATAACAGTTATTTAAATAATTTTAAAACATTCACATACACTGGCTGAAGATAAAAGCAAAATTGATTTATAAGAAGAGAAATTTTCGCGCGCGAATTTCGTATTTCGAACGCGTAGTGATGTCACGGATAACGCGTCCACAGCTTTCAGTATCTCGTGGGAAACTGGCGGGAAATCTTGGCGAACTGGAGGATTCGCGAGAGTCTGTGCAGTTATAGTACAATGGTACAGGGGCGAAAAATAATGTTGTCTTGCCTACTAGGTATTACCTTATAAGCCTTAGCTTATCTACTTAATGAATTACACAGGATTATTACAAAAATATTCAGTTTTCTACATTGGAATGTGTTTTAATAAGTCAGGTACAATGTATGCGGAATACGCAAATTTAGGTATGTGGAGCGAAGGACCAAACCTTTGCCTTGTTTTTCGCCAAGGACTACATTGGTTACACTTTAACCTACCATAATTTTGTTTTACATAGTGAAACCTCTGTTTAAAATAGGATTAGTTTTAACTACAAAAGATAACGGAACTGTAAAAATATTTGGCATTTCAGTGTGCTTATGACATTAAAAATATCTCTTATCTCAAAGGGAATATTTCTATAGATTTATACCTACATACGTAATCACAAGTTTTCCACAAAAACTTAAAGAATTATAATAGTAAAAGATTTTTTTGTTCTGTTAGTTGACCTTTGTAGCTATTCTGGGATCTCTTAAAAATATTCTCAAAAATATTTGTTTGTTGGAATTTTTCCTACTAAAAACCGACAACCGGAAGCGTTTATTTAAAAATCTATAGGTAGATCATATCTATCATACTGAGTGAAAATACAAAGAAACGGTAGCGGAAGAAAGGTTCCGGATTCTCGGGAGACGGAAAACGGCACTTTGTATTGAACACAGTTATGTGATACCATTGTTTTCAACTTTTTGAATTTATACTAAGATCGTTAGTCAAATGGTTGCAAGCGCCAAGCATGAGGTCCTGGGTTCGATTGTCAGATCGGGTATTGTGTTCCTCCCCGGTGGGTTCCTGCATTGTCGAGGCGGGAGTGCTCAGTAGCCGTGGCTTGGTCACCCACGGTGAAGCGAAGAGGAACCTATTATTCGATTTACTTGGGGTCGGCCCGACTTATCCCTTTTCTTCATTGTGCATGGTTTTGGGCTGCGCTGGTGTCCAAATTGACTTTAATCAGGTATTTTTCAACCGTGGTCGTGGTCTACCGTATCCGCGCTAGGGCAAGCTTCACCATATGGTCATCTGGCCTTCGCTGAATATGGCCATACCATCGGAGTCAATTTTTTTTTACTTTGTCATGATGGGAGCCATTTTAAAACTCCTCTAACGTACTTATTTCGGATCTTGTCTAGTCTGGTGACACCAGCCGACCAGCGCAACATTCGCATTTCCGATGTATGTCGGTAGTTTGTTTAGGTGTTGTTTAGTGGCTGCCCAATATTTTGGTCCTTTCATAATTGCGGGGCCTATGGCTGTATTGTAAACATGGCCTTTGGTTTTAATGAGCATTTGTCTGTCACATATGACCCCCGTGAGTTGTTTCCATTTTACCCAACCGGTTGTTGTTCTTTGAGTGAGACTTAAACATAGCGGGTGAAACATGGTTGTACTAATAAATGCTCTTCTATTTAAGCCAACAGAAAATATAGGCACGATGTTATGATAAATGGTGGCTGAGGGAAGGCAAGCTCGCGATCAACTGAAAATCTAACTACCACTCTTATAATATATTGCATACAACTACAATAATTTAAATACACGAGTCAAGTATGGCGACTTCTTATATCATTCTTCTTGACCGTCCTTTGATCCGTTGTAGAAACCTCCTTGAAGGATCCCTTTGTCCTACATGTAAAAATGAAGATGACTATTTTGAAACTCGTTTTCAAGTGTAACAGTTGACATTAACTGGCGGATATTAATTATTTTATTTATTCACTTAGTTATTTATGGAACCATAACAAAAATTAAATTAAATACTCCAATATGGCAGTATTGGAAGATGGAGTATTACTCCCAAACAAAATCAAGCGTAAAAACCAACCCTGCTTCACAAAATACCTGAACAAATAGACATGTCGAGGAACCCCGATAGCTGCATGTGTTGGGCTTACATTCTTCAGGCGATGTTTATAAATTGCCTCCGTTAAAGCTCTCTCGGATGATTTGAGAAAGAATTTTTCTTTTTAAACTCTGCTGAGAAATATTTTTCGTATACTTTAAAAATGTATAGGTTCTGTTTTTTCTTACCTTGGTCATACTGAAACAGAGCCGTCTATAATACAGACAGCATTTTATTTTACCAGAAAGACGTGACGCCTTGCTTATCATCATCATCATCATCAGCCGTTTAACGTTCCCATTGCTGGGACTCAGGCCTCATCTTTGTGAGAGAGGAAAACATGAGTGTGTGTTTAAAAACCGAGCCGTATGCGAGGTTTTTAATAGTTTTCACACGAATGTTTTAATACCTAGTTATGTGCAGTTTCATACACTACTTTATCTACACTCATAAATTGTGATTGAACCTACTAAATACCTCTTTTTGCATTTTCCACGCCATAAAATCGTGATAGCATTTGTCATATACTTTTCTCGACTTTGCTGATAATAAATTAAGAGAAATTTCCTTCGCCGCGTCTAAAATATGGGGCGGAGTCATATTTTCTTCACATTCACTGATATCAGACATTTTTAAACAATAATTTAAATAACTCATGAAATTCAGTACAGCAAAACTTGCAAAACGTATGAATGGCGCTAAAACCCAGCACATCACCGCATTAACCGCGCATGCGCTAAGGCTTAGCACGCACTGCGATCTTTATTCGCGCGATTTTTTTCCGCCCATTCTGCGACCTATGGAATTGTATGAAGTTGTTCGCATTGCGGTAAAGACATCGTGCGGAAATAATATCGCAAGAAATCCGTTATTTGCCACAGAATCCACCGCACCACGGCGCAAATTTTATTAGCCCGAATATTTTGAGCTCTATGAACAGGTAGAAGGAAACAAATTTCGCGCGAATAAAAATCGCAGTGCGTGCTAAGTCTAAAGCGGGCATTGTCATAGACAATTTAAAATTGGAATCAAATCTTTTTATAATAGGTACTATAAAATGGCATTACAAGAAAATTATTGATGGAAACTCCTTAGTGATTAACTGCTTGGATTTGTCCTGTATCGTAATAGAAAAAAAATGTTTTATCTACTTCGGTTTCGTTATATTCGAATTACAAAATTGACAGCGGTTTCATTATGATACCCATAACGACATCGGGTTGCATTATGCGAATCGTCATAAATTCTAAAACACAAGCAAAGACATTCTGAACATACAGCCAGGTACCTAGAATATTACTTCGAAATCGAGACAATGTAAATGATGTTTTTAAAAATGGAACAAGTTTAGAACAAAAGTATCGTATACTATTTGGCTGGTGCGGCTACAAGATCTTTGCCTTATACCTAATAAAGAATAAATAAAAAAATAAAAACTAAAGAGGACGCGCGAAAAAATTTCTGAGTAAAATTTTATTTAAAATTTTATAAAACATGTGTTCAACATCAAGTGAAAATTGTGAAAATACTCCACCAGATATAACAAATAAAGCAGTTGTGGCTACAAATAATTTACTACCAGAAAAATCAAGACATGTAAGAGAAATGAAATACTTAAACACACTTCCTGAAATTTGTATATATCTGTGTTTTATTCCTTCCTTCGTAGATAAAATCTTGTATGCGTTATAACTCGTGCATACCTATTTCGGTACGCGCTACGCTTGTACCGAAAAATGGCACTCGTATTAAAAGACCGTCCATAACGTAACAGTTGCATAATAGTAGTTTATGAAACTGTTGCATAATGAGGGGTATTAAAACATGAGTGTGTGTTTAAAAACCGAGCCGTAGGCGAGGTTTTTAATAGCTTTCACACGAATGTTTTAATACCTAGTTATGTGCAGTTTCATACACTACTTTATCTACACTCATAAATTGGGATTCAACCTACTAAATACCTCTTTTTGCATTTTCCATGCCATAAAATCGTGATAGCATTTGTCATATACTTTTCTCGACTTTGCTGGTAATAAATTAAGAGTAATTTCCTTCGCCGCATCTAAAATATCGGGCGGAGTCAAATTTTCTTCACATTCACTGATATCAGACTCTTCACACACAATAATTTAAATAACTCATGAAATTCAGTACAGCAAAACTTGCAAAATGTATGAATGGCGCCAAAACCCAGCACATCACCGCATTAACCGCGCAGGCGCTAAGGCACGCACTGCGATCTTTATTCGCGCGATTTTTGTCCGCCCTTTCTGCGACCTATGTAATTGTATGAAGTTGTTCGCATCGGTAACGAAATCGTGCGGAAATAATTCCGCAAGAAATCCGTGTTTTGCCACAGAATCCACCGCACCACGGCGCGAATTTTATTCGCCCGAATATTTTGAGCTCTGTGAACAGGTAGAAGGGAACAAAATTCGCGCGAATAAAAATCACAGTGCGTGCTATGTCTAAAGCGGGCATTGTCATAGACAATTTAAAATTGGAATCAAATCTTTTTATAATAGGTACTATAAAATGGCATTACAAAAAAAATATTGATGGAAACTCCTTAGTGATTAACTTCTTGGATTTGTCCTGTATCGTAATAGAAAAAAAATTGTTTTATAGCATTATTTTGTTAGAGAAATAGTGTTATAATAAGATTCTATTTTTAAATTTCGGTATTGTGTTTATAAAGTATGCCCATATAAACTCGTTTTGAATTTTATAATTCGAATATTACGATATGAGAGTAGATAATAGTAGTTTATGAAACTGTTGCATAATGAGGGGTATTAAAACATGAGTGTGTGTTTAAAAACCGAGCCGTAGGCGAGGTTTTTAATAGCTTTCACACGAATGTTTTAATACCTAGTTATGTGCAGTTTCATACACTACTTTATCTACACTCATAAATTGGGATTGAACCTACAAAATACCTCTTTTTGCATTTTCCATGCCATAAAATCGTGATAGCATTTGTCATATACTTTTCTCGACTTTGCTGGTAACAAATTGAGAGTAATTTCCTTCGTCGCATCTAAAATATCGGGTGGAGTCAAATTTTCTTCACATTCACTGATATCAGACATTTTTAAACAATAATTTAAATAACTCATGAAATTCAGTACAACAAAACTTGCAAAACGTATGAATGGCGCCAAAACCCAGCACATCACCGCATTAACCGCGCATGCGCTAAGGCTTAGCACGCACTGCGATCTTTATTCGCGCAATTTTTTTCACCCATTCTGCGACCTATGGAATTGTATGAAGTTGTTCGCATTGCGGTAAAGAAATCGTGCGGAAATAATACCGCAAGAAAGCCGTGTTTTCCCACAGAATCCACCGCACTACGGCGCGAATTTTATTCGCCCGAATATTTTGAGGTCTATGAACAGGTATAAGGAAACAAAATTCGCGCGAAGAAAAATCGCAGTGCGTGCTAAGTCTAAAGCGGGCATTGTCATAGACAATTTAAAATTGGAATCAAATCTTTTTTTAATAGGTACTATAAAATGGCATTACAAAAAAAATAATATGGAAACTCCTTAGTGATTAACTTCTTGGACTTGTCCTGTATCGTAATAGAAAAAAAATTGTTTTATAGCATTATTTTGTTAGAGAAATAGTGTTATAATAAGATTCTATTTTTAAATTTCGGTATTGTGTTTATAAAGTATGCCAATATAAACTCGTTTTGAATTTTATAATTCGAATATTACGATATGAGAGTAGATAAAAGCTATTAAAGCATTATTTTGTTAGAGAAATAGTGTTATAATAAGATTCTACTTTTAAATTGTGTTTATAAAGTATGCCAATATCAAAGAACTTATACGTAATCGTATGTCTTACTACTAGACTGTGTACCAAAATTTTTTGTTTAGCTAAAATGAAATCTATAATCATACATCTAGGTTAGCTAGAAAAAAAGCGGTCCTGGCGAGAGGGTTTCCGCTGGTAGTGTGTCCTTGTCTGACCTCTTGCTAGCTCAACTAATCATTGGGTTTGGTAGAAAAAATTATATTTTTCTTTTCATGTCATATCAAAACGAACAATTCATAGACTTTGACACGTATTTAAATATTTCTAGAAAAGTATATAAATATTTCTACAGTTCCTATACTTAATCAATTCGTTGTGTTTTTAAAAATATTCATTAATACTGACTAAGAGTAGTACTTTTAAATGTTTGGGCCTGGTAATACTAAATGTAGGATGGCGGTTTGCGGATTATTTGACGGACTTTGTTCGAGTGAAATTCAGCGGCTGATAATATTATTTGCAAATTGATGCCTAGTGAAATACAATTGGTGTAGTTTTATTTCTCAACTGTCTACGCAACTGGACAATATGTGAAATCATAGAGATCCTTAGAGGTATATTTAGCTGCCGGTATTTCAAAGCACCGTCAGAAGACTGCAGGGTCATCTAATGCCTCTCCTTCATGAGCTTGAGAGTAGGATCAGAGAGCTTTTTGTTTCTATCTATATGATGGTCTTGAAGAATGAAACTTGAAGAGACTTGGGATTTGAGGATTATTGAGTCCTCCCCCTCTCTTCGAACTTCAGATAACCCTTTAATACTTCATCGTAAACTGCTCAATTCCTCTTCGAGTTCGGTGATATTTTCGTCGGTCCGGAGCGTGCGCGTGTTGTACGTTGCCAGGTCCAGTCGTCGGTATTTGTTGGGGTAGCCGGGTCTCGTCCGGGATTCTTAGCACCCCTTGCCATACCGTAACCTCGACCGCTACCGTAGTCGAGGGTACAGGCTGCCGGGCAATAGGGGCTATTATTTGTACTATTCATGGGGAGTGCTTTGCAGGATTGTTGGCGATCGCAGTATGGTTGTTACAAATGCACAGAGAACGCTGCTGGCCATTCTCTGGTTTTTTCCTTATTCGCCTCTTACGACACCCACGGGCAAACATGGGATGGTGAAATTCTTTACACCCGACACCATACGGTTAGTGATGTAGATACCAAAAAATATAAAGACTTTTTTTTTATTAACTAAAAATTAGGTAAGTTTAGGTAGCACAGTTAGGTAGCATCAACATATCGCAATACTTAAACTATCGTTTTTACAATCAATTTGTCCCGTGTTCTGTTTGATCATGGTCACCTCATTAGAAAGAGACACACCACCAAAGGGAGCCCTCTCGCTCGGACCGGTTTTCGCGCCATAGTGCACAGTCTAGTAGTAAGAAGTATAACGTGTTTGGCCAATGTAAACTCGTTTTGAATTTTATAATTCGAATATTACGATATGAGAGTAGATAAAATTAGTTAATGGGCTCCGCAGATGTCTTTAATGAAGATAAACAAAAAATTAAGCTACAACTTTTGGGGTCTTTAAGTCAAGAGTGAAGAGTTTACTTCTAGGCATAATAAAAATAATAATTAATATTACCGATTTTTATTTTGTTATTGAAAATTATTTTTGGCGTCTTTTGCTGATATAAAGACACCACGAGTAATAAATTTTCTTAAATATATTAAACCACAGACATCGCCGAGTTACTATTTGATTATATGTATAGATGATAAGTACTGTAAGGGGGTAAGTTTCTTCGTAATGGAATAACTCAAAAACTACTGCACCGATTTAAAAAAAAAACTGTAACCACTAAAAAGCGATATTATTCCTGAGCGAAATAGGCTATTTTCATCCCAAAAATGGTACCTATGGGACTTATGTATAACAGCGAAATCTGTGTACATGGAAAACACAGACGTGATGCATAAGACTCAACAATAACTTCCTGACTTCCTTTATTATGTTTAAGGAACATGCAGCTAGTTTAGGAATTCATTTTTTTTTATTCAATTCAATTTATTTATTTAGTAATAATTTACAGTGCGTGCGAAATAATCATCATGAAACAGTAGTATTGGATGTACAATTAATTAATAAGAACAACAAGTAAAATTAATTAAATTAAAATAATATAGAATACAATGCACACATAATTTTAAATAACAATTTCAATAAATTAATCTATTCAAAACGTAAACAATAATCATAAATAACAATGTCTATAAATTAAAAGCAATTTATAACGAAAACAATAATCAAAAATAACAATGTCAATGAATTGGAGTCACAGGAGTAACAGGAGTCAAAGTATTTTAAATTAATCATTGTTTCCTTTTATAATTCCGATCTATAAATGTTTGGTGAACAGTAAATTTATTATTTATTTATAATTTACTAGCGGACGCCTCGCGGTTTCACCCGCGTTGTTCCCGTTTCCGTAGGAATACAGGGCTAAAAAGTAACCTATGTCACCCGGGGATAGTATAACTTCCCAAAGATGAAAGATTTTTTGAAATCGGTCCAGCAGTTTCGGAGGCAATAAGGAACATACATCCATAGTTTCTCTTTTACATATATAGAAGATAGATTATCCTTCCTTATCCTTACATAGTATAAAACAAAGCCGCCTGCCGCTGTCTGTCCCTATGTATGCTTAGATCTCTAAAACTACGAAACAGATTATGATGCGGTTTTTTTAAATAGATAGAATGATTCAAGAGGAAGGTTTATATGTATAACTAGAGGACGCCTCGCGGTTTCACCCGCGTAGTTCCCGTTCCCGTGGGAATACAGGGATAAAAAGTAGCCTATGTCACCCGGGGGTAAAGTAGCTTCCCAACGGTGGAAGAATTTTTTAAATCGGTCTAGTAGTTTTGGAGCCTATTCGGTACAAACCAACAAACAATCAAAAAAACAAAAAAAACTTTCCTCTTTATAATATTGGTATAGATACACGCAGGCGAAGCCGCTGGCAGATGCTAGTTATTTATAAATCAAATTACCATATAACGGTATAAAATTCAATAACACAATGCAATATACTCGTACAATACAGTTCAAATTACAATACACCACACTTATAAAACTAGCCAGCTGATATACTATATTAATGCTAATCTCTCAACAAACACAAACAGGAAACATACGACCAAAACATATTACCTAAACACACCATAATGTTGGACATCAAAGTTTGCAAACTTTATTACGATTCAATGCAGAAAGCTATTGAACATCAAACAGTGGTGTGTAAACAATGCATCAATGATGCAGTTGATTTAAGGTAATTCTTGCATTAGTGGTGATTGTTCATATAACATGGTCTTAAAACTAAGAATAGATATAGAATACACACACAATTTACGATGAAGTTAATAATGCATCCATATCCCACAATTTTAGGTATCAGCTATTGTGTTCCTACTGCTGGGACTTCCTTCTGTTGCCTTCGGTCTGTAAGAAGACAGACCGACAGGCTGTAGGCTGCCTCGCGCGGGCTCGGTTTGGACTAGTAAATAGTACCATGTTTTCAATGTTGAGGTGGCCCAGTAATGTCGTGGTAGCTACCACCACTAAGCTAACCACTAGGTTAAGACCTCGCTTCTCGTGCTTGAAGTTGTTGGTTAAAATTCGGGCAAGTACCAATGTGACTATTTCAAATTCATATGTCATCATCAATTCAGCCGAAAGACGTCCACAACTGGACATAGGCCTCCACCAGACGTCACCATATTGACCGATCCCGTGCGTCTCGCATCTAGCGCATTCCTGCAACCTTAACCAGGTCATCGGTTCACCTTGTAGGAGGCCTACCAACGCATCGTCTTCCGGTTTGCGGTCGCCATTTCAGAACTTTTCGGCCCCGTCGGCCATCCGTTCTGCAAGAAATGTGCCCTGCCCACTGCCACTTTAGTTTTGCAATTCTTCGGGCTATGTCGGTAATTTTGGTTCTCCTGCGGAATTCATATGTACTTTCTTAGATTATCTTGGACATTACAGGCAACGGTGAGAGAAAACATCGTTAAGAAACCTGGACTTATATAGTTAATTTAAGTCAGAAGTAGCCAAGTCAGAGGCCTGTGGGGTACCCAGAGGTGGCTTAATTAACTGTGACACCAGAGGTGACCACATCCTCACACGAAAAAGAAAAACCATGTCTTCATCTTTTATTCATGTAGAGCATGCTGGGCTCCTCATGATGTTTTCCTGCACCTTTTTAGAGAGCCATTGATGAAATAATTGTGTTAAAAGTAAAATGCCTGGGTTGAATCCTATGACCAACAACTAGTACTTGGCTAGTTGTAGACGTTAGTTGTTAGTGAACCACTTTTCTAGTTTCATCTAATATTAAATAGTCTCTGTTTTCTTAAATTCTATAAATGTGAAATTCAGTAGGTAGGTTTGGATGTTTGTTATTCAATCAAGCCTTAAAAGCTTAAAGAAATTGGAAAAATAAATTGGGGCTCTGGTAGACCATGACATATATAAGAAGTGTCCAGGAAGTACGTTCTCTTAGAATTAAAAGAAAACACCTTTTTTTTTAAAAAAAAGCTGGTATAAACGTAACCATGGGCAGAAGCTAGTTTAGAATATAATGTTGAGACCCAATCACTTTCTAGTCTAAACTCGGCACAAAGTGCAAAATAGTGACTGAAATAAGAAAACAAGGCAACGATTGTCCGTGGGCAAAAGTGTAAACGTTGCCCGGGATAGCAGAGAGTGGAGCAACATTTAGCAAATTGCTCTGCTAACGGTATGCGCCGCGAGCGCCACCTGTGTTACGTTTGCGAAGCTTTTTTTGTTTTGTCGTGCTTTGAGAATAAGGATTCGCTTCGTGGAATTGTGGATTAGCTTCTAAAGTGTGTTTGTATGATAAAGGTATTGTTGGCGCTAATGGCGGGTCGTCTGGTTCTGGTTATGAGTTGTGTATTTCTTTGTGTTTGGATCCTTTTAGAATAAGTATGTTTCTATATGAAGCAAAACGATTTGTTTAGAAAAGAGACTGAGTACTGAGATAACGAAGAAAAGTATGGAAGAAGCAAACAGGCACACGGACGTTCATCTCCTCGATAGTCAACTCACCAATCACTTTAATGAGAAGAACTAAAGACGCAGATTAGCTTGGTAGTACCTAGTCAACGACTTGGTCAAAGCTTACCAAGATAGCCACGACCTTCATCAATGAAGACAAGGAATAAGAAGATAGAAGAAAACACATGTTGCACCGACCCTAAACAGATTACGAATGAGGCAGTAAATTTCGATTGTTTTTTACTTTAAAGACCACGTAATAGTTTCCTTTCTCGTAAATATATAAGATTATCCTAAACATTAGCTAAACATCACAAACACTAAGTTATGTAAATATGCAAAATTGTTTGACGATACAGTATAATATGCACAAGTTTAAACTTCATAACCATAACATAGCATAAACACTGATAGTCCCTGTGGGACTAACCAAGCAAATGTGCGAGGAATGAAATTACAACATACTTACGAGTATGTCACTTTAATATGCTCAAAATGGACATAGTAGTACAGTAAGTTGCTGTAATAGTATGATATTCTTGGTGTGGCCATAAAAGTATGGCCAAGGAATTCTTTCTTTATTCATCAAAGTACCTTTGGAAGAAGAAGGCATGCTGCTGTGGCTACCCATTATAAATTGGTATAAAGCCAAGGTAAAGATGAATAGAGATAAAGAGAGGACGTTTCTTGTGTAGAAAAATGATAATTCTATATAGTCCGTCAGTGAGATTATCAGATAATATTGGACCTGTATTTTTCACATAGCCCATAGAATTGCGAAACTTAAGTGGCAGTGGGCAGGGCACATTGCTCGCAAAACGGATGGCAGATTGGGCCGAAAAGTCCTGAAATGGCGACCGCAAACCGGAAGTCGATGAGTTGGAAAACCTCCCACTAGGTGGACCGATGACCTGGTTAAGGTTGCGGGAATGCAACGGGACCGGTCAATGTGGAGACGCCTGGGGGAGGCCTATGTGGCTAAAGAAAAATATGTGTTAAATATTTTACGGTTATCTAATTGACGGACTATATATATTTTTTGTCAACTACTACTACTACTGGCAGAGTAATGTCAAATTCTGCAGAGAGTAGTCTCAGAACTGGACATTAGTAATGCATGACGAAAAAAATGTATTATTAAAAGTTTTATGACGAGTTAACACAAACAGACACATCTAACACACAGTCACTTAAGTCATTCCTCTAGTGAATACGGGGTTTAATTATTTTCCCTTATTTTGTCACACTATTTTCTCGAAATCTTGATTCCTACCGAAAGGGCTTGCCCACACTAGCAAAAGACAGAAATGTGTAAAAGGGAGGCCTCCCACAATAAGAGTAAAACTTTATTTCTTATTTTATTTTCAGCCTGACTTGTACCACTGTAGGGCAGAGTCCTCGCTTTTTCTTTCCATTACACCCGTTTTTGGCCAAATGTAGACCAGTCCTTGTCGAGTTCATCCCGCCACCTTCACCTGGGTCTGCGCGCTGTCACCGTACATTTTCCGGGGATTACACTGTAGTAGTTTTAGCCCATGAATCTTCCGACATGCGGCAAATGTGGCCGACCCAGTCTCATTTAAGCTTGGCTGCTTTTTGGGTGACGTCGGCAATCTGTGTTTTGAGCGCAGCACTATATTCCTGATACGGCCACTAACAAGTTTAACGGCAAGAATATTGCGCTCGCAGGCAATCTTCAAGCTTGAAATTCTGCCAAATTGTCATAAACCACGTTTGAGCGCCGTCTGTTTGCCCATAAGTGGGATAAAATAACCTAGACAGATAGACCATTTTTCTCAAATATTTGGTCTTTTCAATAACGCCATCAAACATAACAAAAAATACTTCTGGAACAACTATAAATTTGAGCGATATTCTTGAACCTGTAAACTGGTCGTTCCATTACACTAGTTTTCGAATTGTCATGGGAAATTTGTACTTATCCTCACTTTCTATGATGTGTGGTGCTCAAGTTTAAATGACAAACTTCCCAACAATGGATCCCGACAGGTATCGTGGCTAGAGGGACCCAAACTATTATGAATTAATTCCATCTATTCATGTCAGACTCATTGTGTACTGTATTAACAAATATACAGTAATTTTTAGCGTAGTTTCTACGTAAAAGTTGGAACACCAAAGTTTTAATGTAGTTATGTACATCTAACAAAAATCAAAGGTCTTTTCCCAGGGGTCTCCTCTTGTCTATCTTAATTTATTAGAGATCGACGCAGTACTGAACATAATTATGTCTATTTCTCGGTCCCTTGGCGTTCATCATCCATCCATATTTTCTTTGGTATTCTTTCCCATGAGAAAAATAATATAAGACAACTGGCTTACTTTTTGTAGGCTGGTAATAATTTGTAAACTGGCTTACAATAAATTATACTATTAATTTTTGTTTTACCTTTTGTAGCGTAACGTTAGACTCGGTCGAGCTAACGTTAGACTCGGTCGAGCTAACGTTAGCCTCGTTAGTAAAAATAAAAGGTAATATAAATTAAAACTATGAAAAAGGATATAGATAATAAAAACTATGGTCCGGCTTCGCACGACGTGGGCAGCTAACCAGGCAGCAGGTCAGGCAAGAAGACGTGGTAGGCCCTGGGTAGGCAGATGACCAGACACCACGATGGCATTCGGATAGGCAGGCTGTAGAGTAGGGAGCAGGACGGATAGGCAGGCACACAGATAGATGGTTGAAGGCAGCTGAACTAATAGTCAGGCTAACGGGCAGGTAGGCAGAAGCACAGGTGCAGGCGTACATGCAGCAAGGGATGCAGGCACAGGTAGCAAGGGGTGAGGAGGCCGGGCTGTGGCTTCATACGCCGATCGAACGAGCCCTTTTAGATGAAGCGGTGACCGACGAGGTTAATGACCAGTAAAAAAATGCTCACATTTAAGTTCCATACTCAATAAATTATATTTATTACACTCAAGATTGATAACATTCACAGCCGTATAAGTTATAGTTTAAAAAGTCTTCAGATACAATAGTTCACTTGGTAGTGTTAAGAAATCAACCGTCTTTCGGATCTCAGTCCAGATCCGAAACTAAAAATTGAAGCCCGTTTTTCATCGTTCTGTGTCATATCGTCTACATTTTAAATTCAAATTTCAATTAAGAAATAAAGACCAGAACGAATAAAAACGGCTCACAAAGGGGTCAGTCTACGCTACCCTTACAATAATGTACACCTAGCTTAAAAGCAGGTCTAGTCGTTGGGACCTATGTTACGGTCTATGGTTTAAGAAAAATAAAATAGACAGACAGATGTCATGTCAGATGAAAATGTCACAGTAGAAACTATTCCAAAATTTCACAAATTAGCAATATAATTTAAGTTGCAGATATTAAAACAATCAGAGTTAACTAAAAGTATGCTTTTCAGATGATAACAACAGAAAGAAAAAATAAAAATGAATTACAAAAGTTAATACAATATCAACAGATATGAAGGTATGGTTTGTACAGTGTTATGAATTGTAAATAGAGTTAAAAATGTGGATCTGTAAATCAGAACACCACACTTTTCAAACATCTGGCAAAACTATCTTATAATGTAGTTTAATTAGCATAATTATTGTAATTGCGTGATGGGTTATATCACACACGTATTATTAAAAAAAAATCAAACGCTTATCGGTGTGATAAAAAAATAATCAAGTCAAACCATCAGGAAGGCCGTAGTCATGTACCGTAGGCATGTATTCTATAATGAAAAGGGAATTTTAATATTCATTAGTCCTATGCTAAGAAAACCTATTTTAATTTTCTCTACCTGTTTCTCTTTGCATTCCTTTGCATGGACTTTGTGATTATTTCAAAGCCAGCTTATTATATCATGACCTATAAGACTACCTTTGATGTGGTATTCTGATTTACAGATCCATATTTTAACTCTATTTACAATTCATAACACTATACAAACCATACCTTTTAATATTGTATCAAATCTTATGACTCACTTTTTGTATTCTTTCATACTGTTTGTACCCGAATAGCAAATTTTAGATATCTCTGATTGTTTTAATAACTAAAACTTAAATTATATTGCTAATTTGTAATTCTTGTAATATTTTTTTACTGTGACATTTTCGTCTGACATGACATGTGTCTGTCTATTTTATTTTCTTAAGCCATAGACATAACATAGGTACCATGGACTACCTAGACCTTTCCTTAAGCTAGTTGTACATTATTGTAAGGGCAGTGCAGACTGCCCCGCCTCTGTACAGCCGTTTTTTATTCATTCTGGTGAGACTAGAATTTGAAATTTAGAAGGGATGGCAAAACGAGAAAAAAACGGGCGTCAGCTTTAAACTGTGAACTATTTTTAGTTTATGTAAAACTATTATTATCTGAAGTGCTCCAATTTAATATATTTTGTGTTGTTCCCGAGAGCATTATTTCCTGGAAACACCCTCAACGGTCATCTCTTGGCATCAAAGGCCTCGCTGTTTGGCGTATTGAGCCATAGCCGGCCTCCACACCCCTTGGAGCCTACGTACTTACCCGTTTGCCTGTTTATCCGACCTACTACCATCCTGCTGCCTACTCCACTGCCTACCTGCCCGATTACCAGCTTATCTGGCTACCACCCGTCTGCTTGTCCGCTGCTCACCTGCCTACCCCGGGCATTCCACGACTTCCTGCCCGAGCTGCTGCTATCTATATCCTTTTTATTTTCTCAGCTTTAATTTTAATAACCTTTATATCTTAATTTTATTAACGTAGCTTACGTATTGCTCTCCGGAGCTATACGTAACGCTACAGTTTGGCGCATCCTTGTACATAAACTTACTTCTCAGTTGTCTCGTTGTTCAAAAAATATTTTCCTGATTAATTTATTTGCAGGATTCACTCCGGGAAGCCGGGCATCATACAGCTACGGTACTCTTCTGGACATCGCCACTATTGATTCTGGCATTCATGCGCTGTAGTGGCTAGATATAGCACAGCAGGCAAAAACGAAAGACTGCAGCAGGTGACTGTAAGCAGCTGGATGAGAATAGCCATGGATTGTTCTATTAAAAGAAAATAGTTTATTTGCGCCAGGCACGAGGCATTTCATGAAAACAAATTGAATAACATAAATACGAATTGAGCATAATACTGGGACTCACGTGCGATACAGAGCCACGGTGCTGAAACCTTAGGTGCAAGTGACGGAGCGAACAGAGGCCTTAGTGCGAGTTTTTACTCACTCTCAATCACGTTAACGTAAACGTCAATTTGTATTGAAATTGGATAAGCGCCGTCTGGTGACGGTAAGTAGAAACTTCTTTTTTTGTTTACATGACATAAGATATCGTTTACGTTATCACGAAGGAGGACGTTAAAAACTCAGAATAAGCACAATGTTTAAGCATAAAGTATAAGAGATATAGCTATATATTTACATATACATTGACATATAAAATGTTTACAATTACAAATAGCTTATAACGTGTTAAATATTCAACGCTACACCTAAAGTCATAAGCGTTTACCCAAAACGTTTCAAAAGTGTAACAGTACAAAGTTAGGATTACCCTCATTACTAAGCACTTGGTGAGCATTAACGTGTGTTATTGCATATTAAAACTTGGGCCCACCGCCATCGCGCATTAATTTATGTTAATCCCAGGTTTCTCAGCTCTGGGACCTAAGGTAATTTCGTTTGGCAAAGAATTTTCCTTTTGTTAATTAGGTTTATAAAACTGTTGAAAACAGTTACCAAAGGTTTCGTTGCTGGTTGCGAAATTATTGGGACATAAGAACTACATCTTACTAGCTGAAAAACAGAGTTTTGCTATTTGCAAATTTTTTTTGTACTATCTTATTCAAGATTTTTTTTATAATTACTAAAGTTATCTTAAAATTTAAAGTTACAAAACTTGTTCGGTTGTCCTTTTTTTCAGTGCTATGTTAGAGACGGCATCGTCAAATCTTCCCATACAAAACAAACATGATAGTGATTGTCGCCGTTTACTCGTAGAAATTGAATGCCCAAGACAATAATTCGAACTATGGCTTTTCATAAAACCAAAACATGTGACTAGTGGGGATAAAAATATTTTTAGTTAAATGGAGTTTCAAATCGCGGCCAATGCGACTGTTCCTTACTCTGTGGTTTTAATCAGCGCGTATATTCTGCTTCTCCTTGTTGATTAAATTAACCCATATTTACCAAGAATCCCCACAAATTAATGAGGCATAATTAACAATAATATGAAATAATAATCAAAACTCCTGACATCAATCGATCAAACTGTCGTGAAACCAAATCTGAGACATATTTCAGCCGATGAAGTTCTCGACTTTCATTCTGTGATTATTTTGTGAGACAGGGATAAAATGTTCAGCCAACGAAATGATTCGTTAGAACCGAGATTGCCCGAAGAGAGCCAGACTACTAATATATTCATGTTTAGAATATAGGCTAATAGGGTAAGCAAAGATTTGCAGGTCACTCACTTTTTGCCAGTCAATTGCTTTATACGTAATTTTACAGTTCCATTATTTTTGACATTTTGTAAGAGTAATCGGTAACATTCACTAACGTGCTTTTTTTGTACGGAAAGTTTTGACAGTGCCATCTTTAACAGTGACTCGGTGCTGTTAAGTCGTTGTAAAAATATGTCAGTTTGACATATTGAATGCCCATCAATCATCATCATCATCATTCAGCCGAAATACCTCCACTACTTAACATAGGTCTACCTCAAGTGCCGCACTCGCTCCACAATGACCAGGCCTAACGCATCTCAAATCCAGCGGAATCGCGCAACCTCGGGCCACCATGCGGGAGATCTTCCAACGCAAGGCCTTCCAGTACGCGGTCGCCACTCCAGAACCTTTTGGCTACATCGACCATACGTTTTGCGAGCATCGTGACCTGCGCACTGCCACTTAAGGTTGACCAGTCTTCGGGCTATGTCGTCGTTTACTTTGGTACTTCAGCTGGTAAAGTGGGTTTAATTATTTTCCAGACCTGTGAAACCTCCAATCACAGACTCACAGAACCCCAATGGTTTTAGTGCCCTATGACCTGACTACAGCTAATATTTGACCATAAAGAAAAGTCATAAACTTTATGTTGTCCGCAATCATAAATAAAATCGAAATTTGATTTTTATGGATTCATAAAATATATATTATTTTACCGACACATTTTTTTGGACAAAAGATTACATACAGAAGATATCAAAGACATTTTTGATATTTGGGTAATAAAATTTATAGTTCGCCTTTGGGGGTGACAGATTAGATATTTTTAATCTTGCGATTATTGCTAGTTAATGTAGCAGAAGAAATTGTATTTTGAGAAAGGATGCATTGGCTTTCTTGTATAATGGGACTGGACCAATGGGACTATTGGGACAGACCCAAAGATTACGGATCTCTTCAATAAGAAAGATAAAATAGAGAGAGGTTATGGACACCCGGTTGGAACGGAGTTCGATGTGTCTAGTCAGGGCGCGCTCGTACGTCTTCGGATTTTTTCGTGCGCCTCAGACTCTCTCCTCAGCGTCCCTTTTGTGCAGATCTTCGCTTGACTATCCTGCATTCAGCATGCTGTGCCTCGCACAATTTATCACCCAAAATGGAGATCCTTATCGCACGTTAAAATTCTGATGTGTTTGCGGGCTGAGTGGCTAGACCGAAAAAGTGTACCTGATATAGAAAAAAAACGACACCAAAACGGACACCTTTTTGCAGTGATTTTTGAGGCACATCCCGATCACGTTTTTTTTTCGGACAGAAAATGTTTTTTCAATCGATTCGCTTGCCGTAAATTTTGAGAATATGCAAGAATATTTCCAATTTTAACGTTTATTTATTTTCATCCGTTCATGCATTTTTTTTATTTACGGGTATAACGTATAAATAAATAAAAGCATTAAAATTACAGTCTTTCAGTTTCGTTGCATTTTATCAAAATTGACCGCTGAATCAATTGAAAAAAGTTTTAGATTCCTACGTAAACAGAAAATAAAAATAAAAAACGAAATGTCTCAAAAATCACTGCGAAACGGTGTCAGTTTTTTCATTGTTACACTTTTTCGGTCACGCCCTTCAGCCCGCAAACAAATCAGAAATATAACGTGGGATAACAAACTCCGTTCCAAAAAACTTAACAAAAATATTAATCCGACTTAAAAAAACAAAACACTAAAAAGAAAATAACTTTGTTTTTGGAAGTTGGTGTCTTTGGTATCTATTGTTTTTCTCTTTTCGACACCGACTTCGGAAAACAAAGTTATTTTTAGTTTTTAGTGTTTTGCTTTAAAAGTCAGTTTAATATTTTTGTTTTAACGTTTTCTCTTTTTAGTGTTGGTACCTCATATTACTATGAAAATGATGTATAGCCAGAAAACATCTCATTTCAATTTCAATTCCAAGAAGCCAAAACACGACTAGGATGTTTTATTACGGAGTTCCACTGTCAGATCAGTTCGATGCTACCATTTACTTATATGTATTTTCTTCATCATAGTAGCATAACAATTCGAGATATTTTATACGCATGAAATACTTATTATGGAGTTCCAGTGGCCATCTGAGGTCGTCCATCAGTTCTACTTTACCAAATGAAACTTTCTGAGTGCAAATGCTTACCATGTTATTCAAAATCCCTACATGTCTGCCTATAATATTTGAGGAGTTCCCTCGATTGCCATGGGATCCCATCATCATCAGATTTTGATTTGTAACTTTCAAAGAAAAAAAGAATTTTGCAAATCCGTTTGTATATGCCCGAACAAACATAAAAAAAATAGAAACATCCGAATTGAGAACTTCCTCCTTTTTAGCCATTCTGATATCAGATCAGTTTCAAATGAGGAACTTTCGAATAAAATTGGCTAATATTATTGTACCTAAGTGGAAAATTTTGGATCTTAAAATTGATAAGGTCTGAATTTTAATCAGCGCCTCGTGCTAGTTCCCCTAAAACTAATAATAATTGTCGCTTACATTTGTTATATATATCTAGTGTACATTGTTTCCTTTTTCTGACAATAACAAAGTATTAAAGATACTTAACCCCTTGAGTGCCTAAAACGTGAATTCACGCAAGACACAAAGGCTTTTTACCCGACTGCAAGGAAAGGGTTATGTTTTTAAATGTTTTGTTAAGACACTCAAGGTGTTAATTCAATCATTTGTTTTATTCTCGTACCCTTAATAAACTCTATGCCGTCTATTGGTGACTTAAAAAACTACACGCTCTGCTTGTTTTTAGTGTTATTCACAAAACTGAGTATAGATGGCACTGTTCACTGCAAAAATCAGTCAGATTACATTTTCTGGTGGAAGTAGGAGGCAAAACTTTTCGCCAGTTAATGGTTGCCTCACTAGATGTAGCTTTATTATAAACAAGAAAATAATAGCGCAATGGTGTAAGTGGTCTTTAAAAAAATCAAATGAAATAGCATAATATTGAAGCAAATGCACACTTGCGCCATTCTGGGTTATATGACTTACTCCGAGGTAGCAGTAAACTCGGCCAATTATGTTACATGTATAACATATTTGTTATTTAACTTCGTTTTGGCAACAAACTCGCAGTTAAGCCTTTGACGCAAGTGGGCCGAAAACTACAGACACATTTTAATTTAATATTTATTTTTAACACTCATAAAATAGTTTCATACATCAGTTATAGATTTATCCGTATTATTTAATTCGGCTCCGAAAACATCCAACAAAAATGTCTTGTACTCTTCTCTTTTTATTGAGTATGCTATTCTAACGTTTGCCTTTTCTTTATCAACAAAGTCGTTGGTGTTGATTCCTCTTTTGTCACCTGTAAATAAAGTTACAGTTAGCACAATCGAAACAATAATTTTAAAAATTATTCACATATTTCCACCCATCTAATTTTGTCGTGCAATCATTTATTTCAAACATTTCTCATTATTATCCGCTATAAACTTCCTTTCTTTACTTTTTGTTTAAAATATTGTTGCCACACACTAGATTTTTTATGAGTGCGTTAAAAATCAATTAAACTCTCATACATAAACAGCCAAACGAACCAAACCCGGAACAATTATCTGTAGGCCATATGAATATTTGCAGCGCAACAGTTAAGCAGCAGCCAATCGCTCAACCATATCGCCAAGTCACCAACGACCAGTCTTGCGCTACTCGCACCCAGCGGATTCTTAGCACCTTCACTAGGTCCGTGTTCCACCAGCATTCACGAAGCTATCACGCCGTGACTATAGTGTCTTTCGGTACAAAAATTAATCAACTTACCACAAACAGTGATATCATTCTTCGAATACTTGTACTCCGCCACTAGATCGGGCCTCAAGAACAGTGACACTGTTGCAGGATCCAACGCTTGCCATGTTGGTTCGACTCCCAGTGATACCTTCTCATATTTGTTTTGGGCTTTCATTATTTCCGTGTCTATCGCTCCTAGGTGATTTTCTCTCCAGTCCTGGAATATTAAGATTAAATAAGTGACCGGATAATTTTTGTAAGTAGAATATATTGGTTTTAGTTAGTTGTCAGAGCATAGACAAAAGCACGGTTGCTGAAATTGAGGTCCATATTTAGATGCCCGGGTTGGGAAGGTAGGTGCCCTCTTAATAAATTTTCATTAGCAGGCCTAGATGATTGCCATGACTAGATTTGTCAGTATGCCAGATTAGCTCTATTTTTGAAGAAGACGTGAACGAATGTGCATATTTGGCAAAAGAACTATTAGTTAAAAGAGAAATAACACATACCTTGCTAAAATTAAGATACGCCTTTGCTTGTGAAAAGGGGAAGACAGTGACTTTGTCTGGCGTTGCATTCTGTGCTACTACATGATATGCTTCTACATCCATGTGTGCGTTGAACTCTGGTGTTGGATTTTCATCATCTGCAAAAATAAAAGTCTTAACATTAAAAGCGTTGTCAATCAATGATTTCCTTTCAACATACTGAAGACACAGATAATATAATACTACCATACAGATGTCTTACCGAACGCGATCGATTTATAAAAAATAATCAGTATAATCAGATGAAAACGCTAGTTACGTCGGCACGGTTTCTTTGTATGGGATGAGGCATCTGTATGCTAGTATTATATATTATTATCTGTGCTAAAAATAATATTTTGTTTTGTTGGATTCAAGGCAGCTGTTGTATTGTTATTTACTTTCTGGAATGTAAGGGGTTCCTATGCATCACAATATTTCAAAACCTTTCTTCGTTTTTAATTAACTACAATTTTTACTTACTATGAATGTGTCCAGCGCCTATGTATAGATGGTTTAGTCTTGATAAAAAACCAGGGTCCAGTTTGATGGCTAACGCTATGTTTGTCAACGTTCCAATTGTTATCACAGTCAAATCACCTGAAAATTACAAAAAATATGCACATTAGTTTTTATGCTTTGTAGTTTCAATGTTTTATTTGTCAAGGTAAGTTTGTTTTATCAAGTTAAGTAGAAGGCTTCTTCTTCTTCTGAGGCCTCGCCCTTTCCCTCCCGGGGTCGGCTTGGCCAATTATGCGACGCCATTTAATTCAGTCTAGTGCGTCATTTTCATTATGATCTTTTGGACCTTCCAATAATTCATGTAACTTAAAATTGTTTTTTTGTGTTGTTTGACCAAATCCAATTCAAGAAAAGTGTTGGGCATTCAACCCGACAATCCCGCAGGCTACCGGCGCGCACCGTCTACGCTGCAGAAACATCTGCGTGACCCACACGGCATTGGTGTTTGAGTCGCAGCACGGTGGCGACACGGCCGCGGCTCGGCTTGATGAACGACACGGTTCCACGGACTCGATTGTTTGACCGGGACAATATCAATTTGTAATCTAACGGCATTAAACCATTCACCTAAAATATACAGTCCACTTATTTCATCCACGAGCTAACATAACTGGTAACAATAAGTATATTCTAATGCCTTGCTCCGGTTTTCTTCTCATTGTCCACTTTTGAAAAGTGCTGTTGTGCTGTGCCGTTGTGTGATGTGCGTTTCGTGCTTTTCTTTTTTTCTGGTTCTTGACATATTGAATAGAATAAATTTCATCCGTACCTTCATAAGTCTTAGAATAATTGATAAGAGCATTCACAGCATTATCAGTCTTGGCTGGTACCAGGTCAGGGAAGGTATCTCCACTGTCGCCCAAACCATCTACGCCATAATAATCAGTTACTGATGGAGTTATCATCAGTGATGCTTTGGATCCCCTGTAGATTGGTACCTGCAAATGATGAACATTTTGTGTTAGTCATTGTTTTAGAATGTCGTTGCCTTTATTAATGTTTTTAAAGTAGGATGGTGAACCATTGGCGTCTTATGAAGAAGGTATAAATCATTTTGACAATGTCAATGAGAGTGATCTCAGCAGTGAACGCAGCATGTGAATGCTGCGTTGTGCTTCGTTGTGCACGACACGATGCACAGGGTAGGCGCTGTTTCAGTCTACCTACGGATGTGACTTAACAGGCGTTGTACAGAGGGGGTTCTGAGGTGGCTTTTGAGAGGTTACAGGGTGCTACGTGATGAGGTAAATCCCCACATTCCCTGGTCTTTTCCCCAAAAGTCCAGGCGCCTTTGGAAGGTTTTCCCCAGTAAACAAAAAGGTTGAAACTTTAAAACTTTAAAGCATCTTTCTTTAAACGCTGGTAGTGATGCAGACTCTGAATAGGATGAAGGATCAAAGAGACTGGGCATTTGTGTTTTATTTAATATACTACCAGTTGCTTCTAAAAGTAATCAATATATTATAATGTACCAAAAGTTTCCAAGGATATATTAAACATCTTAAATAAACAACCATTGATCTTTTTCCTTACTTGAATTACGTCCTAAACTGCTGCCAAATAAGGTTACCAACATGTGTAAACTGCGTTATCAAAATATTGTTTGTATAACAGTTAATTGAAATGTTGACATTAACCTTCATTACCAATTCTTATCTCAGCAGGCAAAGCCACAGTTCAATTAATGACCGATACATAAGTAATAACTACGACCGTTATTGCATAATAATATGTTACATGATTAATTTATCGTTAAAGGAACCTAGTTTATGAACGGATGTTGGACACGACCAGACTAGACCTAGACTTTAGTTTTTGCATGTCAATAGAGGTCAATAACCCGTGAACAATTATTGACATTCTTAATTTGATAAATCTAAATATAGTCGTCATAAAGCAATCTTGCATCAATCAATCATGTATGATCCCCAAATTATCTGAATGGAAAATAATACATATTTTATTATTTGTGTAGCTACAAGAGATATAATTGTTATGTTAAGGGCAATGAGCGGTCATTGCCCTTAACCTTACCGTTTTAAAACGAAACATGTAAATTTTGCTTTTGTGGCCATTTTTATACAATCATTGTGCCGAACCTTTTTACCCAACTGCCGAAGGAGGGTAATGTGTTTATCAGTCTATGTATGTATGTATGTAAGTATGTAGGTATGTATGTATGTATGTATGTATGTTTGTTCCTATGTGGCGTTCTAGAGACCAAACGCGTTGGCCGATTTTGATGATTCTTACGTCAATCGATTCGTATTAACCCTGCAAGTGTCACTGGCTACATTAAAATTGGAAAAGAATAAAATGGCTGATTTTGGGCGCCATTTTGTGGCGGTTATTTTTTTCTTCCAAACCCATCGTGTGGGGTATCAAAATAAAGGATTTTAAGAGGTGATTTCAAAAATATATAACACTTATATTTTATAAATGTACCTAATTAAAAAAATAACTGAAAAATTGTAAATACAAAAAGTTAATTCAAAAATTCAAAAAACCTGACTGCTTACACAGATTGCACAGCATGATTTTCTTCTTGTTTACGTCTTTGAAGTTCGCTTTTTAAGCAGTCGGGTTTTTTGAATTAACTTTTTTTTAACTATGTTGAGGTCGGCTTCCAGTGCCTATCTGACCTCTTAAACCCTGTAACTGGGTAACACCGTAGCGTCTGTTATATTTTTTTTACTCACATCTTGTCTTTTGGCAACTTTCAGTATCCTCTGGTTGTTGTAACAAACGTTGTCTTCTTTGGTGTTTCCATTTCCAGTAGTTAATGCCACCAGTTTTGGTCTGGAAACCAATGAATTTTTGGTTTGAATGAAAATCCAATAAAGTTGTTTTCTTACACTAGCTGTAGGTACGTTAAATGAGCCTAAGCATAACATAAAAACAATTGTAGAAGGATTGTAAGCAGCATGATCATCAACATCATTTCAGCCGAAATACATCCATTGCTGGACATAGGCCTTCCCCAAGCGTTACCCCGTCGCGTCGGTCATATAACAGTAAGCAGGACACCTGTCCTTGCAAGTTGTGGATAAGATAAGAGAAGTAGATGTATCTATGACGGCGGATAGAGATGTTACTATAAACAAGACTCATTATACAATTAGCCTGTTGTATCTCACTACTGGATATTGCCAATCATTTAGGAGTCTAACTCAACATTTACCTCAAAGATTGCTATCTGTACAACAGGATGATATTAATTTTAGTGTACGTACCCATCAAAGTGTTTCTCGTACAGCAAAGCCAGGAATATGGCCATAGCATCGTCACCACCAGCATCATTGTCTATTATGAACTTTGGCTTCCTCTCCTCGGCTGACACGCTGATATGAAAATTTCATTTATTAGGTAGAGCAAGAACAAAAAGATCGTAAAGTTGATAATGTAAATAATGTTCCTAGGTAACAGTGATACCACTGGTAGGGACCTATGTAGGTAGATAATGTATAAGAGTACCTATCGACGATCGTTCAATTGCCTTGTCAACCAGTGTAATCACATCACACTCAAATCCGAATACTATCTTGCATGAATCATCATACTGTCAGATAAGGTTGCAACACACTAAACTTAGATATATATAATACGTATAGTCAATCACAAATAGCACAACTGTCCCAAATTGCTCATAAAATATTATGGTGTATTATAAAATATATAATAAATAAATAAATATCCCTATCTATAGCACCCACATAATTATCGACTTTTATTACAATAACGATTTGCATACAAATTGTAGTAATTATTCTCTGCTATTTGGTAACTCATAGCAGCTTATTGTTTTATATTTTCTATTTTTATCTCAGACTATTCTCTCACTCAAACTAACTTAATTGCAAATTCTCTCAGAGCTAAAGCTGTCCTCACTCAAATAGGAATTGAATTAAACACTTAATTACCTACCAATTAACACAAACACAAACAAACAAAAACACGAAAACTTTTCTTAAATCCAGCATTATTGAGACGTGCGTTATCAATAGCGTCGAGAGATGAACTAAATAACTAACAAAACATATTACTTAAGATAAATGTTTTGTAATAACTCGAGTAATCTCAAGATTGAGATGCAAAATCTTATGAGGACCTCTTTAAACTGGGTCTAAAGGCGAGGGACAAGAACTTGTTTGAGACTTGTTATATTTTCAACAAGTCTACAAAAGGAGAACCTGCTTGTTTTCTAGATATTTATGCAACAACTTCTTCAATTAGTTTACTTCATTATGAGTTTCCTATATGATGTGATTAGTTTATAAACCGAATAGTAGGTAGTATTATAAACAATTTTGTCATTGAGAGCTATGGCTCTAATATAATAATAATAAAATTGTGACTTTGCAACATCACAAGCCGGACTGTTTTCTCAGAAAGACTAGTACACTTGTTCTATCTAACGACAGCGGTCAATCATGTGCATAGATGCACATTTTACTTTGTGCGTAAACTTGGGAGCTCTCAGTATCGCCTGATAAACTGTTCTTATGTAGGCCAAAATCTATCTGCTTAGCCGTTTGCCAATTCTGCCGAGATCAAGTGGCTTCCAGTTTAACCGAATGCAGCTTTACATGAAGCGACTGCTTATCTAATGTCCATAATCCAGTAGCTGAATAGCATGATACCTCTGGGCAAGTCTTGTGTCTGAGTTTCTGTTTTCCGACTACCGTAACGACATCCAAAGATATGCAAATAGTCAACGGCTTAACAATCTTTCCAATGCAAAAATCCATTGTGTTATTTGTGTTACTACATACATAACGGTTTGTTTGTGTTTTTACATTAGCATGTTACTCGATATAACATCGTGTGTACTCGATGAATAACTGATACTGATATATCAGTATTTATTTACACATGTGGCAGAGGTATGATTGTTGTCTGAAGGAGAAATGATAAAAGAACGATACAATGACTGACAACAATCTTCATTGAGATTGCGCAGCTAGAGCTAGGCAAGATCCGCTTTATTGTGACCTAGAACGTTTGATCTATAAATAATGTCTAAACCTTTTCTACTTAAAATATTATTATAACCATGATAAACACACCACAATCACAGTCGTGGCCATAAAACTAAAAGTATCACACGTTTATATTTTTTTATCTCCTTTTGTTTATTTTTTTTTAAAGATTTTAGGTAATACCAAATAAATAATATAAAAAAAGAGTTAAAACCATTGGTATCTACATCTATTAGCTTCTATACTAATTACAACAATTTTGGAATGATTTGCAGAAAATTTATTGGGTTGGTTATACAAAAACCAAACTATTCATAGACAATAAGAAAACGTGCAAATTAAGTACTTACGATTTTGCGTCCATCTTCCTAATCCACTTGTGAAACACACTGACAGTCACTTCAAACACAGGAACAACAGTGATGACAAATCTTCTAAATATTCACATATATATTTCTTTTTGTTTTCCAACAAGCTTATCACTACCTACGTCTAATTCAATACTAACACTGCCTACATTTAAATACTGTGTTTATTGTAGACGCGTTCGCATAATAACATGACGTAGCCGCACGAGTGATGACGATCGCAAGCGAAATGATAATATTCCGGTCGTTGACCTACATGTTCCCGTCTCGTTCTCCCCTTTACACTCCCAAATTTATATGAATCGCCACTTATGTAAGGCAAATTAAAGCATGAGGGTGACCGTGTTACAAAAATCGTTTTTGTGCATTTCGCAGTGTTTTTTTATTGTAAAGTATTTCTACAATATTTTTTGATATAGTATATATACCTCAGATTATAGAATACAAAATCTAAACAATAATTTTCCACATTCACACGTCACCAGATTTGTTGGAAGTATTTAATTCGGCTCCAAAGACGTCCAATAAAAATGTTTTGTACTGTTCTGGTTTCACTGAATATGCTATTCTGACGTTAGCCTTTTCTTTTTCGACGAATTCGTTTGTATTGATCCCTTCCTTCTCACCTGTAAATGGAGCCTTCTATTAATACAACAACACAATACTTGAAATATGTAGCTCTTATCTACTGTGTATCCTGACGTATTTGGTACTGTCGCAGCATGTTTTCAACTTTTATATGTATCTACCTACATATTTCATCATAACAATTAGTCGTCTCATTTCTATCTTTCTTATCTACAGTTTTGCACTAAAATGATTTTTATATTTTTTTTTAAATATTATTTTCAGATAACAATTAGAATTTATCTTGTGTGTCTTGTTTATCTTCTGAAGTTTCGGGCATATTTTTATGATTTCATCGTCTTCTACGTCATCTTCGTCGTTCATCATTACTATATTGACAGCCTTGTTTTAAATTAAGCCATTATTGCTCACAAATTATTAATTTGGTTTAAGACAGAAACAGTTAATACTACAAACTTACCCATGCTAATGATATCATGCTTCGAGAACTTGTACTCTTCCACTAGATCGGGTCTTAGGAACAGTGCCCCTACCGCAGTACTCATCGATTGCCAGCTTGGCATTCGAGCTAAGCCCAACTTCTCATATTTATTCGCGGCTTTCATTATATCCGTATCTATTCCTCCTAGCATATTTTCTCTCCAGTCCTGAAATAATAATTATAATTAAATTAGTGGATCATCATCAGCCTAGAGCAGTCCACTGTTAGACATGGGCCTCTCAAATCGTTCACTATATATCTCGATTCTCGGCAACTCTCATCTAGCTGCTACCAGCCATCCTGCGAAGATCGTCGCACCACTAAGTCTGAGGATTTGCCACCTTACGCTATTATTGGATACTTACAAACAATCTACTATGAGTAAATAATATTATTTTTGCTACAGCAAGATCTTATTTATCAACATATCAAACTACTCAACTATCATACTAAATATGATATAACAATACGCTTTATGCATAAATACTAGCAAGACCGGCCAAGTGCGCTTCGGACTTCGCACATTTAGGATTCCTTACCAAAGAAAAAGTCAGATTCATCAATATAATTATTGGTATTTGTTAGTAACTTTATATATTTTAATTCAATAATTATTTCTATTTTATAGACCGTTATCTGTTAGTAAAATATACGTACATAAATAATAAGAAACTTTATCACCAAATATCAAATTAAAAAAAAAAAACTTCGTAACAAAATTGTATGGCAGACGACTGACAAACGGACAGACAGACAGACGGGCAAGTGAGTGACAGAAATATGCTTCTATTTGGCCCCGTCGGGTACCGAACCTTAAAAATCAATAAATAAGATATTTACGAGTAACTTTCTAACAAAGATTTTCACTCTACCGTCATTCGATTTAAATTCAATCAATAATTTGTATTTTTTTTATTTACCGAACTTCAACTTATTTTTCATTTCATTTGTTAAAAAGTCGATGGAAAATTTATTATTCTTTACTCTGGACAGTCCAAAATAGGCTTTTAACTATATAAATAGAGACAATACCTATCTGTGGTAAAACAAGTAAAATTTCTCCGTACGCAAAATACGCGCTTAGACGTGGAGTTGCGGACACCAGCCCGTCTTAATCTAATCTAATTTCAAAATTTAAAAAACTCCCAGACACATTTATCTTGCGAAAACATCCCGATTCAAACAGTAAAACACCCATAACGATTGAACGGCTGAACCGATTTTATTCAAACATATCTAAAAACACTCTCGACACAATCACCTTTCAAACAAAAAAAACTAAATCAAAATCGGTTCATCCGTTGAGGCGCTATGATGCCACAGACAGACACACAGATACACAGACACACAGATACACAGACACACAGATACACAGACACACAGATACACAGACACACAGACACACAGATACACAGACACACAGATACACAGACACACAGACACACAGATACACAGCAACACACGTCAATCTTATAACACCCCTCTTTTTCCGTCGGGGGTTAAAAAATCTATCGTGCCACAATTATTGCACTCATCGATTCAATCTTACATTTACTTCATGCAGTTATAGTTGGATGCAGAAAATCAGCGACCTATCAAGTTGCACAAATTTCATTCTTAGAAAGTTTTACCAGACCCTTTAGGGGCTGGTTTCTGGGGTGGTCTTTTAAGAGGTCCAGGGCTCCTTCCATGTGCTGATGTTGATCACCGGGTGGTTTAAGTGAGTTAAAATTTCCACACTAGCTGGTCTTTTCTCCAAAATCTCAGGCGCCTTTTGAAAGATTTCACCCGAAAACAAAAAAAAAAAAAAATACGCGGACTTTTGAGCCCAATTGTACGTCAGCTACTCTTTTATATTTTAGTATTATCATGGAGAAGAATGAAATCTTCTTCTTCTTCTTTCGCCTCGCCTATTCCCGTTACGCGGGGTCGGCTTTCCCAATCATGCGGCGCCATTTTTTTCAGTCTTGTGCGTCATTTTCTGTAAGTCCCATCTCCTTTTGGACCTTCGTCATCCATGTGATTTGAGGTCATCCTCTTCCCCTCTTCTTTGTAGCTATGGAAATGCTATTTCACGACATGGTCATCTGTTCGTCTAAGTACATGACCGTACCATCTCAGTCTGGACTCTTTCACTTTATTCGCGATTTCTGCAACATTGAAGCTCCCTCTAATATGTTCGTTGCGTACCTTGTCTCTGAGTGTGACTCCTCCTGCCCATCGCAGCATACGCATTTCAGTCTTGTGAAGTTTTTGTTCGTGGGTCTTTTTTATCGCCCAAGCTATGTACGGCGGCGACCGTACATTAGAGCCGGTCTAACAGCTGTTTTGTAGACTTTGCCTTTCTTTACTTTATGGGCAATTTTACATCACACAAGACTCCAGTCAACATACGCCACTTGTTCCACCCCGACGTTATTCTGTGTGTTATATCCGTTTCAATTGATACATCCTCCGAGAGTACTGAGCCCAGATTTTTAAATGTTTTGATGTTTAACTCTTGGCAGGGTTGTGTTATCAAGCTTGATATCTACACTGGAGGTAGCATCTGGGTTAGAGTTACAGAAAATATACTCAGTCTTGGTTCTGCTAATGCGCAAACCATTCTCTTCCAATGCCGCTTTCCATTGCTTTAGGCTTTCTTGAATCTCATGACAGTTATCGGAAACGAGGACCACATCATCAGCGTGGAGATGGTTTCACGGTGTAGGTTGTTGAATTTTTGCTGTGAGTTAATTCATGACGATGTTTAAGAGTAAAGGACTAAGGGCACTATCCTGATGAACACCAACTTTGATATCATAACTTTTAGATGATCCTGCAGGGGTTCTGACGCATGTTTGGGCGTTGTTGTACAGGTCTGCAATAAGTCTTATATAGCATTCAGGGACTCCATGTGCCCTTAGAGCCTGCCAAATTATTTTTTTTGGTACTCGATCAAACGCCTTTTCCAGTTCGATAAAAACTAGCCATAAATTTTGTTTGTTCTCCCGTGCTTTCTCTATGACTACTCTAATAGCATGAATAGCATCTGTGGTTCCTGTGAAGCCAAACTGGTTTTCTGTTATAACAGTTTGATTTGTAACGCGTTCACTCAGGACTCTTTTCCAGATCTTAAGGGTATACGATGTGAGTTTGATTCCTTGAAAATCCCGGACGTCTCCTTTGTTTTTATAGAAGGGCACTAATATACTTCTTCTCCAAGCGTCTGGCATTTTTTCGCTCTATAGGATGTTATTAAATAGTTATGCAAGCCACACTTCTCCGTCAGCTTTTAGTCCCTTCCATATTTCGGCAGGTATTTTATCCGGGCCGCATGCTTTATGATTCTTCATTTTGGATATCGCTTTTTTGACCTCAGCAGGTGTAATTTCACATACAGGCCTTTGTATTATTGGCTCCTCTGTTTCTGGTTGTCGGGGAAATTCTTCATTTGATAGCTGATTATAGAATTCATGCCATTTATCACACATGTCCTTGTCAGCCGTAACAAGTGTGCCTTCCCTATTTTTAATATACTTGGTGGTTTTGAAGTATTTTGTATTGCTGTATCTGTGTTTTGCGATTCTGTAGATTACATTGTCCGTTACTAGTTCCAGACGTTTGTATAGGTCTTGCTCGGCTTTATCTCTTTCAATTGCTACTGTTCTTCTAGCTGCTTTTTTGGCCACCCTATATTTTCTCCTGTCCTCGTCTGAGTGTGTTTCCTGCCAGATTTTGAATAGACTTTTCTTTTTGGCCACCATCTCTTCGGTGTGGTTGTTCCACCATTTAATGTCTTTATTCCTGTGCAGGGCTCCTTTTCTGATCCCTAACTCAGATTTTGCAGTGGTGACACAGAAATTTACAAATTTAAACCAAGTGTCGTTTGGGGAGTCATCTCCACGGCACTTTAGTTTAATTGGTATTCTAAGTTTCATGGCCGCTAGAAGCATTATGTGCTGTGACGTTAATGGCTCTCCCGGAATAACTTCACGAATAACTTTACAATCCTTTATCTGTCGGAGGTTCCACTTATCTATTGTAGCGTTGCACTATCTACATACAATTTAATAAGAAAGGTCGCAGGTACAAAAAGCCGTTTCTAATATATTTTCCTTCTTTAAAAAATGGAGGTAGGCGCTAAGTACTATCCTGGCCTGGCAGCAGAAGCGGTCTCGTAGACGTGGAAGGCTGAGGACTAGGCACCAGCAGGATGACGTCCCGCAGAGTTTACGATGATCTTATGATGTCGGTTCTTCCGATGAAGGTCCCAGGTGGTTGAACCGGGACTTTGGACCCTGGAATTTTCCAATCGTCGTATTAGTTCCTTTGTCTCCCAGCTTATCCTTGTCTGATTGTGACCGCAACAGCGTAAGCGGGCAGAGGATCTACTACGGCGCTTAAGGCGAATGTGTGCTTGTCACAATCAGAACCGGAGCTCTAGAGTTTCTTTTTTTTAAATTTGTTACGGTAAAAACATTTAAAGCAGGTAAGCGCTAAAGAAATAACAAAATAATAAGTACCTAACTAAAAACACAAACAGAAATTATAGGAAGGGTGATGATATTTTGTCATGTGATGGCCGTAACCAGCATGATTAAGCAAAAAGTAATTGTCAACACTTACCCAATACGGGGTTAACACTGAAGCTAGATTTATTTTTAATGAACACACTCGTAGTGGTTATGATTCAACTATTTTTCTTATAAGAGTACACGTAAAATGTCACGCTAAGTATGTAGGAATGATACTATGGAGCGAGTGTACGTGTAAACAGCTGAGATATCCGATCGTCAATGTCCGTCCGGTGCGTTGATAAAAGCCCGAGTGGTGTTGGAACTTATTTTTTTTTTTTTTTTATATATGTGTGACTACCGCCACACGAGAAGTTATCGAGTCGAAACGTAATGCAATGACTAGTCGATTTTTTCAATATCTTTACGTTAAATGTATATATATAGTTATATATTAGGTTTAATTTATCCTATTATGATATTATTATCGCCTACAATATGTTTGTAATCTGATCGTCATTTATTTTAAATTATTAGGTTGTAAGATTTTTGTTGATCTGTGCATGTTTTTACCGCAGTTTGCTATGGTGATTTAGTTAGGAACGTTGATCGTTACTATTCAACGTTACAATACCCCCGCGCGCAGATTAGGGTTTTATTATTACTAAAAAAAATAAAACCCGCTTAAGGCCTAATCCAAAACTATTTGTTTACTCTTTCAAAAAAATCTTCCATACTTCTCGCAAAACAAACTAGCAGCAGTTACTGTAGAGTTAGCTACTAGATTAACTGACGCACAATGACATAAAATAGGTAACTAACTATTATAAAACTTGTTACCTAACAAATAGTGGCTCCAAATACAGGTGGATATAAGGCGAGACGGGGTAATAGGTATGGATAAAATACTTCATAGAAAATTAAAACTACCCAATGCAACTAATTATATATTTCGACCTGCTAGTTTTAAATCTTTAATGTGCCATGAGCCTATGTTTTTGCCTGACATATCTTGCAGCACATAAACTAAAGGAGATTTCCTTTCTATAATTTTGGCCTTTATAAATTTTGGAGCTAACTTTTTAGAAAAACGGGTCTCCTTGTCACTTAAAAAATATGCACGTTTCATGACCACGTCCCCAACATTAAATTCAGCAATTTTACGCCGCAAATTGTAATGAGAGGTGTTCTTTACATGAGCTTGCCATAATTTCGCCTGAACGTTATTGAAAATAGAAGAAAGACAACCTAAATTTTCAGCGTAAATGTCTCGTGGCAAGAACAGTATTTCGTCCCCAAGGTCGTTATCAATGAAATGAGAACCGCAAGTAACAAGCTCACGGCCAAAAACTAAGAAAGAGGGTGTATAACCTGTAGTCTCGTTAACAGAGTTATTGATTGCAAACTGCACCTTAGGTATATACAGGTCCCATGATCTATGATCGTCATCAACAAAGGTAGAAATACAGGTGATGATGGTTCTGTTGTACCTTTCAACTAGATTTACCTGAGGGGTATATTTAGGTGTGTAATGTACATTTGGTATATTATATTGCTTAAACAGAGCCTCTGCTACCTTGCCGGTAAACTGCGTGCCATTATCCATAAGTACAGTTTGAGGTATGCCATGGACTAGAAAAACGGATTCTTCTAATATTTTTGTTATTATTTCCGAAGTGACCTTTCTTATAGGATAAATTAAGCAAAATTTTGAAAAACAACAAATAACGACCAAAATATAATTGTTTTGTTTCTTAGAAGTAGGTAGAGGTCCCATAAGATCGATAGATATCATCTGAAATGGTCTTGAACAATGCTTTGGACGACCCAATACTCCAAGAACTTGATGGTTTTGGGACTTATACGCTAAACATTTATCACAAGTACCAACAAATTTTACGACGTCCCGGTACATACCAGGCCAATAATACCGTAATGCCAGACGTCGGTATGTTTTAAAAATGCCCATATGCCCGGCCGTAGGCTCAGAGTGATTTTCTTTTATAATAGTTTCATGAAATTCGGTAGGAACGACCTCTTTCCATGAAAACTCGGCAGCCAGCTCAGACTTGCTCTTACATAACCTAAACAAAGTCTCATTTTTTACAATAAAATTTGGAAATTTGGATTGGTCATTCAAACAGCCATTATAAACTTTTTTGTACCAACAGTCTTTAGTGTCCAGATGCGACCTGGAAGTACTGATGGAACTAACTGGTAATATTCTTGACAGAGCATCAGGTATGACATTATCGACGCCTCGACGGTGCTTAATGACGAAGTTAAAAGCGGATAAGCGTACACCCCATCGTGCTAGTCGGCCTGTAGGGTTACTAAGGGACAAGAACCATTTAAGAGCACTATGATCAGTAAAAACTGTGAAAGGTTGACCGTTTTCTATATAACAACGCCAGTGTTCAAGAGCGGTAAGGACGGCTAAAGTTTCGCGTTCGGTTATGCTATAATTTTTCTCAGCTGCAGTTAATGACTTACTTATGTATGCAACTAGGTGTTCCTTGCCATCTATGGACTGAGTAAGCATTGCGCCAACGCCATAACTACTAGCATCCGTATGCACTTCAAATGGCTTAGTATAGTCTGGACATGACAGAACTGGCGCTGAAATTAAGCATTCTTTAAGTTTTTGGAATGCAGAGTCGGCTTCAGGAGTCCATTTAAAAGGAGGACTGCCCTTCTTGCATGAAGTTAATTTATTTAAGGGCCCAGCAATGGTACTGAAATTTGGAACATAACGTCTGTACCACGTCGCCGTTCTAAGAAAACGTTTGAGGTCTTTACGACAAGTAGGTGTAGGATAATTAAGTATGGCCTCAACCTTGGCCGGATCAGTACGTAAACCAGACGCATCGACCACATAACCTAGGTATTTTTGTTGAGAACTAAAAAAATTACATTTGTCAAGGTTAATGGTTAAGTTTGCTTGTTTCAATTTATCTAGGACACGCAAAAGAAGTGTCACGTGACTATTGAAATCTTTACAAATGATTATAATGTCATCTAAATATGCAAATACCTTGAGATCAAACTCCGAAAAGAGCAGGTCAACCAGTCGCTGCTGAGTAGCTGGTGCATTAGTAAGGCCAAAAGCAGTACGTTTGAAACGAAATGTACCCCTGCCAGGAACATAAAAAGCTGTTTTGTCACGATCTTCTGAAGCGATCGGAATTTGCCAAAAAGCTTTGGATAAATCGATGCTAGATAGGTAGCGAGCATCTCGAAGGCTGTCTAGGATCTCAGAGATATACGGGAGATTATAGGCATCACGTTTGGTAACAGAATTTAACTTACGGCTATCAAGACAAAACCGCGGTTGTCCGTTTTTCTTAGAAACGATCAGAACTGGAGATGACCAAGCACTCTCGCAAGGCTCGATAACGTCGAGTGAAAGCATCTCGTCGACTTGTTCCACTAAGATATGTTGTTTTTCAGGCGATAGGCGGTAGTATCTCTGGCGAATTGGTTCCGAGTCACCAGTATCAATCCGATGTGTGATGAGACCTGTGACACCTAGACCCTTGCGATTGAAGGAAATCTCCTCATATTGCATCTTGATATTGTCAGCAAGTTGTTTCTGTGACTGATCAAGATTCGCATAGCCTTGTATGAAGGAATGATTCGTTGTGTCTAAGGAACAATTGTCAGGTTTTGCCATAGCAATGCTACCGACATACTTAGGGCATAGTTTATATTTACGCCAAAAATCTATGCCTAATATCAAGTTCTTTGTAATTTCCGGAATGACATATGCTTTTAAAATGTGAAATTGATTTTCAAAATGAACTGGCATATTTATATAACCCACACTCCTCCTTTTCCCCCGGACCGCCACAAGGTGTAGACGTGCACTAGATCCTTAATAATCTATTTAAAAATAAAATCACAAACTTAAAGTATATTTAAATTCAGTGTAATAATAGGGCAGCATAATACGCGGGAGGTGTTCGGTGCAGGTCGCTGTGCGTGAGTACCGTTCAAGATACTACTCAACAGATCTGTCGCCCTGGTACACAATACAGACAACTGAGCAACGTACGCGCAGGAGGCAGTACCAATCTGGGTCATGCCCACTAATTAGCGCTCACTCAAGGCTAAGCTCCACCTACCTCAAGGACAAGCACCGCCCATCTAAACTGCCATTGATCGCTTGACCTGCGCTCGCGCCTGGTACCAGTTGAGGCTTACATCTGCTTAGTCCATTCAACTCGGCCCTGGCAACTAATTAACGCCTTGTACGCATCACAGCCTGGTACTTTAAACGGGCAAAATGGACAAATCTCTCTCTGATACAAATATCAGCGTAATGCCATACACAACTCCCCCTAATTTTACTTCTACACGTAACAAGAGAGTAAGGGAAGAAGATCTACTAGAGGAGTTTTCTAAATTCAAAAAAGAAATCAAAGAAATGTTTTCTTCATTTATAACAACCCAACAAAATGAATTAAAAATAATTACCTCGAACCTCAAGGATATTCAACTAACGAATAATCATATTGAAACAGCCATCACTAACCTATCTTGTCAAAACGAAGAGTTCTGTAAGAAAATAGAATCTCTTGAGTCACAGGGAAAAAAGGACCGCGGCTACATTGCCGTATTAGAGGATAAGATCGAAGATCTACAAAGAAGCAGTAAAAAAACCTGCATCGAGATAAAGAACGTTCCTAAAAAGCCTCAAGAGAGTAACATTGACTTGGTAAATATGGTTACGAACTTGGGAAAACACTTAAGCCTCGAGATGGACTCGCGGGCCCTCAAAGACATCTATCGACTGCCTAGTAAGAAAGAGGGTATTACCAACACTCCCATAATTGTTGAACTGAACTCCACTATGTTGAAAATTAATCTACTAAAAAAGGCTAAGTCGTTTAACATTAAAAACACCTATAAACTCCAGGCGAAACATCTTGGAATAACAAGCAACGCGGAGGTACCTGTGTTTATATCCGAACAATTGACGCCTAAGGGCGCCCGACTATTTTTCTTGGCTCGAGACCTGGCTAAAACTAAGCAATACAAATTTTGCTGGACTGCTTTTGGACGTGTTTTACTCAGGAAGGATGAGAATGCTCGTGTGATCGTTATAAAAAGTGAAGAACAGGTACACCATTTAATGCAAGAAACCTGACTAATTTGTGCTGTCATTAGTGTATTCCTAATACTAAGAACTTTGGCATTCTCTGTTAGTATAATCATAATTAATGTTTTGCCTAAATTTAAACTATATAGATTTATTTTTAACTTTCTTAAATGTAAGCATGATCGGCTCGTTTTTACACATTTGAACACTACATTTCACACAATCCGTTCCAAACAAAATATACAACTAACTCACTCAATAAACTCACAAACACACTCACTCTACTTAGTGCCTAATATAGCATATTGTCCTGTTATGCCAGTTCATACATATATAACCAAACGTACTGGTACATATGCGAATACAGACGTCACACGACTATTGTGTTTCTACTCAAAATTTGGGAAACGTACATTGTTTACTTTAGCTAATAATGAATAGTAACTTGTGTAACTTGCAGGAATTGGATACTGCTGAGATTGCTAATTCTGCCATTCTTGATATTGCACAGTTAAATACTCACCTACAACATAATAATTATAACCTAACCGTCCTGACTCAAAATATAAGGAGTATATATAGAAATATTGATGACCTTCAGATAACTTTGTCTCAAATTGGAGTAGAAGTGGATGTCCTACTTTTAACAGAATGCAGATTGAACGATAATAAACAAATACCTGTGTTAAATAACTATACTTCGTTTAAAACATCTAGTCATTTAAATCAAAACGATGGCGTAGTCGCCTACATAAAAAACTACCATTTGCCCCAGGCAAATGAAATTAATTTGACACATGCCTCAGCTCTGCAAATCACTATCCCTAATTTCACCATCATTGGTATTTATCGGTCTCCATCGAATGTATCCGCAGATAGTTTCATTACATCGCTTGATAAATACCTTCAATCTATTGACTCACACGGGGACACTATTATTACAGGTGATATAAATATTAACCTAATAGGGAAACCAGCAGAAACATCACAAGTACGGACTAACAGATTAAATTATTTAAATATGGCGGCTTTACATGGTTTCCTCCCAGGACACTGTTTGCCTACCAGGGATAATAATTGCCTCGATCACATGCTTCTTAAGCTAGATAAATTAAAAAACTCGGCTTTTGTGGCAGTTTTAAACACGTCTGTTACGGATCATGCAACAGTACTATTGAACATATCCCACACGTACCTAACCAAGTCTTATGTCAAATCTAAGACCGTGACTAACTTTGAGAATGCCTACAAACACCTTGTAAATACGAAAACCTCTTTTATTAATACATATAACGACCCAAACATTTTGGTAGACGCAATGATAGATGTGATTAGGTCATCTATTCTCCAAAACACTAAAGTTGTTTCCCTCCCTAGTTCTAAGCGTACTCTAAAGCCCTGGATATCCACGGGGGTACTAAAATGTATTAGGCTTAGAAACAAAATGCAGCTACAGTCGAGGAGAGACCCTTTTAATGTTATTTTGATCATAACGTATAAGCGTTATCGCACATTTTGCTCTAACCTTATTAAAAAACTCAAAAGACAATATCATAAGAACCAAATTTTAACTTCTGCGAAAAACCCCAAGCTACTTTGGCGTAAAATTAATGATATAACCCATTATAAGAAACCCAAGACATCTAGTGTACACCTGCTTCAAATCTCACCACATCCTCTAGACTCGTTAAATCGCGTAAACCACTTCTTCGTGACAATTGGGAAAACTTTGGCGGAAGAAATCATGACTCTAACTGAGAAGGAATATGGACCTGTTTTGAACACTTCGGATACACCATCTCAAGCCAATTCATTTGTGCTGCTGGAGACAGATCCAGCAGAAGTGGATAGTACAATCATGGCACTTGACTCAGAAAGTGCTTCGGGGTGGGATGGCATACCCGTGAGTTTTCTTAAGTTATCTCGAGACTTTATAGTTCCTCTCATTTGCAAATTAACCAATCTGTGTTTTGTAACAGGTATATTTTGTAGTGCGTTGAAACGATCTATCGTCTCGCCTGTGCACAAGGATGGGGACAAAAGCGATGTTAATAACTATCGACCGATTTCAGTCTTGCCGTCACTTTCAAAAATAATAGAAAAAATAATAAACAAAAGGTTAACAAATTACTTGAACATATATAACATTCTTTCCAACTCACAATATGGTTTTAGACAGGGACGGTCAACTCAGGACGCGGTTATAGCGTTAACGTCTGAAATTACAGATAAAGTAGACAAAGGATATAAATGCGTTGCGGTGTTTCTAGACTTGAAAAAAGCTTTTGATACCGTGTCCATTCCTATCCTTGTGCAGAGACTTGAGGCTATAGGGATTAGAGGCAAGGCCGTTTCTCTTTTTGACAGTTATCTCCGGGGTAGGAAACAACAGGTTAAGATAGGCAATTCGTATAGCAATGAGGAGGATGTTGTTTTTGGCGTACCGCAGGGAACCGTGCTCGGCCCGCCACTGTTCCTGGTGTATATTAACGAACTATGTAACCTACGAAACAGTGGAGGGAAAATCTTCTCATATGCGGATGATACGGCTATTGTATACTTTGGTGACACTTGGGAAGCGGTACGTAATAAGGCCGAAAAGGGGCTAAATATTATAGGAAGATGGCTCAAAGCAAATCTGTTAACCCTTAATATTTCTAAAACCAATTTAATTTGTTTCTCTCCAAGTTCAAGATCTAAAGCGATGCTAATTTTGATATTCGTCTCCATGTGTGTACAAGTGGCTTTGATCAAGATTGTGTCTGTAAATCCATCAAACAAGTATCGTCTACAAGATACTTGGGCGTTATAATCGACGAGCATCTAACATGGCATTCGCATATCGAGGTTATTATGTCGCGTGTTCGAAAATTTATATGGCTTTTTAAAAATCTGCGACGTGTGATGCCTGAAAAGACACTAAATAACATTTATATAGCGCTCGCGCAGTCGGTAATCACATACTGCTTGCCAGTTTGGGGAGGGGCCACTAAAACTAAATTTCTAGAGTTAGAAAGAGCCCAAAGATCACTTTTAAAAGTAATATATTCTAAGCCATATAGATATCCCACAGTCGATCTATATAGAATTGGTGGCCTGTTATCAGTAAGAAAACTATACCTTTTAAACATCATTCTTTATTTGCACAAATATATCCCAGTTAACCCAGAATGTCAGGCTAGGAGGCGGAAAGATATTGTGGCTTACTCTCCACGGGTACGTACGGTTTTTGCAAGGCGTCAGTATGTATGCCAATCAGCCTTCATATACAATAAAATTAACGCAAAACTAAAGTTCCATCACGAGGTCTCACATAAATGCAAAAAAATGATTACTGAGTGGTTAAAAACTATAACGTATGAAGAAACAGAGCATATTCTAGCCAGACTTACATGAATACTTATCTTCTTTATCATGTATTAAACCATGTAATTACATAGTTGGTATTTTCCAAATTCGATTAAATTGGCACTATCAGCAAAAACGTAATCACACACACAAATACACACTAACACACACACGCTCACACAAACACACACATCAACCCACACGCACACTACTATAGACACACATACGCATTCTCGCAATCACACTACTCAGAGCTGATAATTACTTTCTAAGTCATTGTTCCTCTGTGTTCTTAATAATTCATTTCTTAATTTATGTCTCAATTTTGTTAACTGTCTATTATGGGAAGGAGCGAGTCAACCCCAACACAAGTATCACTGATTACTTACTGGGGCTGTCTCATTCACATTTGTATATGTAACCGTTTGAGACACAATAAACAATTTTATTTTTATTTTTTTATTTACACTTTTTATACTTTGACCTCCTGCCGCTGTTACCGTTATACAATCTGCTTTAATAAGGGGCAAGCCATTTCTTTCCAAAACTAAATGTGCATTATTGCCCAAGATTGTGATAGCAGAGCCAGAATCTAAAAGTCCCGAAACTGTAAGACCATTCGTCTGAACAGAAACGTAGGGTCTGTCATCGCCATCATGTTTATTACCGAGAACTGCGTAGAGGTTATACGATTCAAAAAATAATTTAATGGTATGAGCCAATTCCTCCAATCGTCGCTATCGAAGTTTTTATTATATACACAGTTCTCGGCAGTTAGTTTTTTTGGTTGGTACGATTCGTCTTACCAGTCTGGGCAGTCTGGAGTTTTAACACCTTTACGGCCACACTTGAAACATACTAACTCATCTTTGTTAGCTGTACACTGCCTAAGATTATGCGTGTTATTGCGACAACGGGGGCAGTAACGCTGTTTAGTATTAGTAATTGAATTATTAATGGCATGTACATAGTTAGGAGAATTCGATGTATTATTATTTGTAGTATTATAGCTTTTATTTTGTCTATAATTATAGTTTTTACTCGATTGACCCTCGTAAGCGAATTCAGGTGCTAAGGTATTTGAGCCCGGCTTTGGTGGTTCAGTGAATTGAGAAAACCGTGCTTGTATATTCTCATAATTACGACACAACGTTCGCAACTCAACGATAGATTTAACTTCGGGAGCAGAAGAAAGGGTATAAGCATAAATTGGGCGGATATTGTGTAGTATAATTTCCAATTTATCTTCCTCTGGAATTTTTTTCGATAAGCGCGAAAAAAGTCCAGACATAATGGAAAGGTAGATTACTATATTTTCACCTTCTCCTTGTGTGCGAGACCTAATTTCAGAAAGCAGTCTGTAGTCAAAATCAGACTGGTCGAAATCACGTTTCAGCGACAATACCAGTTCGTCCCAACTCGTTACGGAATCCTTAATACTCCTGTACCAATGCAATGCATCTCCACTAAATATTTCAGTAGCATTAGACAAAATTTTATTGAGTTAGATACTCTTTGAGTTGCAAAATTCCTCACAACGTTGAATGAACGCTCGCACGCAAGACTTACCGTCATATTTTAATTTTATAAATTTATTGAGGGTACCTTCACAAGTAACGGTGACATTAACAGGTGTCGAAGCAACAGCGGAAGAAGAATCGTTATTCGCGATAGCCAAGGGGTCTATAGCTGAATCGTTAAGCGAGATAATTTTTGATGCAGTCTTTTTGTAAAAGTTGACACATTGGTCATAACTGTCCTTCAATTTGTCATCGCAATACGGTTCAGCCGATGATATAAATGATTGAGCAAATTTTGAGTACGCAGCAACGTATTCTTATCTAACGATGGAGATTCTAAAATGACGTTAGTTTTTTCTAAAACATCCACAACACCACTCAAATCGTCCGCTGGGTCGAAATGGCTAGTAAGAATGTCTTCAGACGGAAACAATGGACCGCACTTAGCTATTTGTTTGCGTAGTTCCTGCACTGAGGCAGCAGGTGATTCTCCTCTAATAGCCACCTCATACTCTAGCTCTGCCTTTTGCAACGACATAAATTTAACAGCAAATGCCATCATTAAATAAGTTTGAAGGTAAAAGAGAAAGCGAAAAAAAAATTTTTTTTTTTTTTTTGGGTAAGTGTCGAACAATCTTAGTAGGTAAGTGAAAAAACAATAAGATCGAAAAACTTCTAGAAACAAAGCACTCCGTCTGTTACAATTTGTTATTTAAATTAATTAACGTCTTGGTTGTTTTTTCAACTGAATTGAGAAGAAAAGCATTGATAAAAAAAAGCAACGAAAACAAAACAAAAGAAAACACAAAATCAACAAAATATTGCAACTAATGTGTAGGTACGTTTTAAAAAAATTTCGAAATGAAGAAAAAAAAAATATGTTCACAAAATTTTTGTTGCTGACTGTACTAATTAAAAAAAAAATATCACAGTAATGAACGTGAATAACATTAAAACATAAATTAATATTAGGAAAAAATCTTTCAGACACTTTTTAAATTGACTGATTTTACTATGGTCACTGCTGCATAAGAATTTTCGGTTTAAAACAATTACGTACACCTTAGTTACGATCAACCAAAATAAAATAAAACGTTTTACAACATAAAGAAAAGACAACACACACAACACCATTAAGCACTACTACCTCCATAGAAGCAAAAAGAAAAAAAAATAAAGAAACTTTGAAAAAAAAAACCACGATATGGGCGCCAGTGTAGCGTTTGCGGGTTGATTATCTAAGAGAGATAAATAATACGCAGCACTATCTACATACAATTTAATAAGAAAGGTCGCAGGTACAAAAAGCCGTTTCTAATATATTTTCCTTCTTTAAAAAATGGAGGTAGGCGCTAAGTACTATCCTGGCCTGGCAGCAGAAGCGGTCTCGTAGACGTGGAAGGCTGAGGACTAGGCACCAGCAGGATGACGTCCCGCAGAGTTGACGATGATCTTATGATGTCGGTTCTTCCGATGAAGGTCCCAGGTGGTTGAACCGGGACTTTGGACCCTGGAATTTTCCAATCGTCGTATAAGTTCCTTTGTCTCCCAGCTTATCCTTGTCTGATTGTGACCGCAACAGCGTAAGCGGGCAGAGGATGTACTACGGCGCTTAAGGCGAATGTGTGCTTGTCACAATCAGAACCGGAGCTCTAGAGTTTCTTTTTTTTAAATTTGTTACGGTAAAAACATTTAAAGCAGGTAAGCGCTAAAGAAATAACAAAATAATAAGTACCTAACTAAAAACACAAACAGAAATTATAGGAAGGGTGATGATATTTTGTCATGTGATGGCCGTAACCAGCATGATTAAGCAAAAAGTAATTGTCAACACTTACCCAATACGGGGTTAACACTGAAGCTAGATTTATTTTTAATGAACACACTCGTAGTGGTTATGATTCAACTATTTTTCTTATAAGAGTACACGTAAAATGACACGCTAAGTATGTAGGAATGATACTATGGAGCGAGTGTACGTGTAAACAGCTGAGATATCCGATCGTCAATGTCCGTCCGGTGCGTTGATAAAAGCCCGAGTGGTGTTGGAACTTAATAATTTTTTTTTTTTATATATGTGTGACTACCGCCACACGAGAAATTATCGAGTCGAAACGTAATGCAATGACTAGTCGATTTTTCAATATCTTTACGTTAAATGTATATATATAGTTATATATTAGGTTTAATTTATCCTATTATGATATTATTATCGCCTACAATATGTTTGTAATCTGATCGTCATTTATTTTAAATTATTAGGTTGTAAGATTTTTGTTGATCTGTGCATGTTTTTACCGCAGTTTGCTATGGTGATTTAGTTAGGAACGTTGATCGTTACTATTCAACGTTACACTATTAAGATATAATCTATTTGTGTTTTTGAACTTCCAATCTTATATGTAATGAGATGCTCATCTTTCTTTTTGAAGAATGTGTTAGCTATTGCTAGGTTTTGTGCGGCTGCGAATTCTAAGATTGTCACTCCTCCGCTATTTTCATTTCCTAAACCGAAGCCTCCATGAAACCCTTCAAAGCCATCCCTATCTACACCCACATGGCCATTCAAGTCACCACATATAAGCGTTTGTTCTGGCGCTGGAATAGAACCCATGTACATATATAGTTCTTCCCAGAATTCTTGTTTTTCGTTTTCGGGGCATCCAGTTTGTGGGGCATAGACACAGACAACATTCAGGCACGGCTGTTTTTCTAAAGCTTCCTTTACAGAGATGATGCGATAGTTTATCCTGTTTATTTCGACTACGTTTTGGCTGAAGTTCTGGTCCAATATTATTCCGACCCCATTTCTAGTATTTGCTGTTCCGTTATATATCAATTTGAATCCCTTCCATTTTGCTTCTTGCACACAACAAATGTTTATGCGACGTCGTTCAAGGATACTGCTTAGCTCATCACTGCGTACAGACATAGTGCCAATATTCCAGGTGGCGACGCGCATATCGGACATTGTCACCATGTTTTGTTGTTTAATTTTTCCGTCGCTTCGGGGGGACGCCCTAGTATTTTTCGCAGCTCCATGTTCTTCGTTGCTTGAGGGGGACGCCCTAGCCTTCATCGTTTCTCTATATTTGTTTTGCCTCATGATTGGTATGATGATTTGGCTTTATGTTTTACCGCCGGTTGCCACCTGACGCCAAGGTCGTAATCTTCCTGGAAGACTTGAGCGCCGCCGTTGGCCCTAATGGGCTCCTCCGCCACCACTCTAATGGCCGCTCCGACCATCGCGCCCATCACAACCAAGGGCTTCTGCTCTGAATATGTCAGAGAAACCCCCTGATCGGGTTTGATAACGAAGTTTTCTCTCCGGCCTGTTGGTCCGCGGGAGCTATTTTATTTCACTCTTACCCTCCATATCTGGCGAGTATTCCCCGATCCGCCTCCTGAGGATGCGTTCTCTAGGGGTGAGGCTCCTCCGAGGATTAAAAATATATAACCTAATTAAAAATATTATATTTTTCATGGAGTAGTTTCTTTGTCTTGGTCTTTTTGGAATATCTGTTTATCATAATGTATGCTAAATGGTATTTTCTAACAAATAAACAACTGTTACCTAGCTATGATAAGGCACTGGCCTTCAAAACTTAGTACCATAATTTTGAGATTGCAATTTCTCCTAAACTATGAGAAGTCAGAGTTTTGAAATAAAAAACTTTTGAAATTTCGTTAGCTAACGAAACATACCTATAGGTATATGATTCTAACTTTGAGAGACTCAGTAATGAGGGAACAACTGAACATTATTACATACATACTTACATACATATATACCGATCAATAAACACTGCGACGCCTTAGTCGGGTAAAAACTGGTTTTCATGATTTTGACGGGATATATCTCACAAATGGTACGCTTGACAAAATATGATGTACGCTTGGTACCCTACCTTCATAATAAAATACCGATATTGAATAAAGAGAATCTCATCATACATGATGGGGTGGGGCATATTTTTTTGTTCTTTTCTTCGAGCCCCCTGGATGGTGCCATATTCAGTTTAATGTGACGTCACATAGCCTATAATTAGCGGACAAACAAGACGCTTCCAACGACAACTCATTTGTTGAATTATGATAAGTAGTTTAGAAGTGATGAGGAAACAGGTGAAGTTGATGAAATTTTCTATAAAACTTTTTTTATTTAAAAACTGTTATTGTATAGATTTATTTTTTAAATTGCCGCACACTAGGAATTTCTTCCTGTATCGTGGGTACATTTACAAACATTTAAATTAGTTTAGGAGAAATCGCAATTTCAAAAGTGTAGTACTAAGTTTTGAAGACCATTGTATATTGATTTTGATAAAAAACGGGAGTATGCCCATCAACCGGTAAATGGACTTTAATACTAACAACAAATTTAAGAATAGCAGTGTTTTAACTTACTTTACTGAAATTAAGATACTCTTTAGCCTGTGATAAGGGGAAGATGGTCACTTTATCAGGATTAGCTCTCTGCACCACTAATTTATACATGGTCACATCCACACGAGCATTGAATTCTGGAGTTGGGTACTTCTCACCTAAAGTAATAAGAAAAAATATCATTAAGGTCCCTTTTTCCTTTGTCGATTGTCGCTGTTGCAGCCGTGGAGACAGGACGTGTACAGTGCCCGACACAAGTGTCCCGAATTTTGAACCTTTGCGAAATTTATAGCCAGACCAACATGACGTGTTATCGCCAAACGTTCTTCCACAGTAATAGCTAATCTCATATTCGTATCTTGTTTCTTTATCGCAGGTGAAATCTTGTTAGATAAATATTGAAAGTCTTCATGTTTCAACCGAAGAAAGTTTTTGTAACATTCCGGATCTTCGATTTTCTGTTCAGATAACAATTGATTATATGACCCCAGCTGTGCTCTTCTTTTGATCCAATCTTTAACCCATACCAATCTCTTTTTACGACGACGAACTTTAATTCATATAGAATTGAATCGCATATAGCGACAACCGCGGCAGCAGCACGTCGATTCATGGCGGGAGAATGTACAAGACTGAATTGCAGTCAGTGTATGTCGCATTCGTGTAGACAGCCAATACACTTAAACCAGGACACTAGATGTTTACACCAATGTCGACACAAAAAATTGCTTACCATGTGGATGCAATCGACACTAGTGTCGAAATTTGTGTTGAGTGTCGGTGTCGTCGTGTATCCTGACCATTAGACTACAGGCTACAATCTAAGATTATGATTGAACAACTTACTATGAATATTTCCTGCAGCAATGTATAAATGATTCAACCTTGACAAGAAGTGGCGGTCTATTGTCATAGCAAATGCTATATTTATCAGGGATCCAAGTGTTATGACTGTCAAACGGCCTGTAATTCAAAATAAAGTTCGTTAGTTTTCTATCATTTCTAGATTATAATTTAATACCGATGACTCGCACATGATCGCCCAGGACAGTATGGGACATGAGGGAGGAGGCCTATATTAGGAACAATACTAAATTATACATAGAACAAGAATTTCACAGTGTTATAATTTAATGTTTTAGTGATTAGCCTTAATTAGACACGTAGCTTTTTCATTCACCGGGGATTTAATAATATACGTCAGTGACAATTGGAGATATGCAAGTCCAGGTCGTTTCATAAAAATATCTTGGCCTAACCCTAGACGAGCTTTGAAGAGCACTTCGAGCGCCTAGTCCCCGCGTTGAAAAGGCAGTGTGCGCTTTGCATATACTGCATATTCGGGAGGCCTCGGGAAGAAGTTCGCCGCCGTTACGCGGGTGTCGTACGATGGTCCTTTATAGGGTGCCTGTTTGAAAAAGCAGACTATCAAGTGTCCGCCGCTGCAGGACTAAAATTAATAGCCTGCAGTGGCAAATGGCCATTCGCATCGGTAGAGGTTACCAAACGGTATCGTTTGAGGCGGCAACTCTCCAGGCACGCTTTTCTCCTCTGAATTTTCTGGCGGACATGGACGCGACGGTCCATAACCGAATTCATGCCATCTGCAAGAATGGTGATAGCGTGCCAGGAAGCATGTAGTAAGGCTGAGGCGGTTGAAACGGCGACACGCGGTGAGCGGTGGCGCAAGCGGATCAAGCAGCCGCAATTTTTGCGCAAGCGCGTTGTCATAGCCTTCCTGCCGCACTTTGAAGCCTGCCCGAGGATTGCCCTGCGTGGGCCTCCCCAAGTATGTGCTCAAATAGGCGTTGCACAGAGGGGGTTTTGGGGTGGTATTTTGAGAGGTCACGGGACCCCTTCTACGTGCTGGTGATGGTGATCACCGGAGTGGTTTTATTGAGGTGAAAAGCCCACACTCCCTGGTCTTTTCCCAAAAAATCCAGGCGCCTTTTGAAGGTCTGCCCAAGTTCATAAAAAAATTCTGTCTTCAATTCTTAGCATATTCATATACTTTCTATTACCTTCATATTTTTTAGAATACTCTACAAGAGCTAAACAAGCTATTTCCCATTCTGAAGGCACTAAGTCGGCGACTGTTTCTCCGATATCTCCCAGGCCATCATTTCCGTAAAAAACAGGTGCTTCTGGGGTTTTTGGCAATGGCGGTCGCCATCCTCTGTAGATAGGCACCTGAAATAGAGAAGGCGGCTTTTTTGTCCGTATTGGATGGAAACATACAAACCGTGGATCTCCAACAGCAGGAAATGACGGTGGATAAAGTGGATCCAAGATAAGAGTCGGAAGCGTTAATTCAGGATAATTTCGATACTTTTGTTAGAAATTGACCTCAGTGGACAAATTGACTGTGTTCAGATTAAAAGTAAAAAACCGGCGTAATGCGAGTCTGACTCGCACACAGAGGGTTCCTTTACACACATAGGATTCATATTTGCGAGCTGGCTGACCAAAACCTGATATATCCTCCGACTGCTCAGCATGATTTTCTTATTGTTTACGTCTTTTTAGTTCGCTTTTTTAAGCAGTCAGGGTTTTTTTTCCATTTATAACTTTTTTGTTAACATTATTTTGTTTTTTCTAATTAGGTACATCTAAGAATATACGTATTAAATATTTTTGAAATCACCTCTTTGGGCTAAATTGGCTAAATTGGGTTCCCACAATATGGCACCCAAAAGCCGCCATTTTTCTATTTTCCAATTTTAATGTAGCCAGTGACACTCGCAAGATTAAGACAATTTGATTGACGTAAAAATCATAAATATCGGCCAACGCTTTTGGTCGCTATAATGCCACATAGGAACAAACATACATACATACATAGACTGATAAACACATTACCGTCCTTCGGCAGTCGGATTAAAAACTAAAACTGTATTATTTGTTTTTAATCAATATTCCTTTTCAGACTTGTTTTATGTACTTTTGTTTGTTATTTTGAAAAAAAAATCAGTTTTGCTAATAATAACATTTTGTGGAAGTGCAATTTAAGGAAAGAGCTCATCATCATAATTTTAACAAAATACTTGTTTTTTTTTCAGTAAAATATGATTTTAATAATCTCACTACTATTATGAATCCTATTACTATTTAGGTAAAAACATGAAAGTTAGTAAGGATGAATTGATGGATGTTTGATCTTGCACGCAAAAGCGGAAACGGATTTTGATGAAACTTTACAGAAATATAGCTTCTAGGTATATCAGAATAACACATAGGCTATAATTTATTCATAAATGTTTGTAAATTAATCTCGCCAGAACGGCCGAACGGATATGGATGAAATTTGGCAGATATAGATTATAGTCTGGAATAACACCTAGGCTTCTTACCCCGGTATAATGTGTCCTGATGATAAGAAAACACTTTTCACGCGAGGGAAGCCGCTGGCAGAAGCTAGTATTATTAAATTTAGTAACTATTATTAAAAAACTAGTTTTTTTTTTTATGTACCTTCTTAACCTATAATGTGATGAATTAAAACGATTTTCAGAGAATATTGTAAACTGAAACAATAATATTATAAGGCTGAATACAATCAAATTGAGAAATGGCAAATTGCTAGGTATTGTAAACATGGGGGATCCCCTCACAGCGCATACGTCCACGTCGTTTCCCCCGGTAACGCCCCAGTTCTGACCACCGTAACGGAGTGGCAGACTGGGTGCGGCTAAAGTGTGCTGTGCATCGTAGCGAATTTTATTTTATTGCCTTGTTGCTGCGATTGATTTGAGACCATGTCTACCCCTGCGCGTAACGCCCTCGGGCAGTTTTAAAAAAAACCCAAAGGCCCTTCTCAGGGCCAACGCGACACTTCTGTGTCGACAGAAGGCGGAGACTTCTTCTACGGCGGCAAAGCAGACGAGTCGGACTCCGACAACGAGTCCGTTATGTCGGGTGGCGGACCGATGGTGATCGAGGATCTTTGAACACGATCGCGTTCGCGGAAGCGGGCCTTCCTTAAGGATGGGTCCGACGGCTCCTCGGGTTCGGCGAAGGAGACCGTAAGGAAGGCTAAGGCCAAAAAGTCAACCAAGACGGCAGCGGATACCCACGACGTGGGTCTGGTAGATGCCCAGCGCAAGTTGGACTTGACCCGGCGGGAGCAGTTCCAGCAGGAGTTGGAGGAGCGGGTGGCTGCCAAGGAGCAGCAGACGCGCATCGCCCGGGCCAAGTCAGGATACGGCGCGTCCCTCGTCCTGTACGCGGACCACTCACTGGTCGAGCTGCAGAGGATGGCCGAAGAGGACGAAGAGGGGATCGTCGAGGTCGCCACCAAGTCCTCACACCTGAAGGGGACCTTCCAAAAGGCCCTCAAATGCCGGGCCGTGAGCATGCGCGGTATCGTTGGGGAGCTGGTGCAGCGCCAGGCGACCGACGAGACGCGGCAACTGCAGGCGAGGGTCGATCGCCTGCAGAAGGAGGTCAGCCAGCTACATCAGAAGCTGGCTGAAGCCACGGCCCGGCCAACCACAGCCGACCCCAGACCTGCGGCAGAGGGCCCCGCCTCCTTCGACCTTGAGGACACCATCCGCAAGGTCATGATGGAGGAGCGGGATTTCGTCCGAGCCTGCCTGGCAGGAATAGAGGACCGGCTCTTGCCCGAAAAGAGTTACCGTCTGCCTCTTGCGGCGGACAAGAGGAGGGGTGAGCCGGGGCCAACCTCACAGAGGGAGGAGGACCCTCTACTGCCTGCCACCACCCCGACCAACCATCAGGGCTGGACGAAGGTCGCTGGCAAGGGGAAGAGCAAGGGCAAGGGTGCATCTGCGGTCGTCCCAGCTATCCCCACCACCACCACCGCTCCTCCCAGCCAGCCAGGCAAAGGCAAGGGAAAAGGGAAGGGAAAGGGAAAAGGGCCACCTCTCAAGGCCGCCAGCACTGCCCCCCCCCACATCCAAAACCGCCGGCACCAGGAGGAACCTCGTTCCTCCTAAGACCGCAGCCGTCGTAGTGACGCTCACCGCGGAGGCTGCGGAGCGTGGAGAGACGTACGCGTCCATATTGTTGCGGGCGCGTGCCAATGCCGATCCTGCCCAACTGGGGATCGGCAAGGTCTCTTGCCGGCGGACCCAAGCCGGGGCTCGAATTTTCGAGTTTCCGGGGGCAGAGGGCAGTGCCCACGCGGACCTCTTCGCAACGAAATTGCAGGAGGTCATAGCGGACGCGGCCAAGGTGGCCAGGCCTGTGAAGACGGTGGCTATTGAGATAAACGACCTCGATGACACCGTCACCAAGGAGGAGGTGGTGGCGGCGGTCGCAGCAGTGGGTGTCTGCGGCGTCGCAGCGGTTAAAGGCCGGGACATCAGGTCCGGCCGCGGCGGCATGGGCACCATTCGCCTGGAGTGCCCAGTTGCCGCTGCCAAAGCCGTCCTTGACAAAGGACGGCTGAACGTCGGCTTCAGCTCGGGTGCGGTCCGGGCACTTGCAGCACAGCCCTTGCGGTGCTACAGGTGCTTCGGAGTCGTGCACACCCGGGCCCTCTGTCCGTCCACGGTGGACCGGACAGAGAGCTGCTACCGCTGCGGCAAGGAGGGCCACAGAGCCGCCGAGTGCAAGGCCGCCGCACCGCACTGCGCTGTTAGTGCCGCCAGTGGCCGCCCCGCAGGCCACATAATGCAGGGGAGGATGTGCAATCCTCCCCCTAAGAAGGGAAAAGCGCAGGCGCCGAGAAAGCCTGCCGCTACCGCCGCTGAGCGCGAGGTTGGGCCTTCGGCTGCTGCGGCTGAGGAGGGGGGTGCGATGTCTGATTAAATGTCTAGAGTCGAACATCGCATCCTCCAGGCGAATATCAACCACTGCAGGGCGGCCCAGGATCTGCCGATGCAGATCATGGCCGAGTGGTTGGCGGACATGGCGGTGGTTGCCGAGCCTTACTCGGTCCCCAGTACCTGGCTGGGCGATCGGAACGGCTTGGTGGCGTTGGTGGCGCGGTCTTCCACGGACTCTCCTTCCCTCTCGCTTTTAGAGAGGGGACCGGGATACGTGGCCGCCGCGTGGGGGGGGGATACGGCCCTGGTAGGGGTCTATTTCTCCCCAAACCGCCCTCTAAGGGATTTCGAGAACTTCCTCGAAGTTCTCACGGCAGTAGCCGGGAGGGCGGCACCACGCCAGGTCGCCGTGATAGGTGACCTGAACGCCAAGTCGGAGGCTTGGGGCAACCCGGCTGCCTCCTGCAACGTCCGGGGACGCGCCACCGTGTTTTGGGCGGCCTCATGCGGCGTGTCCCTCCTCAACAGGGGGGCGGTCCACACGTGTGTGCGGCAACGGGGAGGGTCAGTGGTAGACGTGTCGTTTGCCACCCCCACCCTAGCCGCTCGCGTAGTGAACTGGCGGGTGGAGACGGTGGAGACCATGTCGGACCACCGATACGTGCGGTTCGACATCTCCACCGGCCCTCGGGGGGGGGGGGGGCCCGCTCGGGCCAATCTCCCTTCCCGCGGTGGGCTCTCACCCGCCTGGACCGGGAGGCAGCCAAGGAGGCGGCCTTTCTCCAGGACTGGCTCTCACCCCCTGTCGTGCCAGTCCTGGACGTGGACCGCGCGGCGGTCCGGCTCAAGAGGTCCCTGACCGAGGTGTGCAACGCCAGCATGCCTCGATCACGCCGTCCGCCTCCCCGTCGCGCCGTGTATTGGTGGTCGGAGGAGCTGGCAGGCCTCCGAGCCACCTGCGTGGAGGCCAGGAGGGCCTACGCGCGGAGTCGGCGGCGCACTACCCGATCTCAGGCCGGGGAGGACCGCCTCTACGCCTCTTACCTAGAGGCAAAGACGGTCCTCAAATCGGCTATGTGCGCCGCCAAGGACTCGGCGAGGGCCGAGATGCTGGAGGGCCTCGACAGGGATCCGTATGGGAGGCCATATAAGGCGGCGCGAAACCAACTGCGCCCCTTTGGTCCCCCACTTACGGAGACCCTGGAGCCGGCGTTGCTGGATGGGGTGGTTAGGTCACTGTTTCCGCGCAGGACCAACTTCACCCCACCAACGATGAACCCCCCACTGGGGGAGGTGGTGGCTTCGCCGGAGGAAGAGGTCCCTCCGGTATCTGAAGAGGAATTTCGCGCGGGGGTTCTGTCCCTCCGCGCGAAGAAGACGGCCCCTGGACCGGACGGCGTCCCCGCACGGGTGGTGGCCATCGCGGCGTCCCTCATGGAGGGTAGGTTTCGGGACCTCTTCAGCGCGTGACTTACGGCTGGGAGGTTCCCGAAACAGTGGAAGGAGGGGCAATTGTGCCTCCTCCGGAAGGAGGGACGTCCGGTGGACTCCCCCTCGCCATACCGGCCCATCGTTCTGCTCGATGAGGTCGGTAAATTGTTCGAGGGGATCATCGCCACCCGGCTAAATAGCCATTTGCGGGAGGTAGGGCCAGACCTGTCGGACGCCCAGTTCGGCTTCCGACGGGGGCGTTCGACGATCGACGCGTTGGCCCTACTCAGGGGCCAGGTGAAGGAGGCGGTCGAGGCTGGGCACGGAGTGTTGGCGGTGTCGTTTGACATCGCCAACGCTTTCAACTCCGTGCCCCACTCGACCATAATGGAGGCACTCCGGTACCACGGAGTGCCCCAATATCTGCGGGCGATCCTGGCCAGCTACCTGGAGGACCGTGAGGTCCTCCTCGTGGACAAGACGGCCAGGATCACGAGTGTCATCTGCTATGCGGATGACACTCTCCTCACTGCCCGGGAGAGGAAATTTGGAGAGGCGGCCTGTCTGGCCTCTGCTGGCGGATCCTTAGTGGCAGGTAGGATCCGCCAGCTTGGATTGAGGGTGGCGCTGAACAAGACCGAGGCCGTGTTCTTTCACGGGCCTCGGCAGCGCTGCCCTCCTGCCGCCCACATTGTCGTGGAGGGCGTCCGAATTGAGGTGAAGGCCCAGATGAAATATCTGGGCCTAGTGCTGGACAGCAGGTGGCGCTTCGGCCCGCACTTCAGCGGGCTGTCGACGCGCCTGTTGAAAGCCGCGGGCGCCCTCTCATGGCTCATGCCGAACCTGGGGGAGCCCAGTGCACGGTGCCGGCGATTGTATGCCGGCATCCTGCGGAGCATGGCCCTCTACGGGGCATCCATCTGGGCGGACTCCCTCCACAGGAGGGAGAATGCAACCGCCATCCGCAGGCCCCAAAGGGCCATTGCACAGCGGGTGGCGAGGGCCTACCGCTCGGTGGGCCTTTCGGCGGCGTGCGCTCTGGCCGGCACCCCTCCCTGGGAGTTGGAGGCATGGGTGCTCGCCAGAGTGTACGAGTGGGCGGCGAGGCGGAAGGCGCTTGGAGAGCGCCCCGCCAAGGAAGAGCGGGAGGCCGTGCGGCGGGAGGCGAGGGACGCTATCGTCGTCCATTGGACGGAGGACCTCGCCTCCGCCGCCTTTGGCCGTCGGACGTTGGACGCGCTCGGTCCAGTCTTTCAAAGTTGGCTCGAGCGGCCCCACGGTTTCCTCTCGTTTCGTCTAGTGCAGGTGTTGTCCGGACATGGGTGTTTCGGAACGCACCTGCACCGGATCCGGAGGGAGGAAACCCCGGGGTGCCACGATTGTGGCGCTGCGGAGGACACGGCGCAGCACACCCTCGAGGTGTGCCCAGCCTGGGCAGAGCTGCGCCGTGTCCTCATAAGTGTGATCGGGCAGGACCTCTCACTTCCCGGCGTGGTCAACTCCATGCTGGGGAGTGAGGAGGCCTGGGCAGCAGTTGCCTCCTTTTGCGAGGTCGTGATGTCACAAAAGGAGGCGGCGGAGCGTGCGCGGGAGGACGATCCTCTCGCGCCGCCGCTCCGCAGGCGAAGAAGGGGTGGGAGAAGGCGGTTGTATGATCGTCTCCTCCCACCTCCTGGTGGTGATTAGCGGGCGATCACAATCACCACCATCGGGCGGGAACGGCCGAGCACTCGCTGTCGTTCCCGGGCCCCTCCACTGAGGGAGGGGCGTGAAGGGCCTGCCCTAAAAGGCGGGCGGTCGTCGGCGGAGGGCTGGACGTAAGGCTGTGCCGGTTTCCCAGTCCTCCTCCACACAGACGATGCGGGAGTGCCGCTGGGTTATTTTAGTGGGTATACCGGGCTTGCCGGGGAGTCCCACATAGCCCCCCATTCCCCCAATGGGTGGGTATGCGTAATGCATTTTATCCCAGCGTGATCAAAAAAAAAAAAAAAAAAAAAAGGTATTGTAAACATTGGTTATCATTTTGAAAAATTAAAGAGGATAAATATATATACTCAGGTTACCTAAGAAAATAAAGTATTTGTAAAAATGAGCTCTTGCTTTAAGTTATACTTCACAGAATTTGATCCTTCTTAGAGACACTATCAAATTGACGCAATTTTAGTTTTCATCATAATCGGAACCGAGACTCCTTTGAGTATTTTTTTCTATTCATTTGTATTTGGCCATCCACGTCCACTAGAAAACTCACTATTTATACTATGTATAATTAAAATACTTATTTTGCTCACATCTGGTCTACGAGCAACTCTCAGTATCCTCTTGTTGTTGTAAAAAACGTTGCTTTCATTCGTGTTTCCAGTCCCAGTTGTCAATGCCACTAGCTTTGGCCTGAAACCCAAAATAATTCAGATATAACTTAGCTTACTAAAATCAGTCCCTTAAAGAACTAGTCAAATACCCTCAGGTACCAATAATAGCAAAGAAGAAAATATTTAACTCATGCATTTTACCCGTCATGACATATGGATGCCAAACATGGAACCTAACGAAACAAAATATGCATACACTTGAAACCTGCCAACACAGTATAGAGAGAAGCATGCTCAACGTAAAGTTACAGGACAGAATAAAAGTAGAAACATTAAGAAAACAAACGAAAACCAACGACGTAAGATATTGCATTAAAAACTTAAATCGAGGTGGGCAGGACATATTATGATGAGAAGTAAGATATAAAAATGGGTGAAGGACGTAACCGAATGGTGTTCAAGGCAAAATAAAAGAAAGATAGGGAGGCAGAGTCTAAGATGGGAAGACGATATCCAGCAATCCGCTGGTGTAACTTGGAGGTGGAACACCCATGACAAGAGAATGTGGCAAGCTCTACGGGAGGCCTTTGCGAAATTGCAAGGGCAAGACAATCTTAATACCGGTGTCAGATATTAAATTATATTAGTACGTAATTAAGTAAATAATTAAGTAGTTACTTTATTTAATATAGTTAAGTTATTTTAGTTACAAAACCTTATTATGTAAGATTGGAAATAAAGGCTTTATTATTATTATAAGTAAAATCAGAAAAAATATCGATAGTTAGGTAATGCCGCGTTGACGGTTGATAGGGCCAGAGGAGATGAGAGCAAAGGATATAGAGACAACATAGCCCTATAGCGGAGGCCCAAACTTTTTGTGCGGCATTGAATATTGGCAAATTTTTAATTTTTGATAGACCCTTGCTATTCTAGTGTTTTTTTTTTATTAGAAGCAAAGAACGTTCTACAAAAGGAAAGCTTTTTATATTTCTAATATAATCTATGATAGGTTAGGGTTTCTTTTGGTAGAAATAATGAATGAAAGAAAAACGTTTAGCAAAATGGTCATCACTCAGCATAATGCTGTGACTCGCATGTGAGACAGAGCCACAGCACAGCACTGGTTTTCAGCGATAGCCGGTGTCGACTACATAACGCTGAACCTATGATCTATGAAGCCTTATCGGCAAGTGACAGCGAGGATCGAACATTTTCTATTAAAGAATAATCCCCATTTACCTCTCATGCATTCCTAGTTCTATTTTTGTTTGTCATAATCCTGCAGGTTTGTGTAGACCCCTAGGGGACCACGTACGCCACTTTGTCTATGATTGCTCTGTAGTGTACTTACCCATCAAAATGTTTCTCGTACATTAAAGCTAGAAATATGGCCAAAGCATCGTCACCACCAGCATCATTGTCTATTATCAACATTGGCTTCCTCACCTCGTCTGTTAACCTGACAAAAAGTATTCAGGAATTTTTTGGATAAATACTTAACCAGCTTTAAATTATACATCAGTCTGATAGACTATTCCTAAAGGAAATAATTATATGCTCCACCAAGACCAAAGCTACTGAAGAGGGATGAGAAATCAAAATAATTAATATTTCTCAACAATATTTACTAATATTATCAACATTTTAACAAGAAGCATTATCTTGATAAATTCTATTGTATCACACTACCTACATGATAAATAGTTATTGGCAAATTGCAGAACTAAGCCAAACAAAAACGATAACATAGTAGTTTTCATTCTTTGACATCTTGTGCTTGTTCATGTTTTAGCAATATTTTAGAAAATGAAAACACACTTATCAAAATCAAAATAACTAAAATATTATTATATTTAGGAACTAGATTCAACTCACTCTATCGTTGAGCTATATGATTACTATCTGTAAAATTATTTTCTCAAAAGAGCACCTCCATGATTTTCATAAAATTTGACCATCACATAAAAAAAACTGTAAAATAAACTTTGATCTCTAACTTTGTATCGGTGTTTCATCTCTAAGTAGTTGCTAGGAAACACTGGCCTGGTCTCATCCATTAAATTGACAAAAAATAATAATGTGTGCTATTTTTAACCAATTTACAAAATAAAATAATGTGTGCTATTTTTAACCAATTTACAAAATCAATTTATCAACAGACATAAAAATATTTGTACAAAAGCTACCTACCAGTTTATACACCCATAAACAATCAAAAACACAAATACAGTAATAAAATCTAACATAGTGGACACGTGTATTTTTGGTCTCGCGAGAGATGAACTACACAGAGGTCATATTTTGAAGCCAAGTAAGTATCTTTGTTATTTAACCTTGATGTTGAGATGCACTATCTATTCTGAATACACCGGTCCAACGTCAGCAGGACTGTTTAAATTATGACCTATGGGTGAGCTTCCGACACGAGTTCTTGACTAAGATTTATATTTAAAACAATTAATAATTAGTATTGTATATTATGTAGAATGCACCTAAATTAAAAAGTTTAATTAAAAACTTTAACCCGAATAAGGATTTTTTTTTTTACGATTTGTTACCCGGGCCATAATAAAGAATCGATTTTCACCTTATTCAACAAGATCAGTTGAATAGTTTAGGCGCTACGGAGGAATATACGTAAATACAAACATACATAGACTAATTCTAAGATCATAACCCTTCCTTTGGGTTTCGCCGTAGTCGGGTAAAAAGTAATTTACTTAGGTATATCCACGATTTCTGAATTAAGAATATAAAATTGAGTTGAGTATTTATTTATCAAACTTTACTTCTGCAAAAAAATCAGTCAATATTCGGCAAAGAGGTAGTGTTTGAAACAGTTCGTTACTTAACTCCAATTACTCAGAACCCGGCCCATAGAACATAACCCACATAGAAAAATAAAATAAATCTAGACTTTTAGCCATTATCCGAATCCTGTCGAAACTTGTAAGAACATTGTATTGTAATTATTATCTTTTTAGACATTTGTTATCATTTTCTTTTCCCACAAAGCTTATCACTACGTCTAGTTCAGAACACAACAATATTCTATGTTTTACAGATAGGAACTAAAAACGCGTGAACGATCACTTGCGAAAGGTTTCTACATAATCGGCCTTGCGTCTCGTTCTCCCCGTTGATTGATTTTTTATTATGAATAATAGCACGTTGTATGTCAAATCGAATCTGCCTGTATGTGTTTGTGACCTTGCGTAAAATAGGTATTCTAAACAGTTGGTATCTTGATCGGATCACAAAACGCTGTGGTCTGCAGTGCTGGACCCATGATGCATACTGCAACTGAACAAAATAACATTATTGACGTTCTTCATACGAATGTGTGTCCAGCGCCGCATACCGCAGAGTTGCGCGAATCGATCAAAACGGTCTAACTTGACTAAATGACAGTCACAATAAGTTTTTGATAGAAAAGGCAGACTATTTTACAAGCTTGCAATGTATGTATGTAATAGTGATCGGGTCAAATCTTGCAACTGAATTTTAAAGCAGTTATCCTCCACCGATTAAGATGCAATTCTGCTTACACGTTTAGTTTGGATGACAATGCATGGTTAGCTAAGTGAAGTCGTTCTAAATCCAATATGGCGGACGACCCCATATGGCGGAGTAGTTATTAGTAGTTATTTTTTGTGCACTGCCATGATATGGGTATCAAATGAAAGGGTTTTCTGAGTAAAATACAAAAAAAGCTTGACTTAATAAAATATTTTTTAATGAATATTTTATTAATTGTCAATATGGGAGAGCCAGGCGCTAAAATGTCACGTGATCAGTCCCTACATATTGGCATTACGACCTTTCGCCATCTTTGATATCGAATGACACTTGTGTAGAGCTTCGGGAAATGATTGTATTATCTTTACTGCGCACTATTTGCAATATTTTTGGTAATTGATAGGTTTCTGGTGTGCATGCAGTTACTAGACCTACTAAAAATAAAACATAATTATAGATAACATTAATTTGAATATTTATTTACCATGCATTTTTATTTTATTTGTACCTTAGTTTTCTTACAATAATACGTCGGTGAAATTGCTTGTTAGTATTCTAAAATCAAGGTTTTAGTTCTGCGGAATAAAGATCCAACAATAATTTCTTGTACTTTTCTTTGTTTGCTGCGTAAACCACTCTTCCGTTAGGATTCTTTGAACAGAAGTCATTCGTGGTAATTCCTCTTTTGTCACCTGGAAAACAAAAAAAAATATCATTTATTAATAACTGCTCGGCAAACTCAAGACTCAGATGGGACATGTGCGTCGCTTTGTGAAGCAATAACTGCTTTGCATAAAACATGATTTGTGTAATTTGGTATACAATCCATACTATTTATAATATTATGAATGCAAAAGTAACTCTGTCTGTCTGTTACCTTTTCGCGCTTAAACCGCTCAACTGATTTAGATGAAATATGGTATAGAGATAATTTTAGACCCTGGGAAGTAAACAGGATAGTTTTACCCCGGAAATCATCCTAAAGGGAGTGGAAAGGGGAGTGGAAGTTTGTATGGTGAACTAATAATTTGTCAAGTAAGGCCCAATATTAATTTGCTATATAAAAAACTATGCTATATGAATAACTAATTCTATGCAGACGTAGTCGCGGGCTACAGCTAGTAAAGTATATTCTATCTATTTATCTATGTTCGTGATTTTTTGGGAAAATGCTCTTCCAGGCTACAATCTTTATGACGGCCATCAATGATTTTCTCTACGCAGTACCCCACCCCTCATGCCCACCGTCACATGAAATTTTTATAGCGCAGAGACTCTTCTCATGTTCAGACGTTTACTGAATGTTTGAATTGTAGTGTTTGAAAAAATAAATTATCTTCTGTAGAATGCCTGCTATTCAAATAAGAAAGAGCCGGAATAAAGTATTAGCCTTAATAAGAAAGAGGTCAAACGTCGAACTCGACTCGGTTAGCTAGGCTGCGTTCGGGCAGTAGCGCGGTATCTTATCGTCGAACTTATCACAGTGCCTCAAGATGAAAGTCTATGACCAGCGTGTGTTGCCAGTGATAACCTATAGTACCGAGATGTGGTCGCTTATAATAGGCCCTATCAGAAAGCGTAAAGTAACCCAAAGGGCAATGGAGAGGGCTATGCTCGGAGTTTCCTTGCGTGATCGAATCAGAAATGAGAATATCCATAAGAAAACCAGGTTCACCGACATAGTCCGAACAATTGTCAAATTGAAGTGGCAGTGGGCAGAGCACATTGCTGGCAGAATGGATGGTGATGCTCGATTGGGCTGAGCAGTTCTGGAATGGCGACCGTGAACCAGAAGACGCAAAGTTGGAAGGCCTCTCTCTAGGTGGAGCGCCGACCTGATTAAGACTGCGGCAATCCGGTGGATGCGAGACGCACAGGACCGATCAGTGTGGCGGCGCTTGGGGGAGGCTTATGTCCAGCAGTGGACGTCATTCGGCTGAAATGATGATGAAAATGACCTTATGTTAAACTTAATCTATTTCAAAATCTACTTGAACTTCATGCTTACCTTCCAAAATTATGTCGTTTCTAACATTTCTGAACTCTTCAACTAAGTCATTGTATAGTGCTATTGCTGCTACAGCCGGGTCCAGTAGATGCCAGAAGTCCGTCTTAGGAATTGATATTCTTTCAAAACCGTTTAATGCTTTCATTAATGGTGTCTCGATCTTCCCTAAGACATTCTTACGCCAATCCTGTAAGATAATCATTGATAAGTGTGTTATCTTAACAAAAGCACGTGGTATACGAGAAAGTACAACTAATGAAATTAATTATATTTATGTTAATTTTATGACACGGTTGGATGTTTGTTACTCAATCACGCCAGAACTTAGAAATTTGGTATAGAGATAGATTTTAGTTTAGAATAGCACATACTCGTATAAAGCTACTTTTAATAGCGGAATAATGTTACCTTGGGATAAGAAAACACTTTTCCCTCGGACAGGAGCTACAATAATTATTATAATATTGACTTATGACTAACCAAAGAGACATTTAACGTCAATTTTATCTGTGAGAACGGTACAAACGTCACTTTGTCTAGTACAGCACTGTCTGCGACGATGTGGTACGCTTCTGGGTCCATGTTTGCATTGAACTCGGGTTTCGGATGTGTTTTACCTGCATACAATAAAATAACATCATCATCAAAATCATTGTATATATATATATATGTATTTTTTTATCGATTGGCTTGCATTTGACCACTATCTCGATGGTAAGCGATGATGTGGTCGACGGTGAACCACGCTCGCCTAATCACCTAATCATTCTTGACTTAAAGACCTCAAGGTTGTAGCTTTCAGGCAACAAAGACTCCGGCAGGGAATTCAACTCCTTAGCTGTGCGCACTATAAAAGTATTCGCAAAACGCTTTGTACCTATGTGTGGGATGTCCACTATGTATAGGTGACGCAATGCCGTACGTCTTGTTGTCTGACGATGGACAGAATCAAAATTTTACAGTTCCATCGCACACTCCCCGAAAAAACAGACAGGCTGGCAACTTCACGTCGTTAATCAAGGCTCTGGAGCTTTGAGGCGACCAGAACATCGTTGCCGATAAGCCTCTTGGCCCGTATGTCAATCGACTCAAGTGAATCAACTTGGTTAGTTGGTTAATTGAAATAAAGAAGGCCTATCACCAGCATTGAACCGATGTTCAATGCTGGCTGCTGTGCAGTCGGAATTTACATATTCGCGAGCTTGCTGACATATATCCTCCGACTGCACAGCATGATTTTCTTCTTGTTTACGTCTTTTTAGTTCGCTTCATAAGCAGTCGAGTCATGAGATTTTTTGAATTAACTTTTTTTATTGATAACTTAATAGTATTTTTTATTGAATTAGGTACTTTTAAACATAAATATAAGTGTTATATATTTTTGAAATCGCCTCTTGAAACCCATTATTTTGTTAATTTTGGGCCTCCACAATATGTCGCCCAAAATCCACTAATCTTTTTTCTAATTTTTATGTAGCCAGTGACACTTGCAAGGTTGAAACGAATCGATTGGCGTAAGAATCATCAAAATCGGCCAACGCATTTGGTCTCTTCACATAGGAACAAACAGACATACATACAGACATACATATAGATAGACTGATAAACATATTACACTCCTTCGGCGGTCAGGTAAAAAGTCTATTTAAAAAAAAAAAAAAACCTATTATAATCATCTTTACATTTGTTTTTAGTTTTCTTACTTACTAATAGTTTTAAAAATCTGATTTGTTGTGCTTCTAATTTTTTTAAGTTACTTTTGAATGTGAGTCCATCAGTCGAGAGCGTAACTTAATATGGGATCAACTAATTGTAGATAAAGGCACTTAACGTTATTACTTGGTACTTTTAAGCTTAGATGGTAGAATTTACCGAGCAATACTCTAAGCTTATTACATAAGTATTCAATGTGGTTTGACCACGAAAAATTGGTACGGAACCCTAAATAAGCCCGACACGCAATTAGCCGGTTTTTTGATGATACATTATCTTAAGAAGCACGAGAAACTTCAAAAAATGCTCAAAATTGTACTGGCAATTGATCTTTTTATTAAATTTATGGAATATCTTTTAAATTTGTCCAATACTGGAGGACTAAAGAGGCGAGAGCCAAACCTCGAATTACGATTTTACTTAGAATATTCAGTCAGAGCTCTCTGCCTACATTTCCTCTTAAAACATTATACATTGTATTTTAATTGTACATCTTTCCTTGGAGATCTGAAATAAATAAATTAAAAATTCAGTAGAAACTTCTCATCGACTAGCCCTGTACTTCTCGCATCTATTATATGGGCCTCAGATCTAATCTCTCCGGGAGGCCATGTTTGGGCACTTGAATTTGTCCTTGAAGGCAGTCTCAGAGTGGGGCGATGCCAATCTGGTCAGGTTCAATGCTGCTAAGACCCAGGCGTGTCTTTCTGCCGCTAAATGGAGCAAATTCCACCCGGCTCCTTCTTTCTGTGGTGTGACCATGGCGATAACGGGCTTAGCTTGAGCTTCTTGGCGTAACGTTGACATCGACCCTCAATTATGATCCATTCATTGAGGCAAAAGCTCAACTGGCTGCCAAAAAGTTGGGGATCCTTGCAAAGGTGAGATGGTATTTCACGCCAGAACAGTTGCTAAACTTGTATCAAGCGCAAGTTGGGTCATACATGCAGTACTGCTCTCATCTGTGGGACGGATCTACAAGTGCCAAGAAGCTCATCGGAAATGAAATACTGGTCGATTCTAAGAGCCTTGAACATCGGCGCCAAGTTGCCAGTCTGTCTGTTTTTTATCGGTTACATTTCGGGGAGTGTGCAATGGAATTGCATGAACTAATTCCTCCTAGCCCGTTCCATCATCGGACTTCAAGACGTACGGCGATGCGTCATCGGTACATGGTTGATATCCCAGCCATACGCACCAAACGTTTTGGGAATACTTTTATTAAGCGTACAGCTAAGGAGTGGAATTCCCTGCCAGAGTCTGTATTTCCTGATAACTACAACCTTTAAGAAGAAGTCTTTAAGTCAAGAGTGAATAGGTTTCTTCTAGGTAAGCGTCCTAAATCGTCGACCACATCATCGCCTATCAGTAATAAAAAAATAAAAAGAAACCAGCGGACTGCCATCATCAGATCATCGACCGATTCATTTTGTAAAAGTCCTTCAAACTCTGAATGTTCCCTTACGGGAGATTTATAAGAGAAATACGATAACCGACATATACCGAAAAGTTGCGGTGAACGTCATATTACTTGCAGAAAAGTTGATTGTTTTTTTAATAAATATGCTTACTGTAAATATCACCAGCACCGACATACAATTGAGCCAGTCTTCCAATAAACTCGGGGTCCATACTCGCTGCACAAGCTATATTCGTCATAGGACCAATAGCAGCGATTATTAGCTCTCCTGAAACATGGAAAATAATAATATTAGAATTAAATGACACGAGCGTAACTTGGCAAGTAACGCCTTTGAAACTACTTAGTGTTCAGAGACCCTAGACATATCACATTCTATCAACGAAAGCGACGGGATAGCGATTGATAAAATGTCAAAAATGTATGCCATTGCCAAGCGATATCGAAATGTCACGTGATCAATCCCTTACATTTTGGCATTTCGTCATTGCTGATATTGGTTTCACAAATAAGCGATTTAATAAATTCCATTCCACAGAATCATACTATTACAAACACCTACAAGCAACAGCTGTTAAGCTAAGGGCGTGGTACCATCAAGAGCTATTAGCTAGGTTACTCTACTTCCAAACTAGTAAATAATAATATTGCCATTTCCGGCTAACCTTGTTGATCTAATTGCAGTGTAGTTCTTCTTGAACTACAAAACTACGAATTAATATTCTTTTTATTTTCGTATCGATTAACTTATATATTCAAATTTGGTCCGACCAGCATGTAGCTAAGCCAAAATAAATTTAAATTATTTTGTTGTCTGTGAAAGGCACTGCTGTGGGGTAAGTATGGGGTATATTTCAGTACCGTTAACTTTCTGATTTTACGTATTTTAAGTACCCAAAACTGTTAAAATTGTTGTCAAAACATGAAAACAGACCAGAAAACGTCAATTTGAATGCTGAACATCTCTCTTGAGCAAAGAAAGATAATTTAACTATCTTATATTAACATGCATTTGGTACAAAAATAAACCCAAAAAAATAAATATGTCGGCTAATATCTCGAAAACTCTTCTTTGAAGCACGTTTTTTGTGCACAATTGAACAAGAAACAAATTTGCTCTTGCACAAATTACAGTAAAATCATAACTTGCCGATAATTTAACAAAAACAGATTTTTGTGCATTTTGACCTAGAATAATATTTTTTGCATACATGGAACCAATGAGGTTTTTTCACAATTTAATTATATTGGTATCCCTAACGTTCGTATTAAATTTCAGCTTGTTTGGAATTTATGCAAGGCCGGTACCCCTAGTTTTCGGACGATATTTTTCACAGTTTTTTTTTTTTTTTTTATTTGAGATGGGTTTGCTCTTGACTCTAGTCTAAGTCATAGGTGACAGAGACAGAGTCGACGATGGAGTGAGCTTACCCAGAAGGAGCCTGTTTACTCTAACTTTGAAGAGATTCGGATTGAATGCGTTCGGAAACACAGACGCAGGTAGTGAGTTCCATTCATTCGCTGTGCGCATTATGAAGGATGTTTGGAAGCGCTTGGTGCGAATTGGTGGAATGGCAACAAGGTAAGGATGGTAACTTGCAGTGCGTCTAGATGTCCGATGGTAGAAGGGGGCTGGTGGGATGATGTCGTGGAGTTCTTGAGCACACTCACCGAAATACAGTCTGTAGAAGACCGACAAGCAGGCAACCTTGCGGCGATGAGCCAAGCTGTGAAGCTTGGGATCCACCAGTTCATTGTCGCCGATGAGCCTCTTAGCTCTGCGTTCCACCGAGTCAAGCGCGGCAAGCTGATACTTTGCTGAGTTAATTTTAATCATGGTCTGGCAATTTGAGTAATTTATGCGGCCTACCCAAATGTCCTTTCTTTGGTATTATTCGTCGAATCGTTGAGCTCCTTATATTCTGAGCTCCACAGTTACTGACAAATGCGTGCACAGACTGGACAGGTCCACTCAATCTATCTGGTTCTTTCCTCAAAAGACCATTTCAGACACAAATCTACATAATCTTCACATTATCTAATCAAGATAAAGTCTGGACCTCTGAGTTTGTTTCGGCCTTTCTTCTCAGAGTGGTCAGATAGGAAACGCCGACCTCATATAGTTTTCAAATATAATTATGATCGACGCGTAAAAGTGTTTTTACAAACCAACTTACAGAAATGAAATAATTTATCATTTTTGAACTTGACCGGACTATAATTATGGCGGTCAGATAGGCAGCCACTTCATGTAAAGTAATGGTACTCAGCTATATCCGGTTAGACTAAAAGAAGAGCCAACTTACTTCGGCTTGGCAGTTTTTCTTCGATATCCAGATCTTACCTTCATATTTCTCAGAAAGTTCCAGAAGGGCCACCGCTGCTGCTTTGTCCTGCACCTTAATTGGTGCTGATGGTTTATACCCATCGTCTCCAAGCCCATCATAACCAAAAAAATGATCAGATTGGAGGTCTGATATCAGGGCATGATGAGCACCAGGATATATCGGTACCTGAAATTATTATAATAGTGTTTTAGCGAATAGAAAATAAAATTGTTGTATTTCGGATATCTCAAATAATTACATTTTGTTAGTAATAGCATTGAACTGAAGATACTATTGTTATGAAAATAGGAAACATGTTGCTGACTATATAAATTGGAACAAAGGCAAGACAGTGATATTGTTAGGTTCTTATACAACTATGCCAAATATTAGATACGTATTTGTAATTTATGTAAAAACCTTGACACCACGATAACAAACTAGGTGATCAGCCTTCGCAAGAGTATCCTTATATAGCGGACTATCTATCGCTATAGCCTTCAGTTCTTTAAAAATATAAAATAAACACGAAAGGTACAATTAAATAAAAAAAAACATAGAAACTCTATCAAGATTTTTCAAAACACACTGGCCATCTGTAAAAACCTGCACTCAAAATTTGAAATATAAAAAAAAAACAATTTATTAAAAGTACTTAAAAATAATAATAGATAAATACAAAAAAAAATGCTCTTAAATACAATCTTGTGGAATCGAAATTGCCTTACTATAGGTATGGGCACGACCCAGTTCTCGAAAATGGCAATGTCACGTGGTATTGGGATCGATCTATCATCACTGACATGACTATTGTTACCAATAAGACTGACATAGTGGTAATAGACCGACTAGAGCGTCACGCAATGATTGTTAATATAGCGGTCCCCTATGACGAGAACCTCGTGAAGGCTAAGAGAGATAAGAAAAGTAAGTATCTTCATCTGGCTCGCGAGGTTGTCGACATGTGGGATGTGAATACAGCGATCATTGTGCCGATAGGCGTTCCGGCCAATGGCATAATAGCCAAGAGCCTCGACGAATATCTGAGGAGGCTCTCGTTGGGCAGATGGAGCAAGGCATGGATCAAGGCTTGATCCAGAAAGCGGTACTCCTGGACACGGCGCGTATCGTTAGGAGGTTCCTCTCTCAGGAGCCCTGACCACCGGTAGCTTAGACCCTGTTCCCGATACCGATGGGCTACTATTTTTATATTTTTAAATGTTTTTTGTATTGGTTTTATAAGCTAATATTAAAAAAAAGCTGTTTTGCAATAAAATACTACCGACTTCCAAATACAAAACTACAAAGTGAAAAATAACTTAATTTTTTGAAGTCCGTGTCTTTCGTAGGTACCATTTTTTTGCGTTATGGACACCGACTTCAAAAAATTAAGTTATTTTTCACTTTGTAGTTTTGTATTTGGAAGTCGGTAGTATTTTTTTGCAAAAAGTTTTTTTTTATTTTTCACTTTTTAGTTGTACGTACCTAATAGGCAAGTTAGTAAGGGAACTATTTCGCCAGAATACATTTCATGAAACTTGAACATAACCGGTAAAATGAGAGGTCTGCTTACCCCTTAAGAGCGAACTGGCGTGATGTTATGTTATGAAATGTTATAAACAACAAACAGACATGCGATTACAGCAATCCCGAGAGATTTGCCGTTATTTATTGAAGAGTTCTGTTGTATATCTCCGAAGTTCTTCATCAGATCTTCACCAAATTAAAATGGGACCAATTGAGGAACATACTTTTTCAAACAAAAAAAGAATTTTAAAAATCGGTCCACAATTGACGGAGTAATCGGTGAAAATACACAAAAAAAAAAAACAAACACACTTGAAGTCGAACATAGAACCTCCTCCTTTTTGGGAAGTCGGTTAAAAAATGTAAAAAGTATGTACATTAATTGAATAAAGGAAATAATAAATGTATATTTATAAATATATTTTTATATTGTGCTTCTGCATGGCAAAGGCCCTTTCTCATATCGAGGATTTTATATCAAATTATTAGTATGTAATTAAACACAATAATTTGTCTTTTCTTGCCTTTAACTGACAACCTTGTGTACATATTATTTATCTCGTCCTACTAACCGAAATGTCAATAGATAGAAGAAGTAAATGTGTTTGGTGTAAGGTAGGTATTATCTCTTGATTATACAGATGGAAGTACTCACATCTTGTCTGTCAACCAGAGCCAGAATCCGATCGCTGTTGATAATCGCTTGATTCAAATCCACATTGCCAAATGTTGTCGTCAAGGCAACTACTTTTGGGCTAGAAATTTATAAAATAAATGAGTGATTAAAATTACATTTGGATAATGAATTATTTAATTAAATTCAATAATTTACTGATAGGCTGGGTTCTTTTGACCCAGCATACTGTCAGTAAATAAAATAGAAATTAAAATTAAATTGCCTTCAAAGATGCGCACAAAGCAATGTTGCAATGTTTTTTTTTTATTTCTTTCAAAACGGGGATGAATTGGATTTCTTATTTGTTTATTTATATTTCATGTACTCAACATACAACAACCTTTGGGTATCTAATGTAGAGACAAATAGTAACCTATTAGGAACACGTTTAAATTTTAATTATGCAACAAAAATAAAATAAGTTTATACGAAAGTAACTTACCCATCAAAGTATTTCTCATTGAGTAAGCTCAAAGTTATAGCAAAGGCATCGTCTGCACCTCCATCGTGATCAATCACCAACTTCTTCGTCGAAACTGTTTTCGTGGCTTCAAGACTGGAAATGAAAAAAACCTGCTAAGTGCGAGTCGAACTCGCGGACGATGGGTTCCGTACCATTATCGCAAAAAAATGGCAAAAAACATGTATGTTGTATGGGAGCCCCACTTAAATATTTATTTCATTCTGTTTTTAGCAGCAATAGAAATACATAATCTGTGAAAATTTCAATAGTCTAGCTATCACGGTTCATGAGATACAGCCTGGTGACAGACAGACAGACGGACCGCGTAGTCTTAGTAATAGGGTCCCGTTTTTACTGTTTGGGTAGGGAACGCTAAAAAGAACTACATATTAGCCGCTTAAGCCTTTTATGAATGCCGGAACCCGAGACAGAACTGCCGGAGTGTAACTCCCGGGACTCCATACACGGCAGAGTCTGAAGCCATGTTTGCTATCGCTTAGAAACATATTTTAAATTAATAATACATATTATATTAAGCTGTAGCTCCTAGTTGTTCATATATTCTTGGCAAATGGAAGCCTTAGAAACTTTGATCAATAATATTATTGATCGATATAAAATTTGATAAATATTATAAATGAAATGGTGATATTGTGTCAGCCCTTAATTAAAAAGTGATTGGAGCTTTTATTTAATCCCTTTTTGTAAACATTCAGACACAGTGTAAAATATTTAATGAATATATGAAATAAAAAAGTTTGTAAAGCCCAAGCCCAGTTGTTTGTGATATGGTGGTTTGGATGGATGTTTGTTACTCTTTCATGCAAAAAATACTGAAAGGATTTTGATGTTCGGCACACAGATAGCACATACCCTGGATGTTGATTATATTATACAAGATTGTTCCTTTGAATAAATGTTTGATTAAAACGCGCCCAAAGTTACTGACAAAAACTTGTCCTAAATGTAGTGTAATCTTTTTCCTAGAATTATTATAATTTAAATAATAATCAATAAACAAGTATTAATTTATTCTACTATTGAGTAAAAATATGTCAAAAATATATTACAGTTTATTTTTGAAAATGCATGCAATATGTATAAAACATTTTAAACTTACCAGCCAAATAAATTCACCAGGAACAAAACAAAAACAATTGTATCTGCCATATTTAAAGCGACTGATGTGAAATAATTTGTGTGTAGTTTTATAAACACTGGAGCTAATAAAACCGCCCAAGTATGAGTCAGATTATCACTTTCCTTGAAATATCTCCGTGCTCATGACAGACTTGGAGTGTCTATTGCCCAAACAGACACAAGGCCGAGACGGCGGCGCGCCGTACTTATACTGTCGCGCCACTCTAGAAGAACTGCGTACTTCTGCAGAGGATGACAGAGTCCACATGAAATCATGTCTGGTCGATGCAGCGTGACGACTTGCGCAAGTCTTCCAGAGCTTGGCCAAAATACGAAGAATATCGTGTGGCTTTAGTCAGTAACACTCTGACCGACTCTTCTGATCGATCCCAGACAAGGACATCCATGATAATTTAAAAAATCTTTTAACGGCATTAACGCATCCATGTTGAGGCACCTGTTCACATGTTCAAAATACGTATTATAGTTTTTTTGGAAACCAATAGTTAAAATTATGGTTAATAAGACTTCATGAACAAAATAACTATTATGTAAATAAAAAATATAATTTATAATCTTCATCATTAGTTGCAAACGGAATGGATCAACATTTTGACTCAAAATAACACTATAATAAGTACAGTAATCACCAATATTTTTGGCTAGTCTGAAGTTGGCTACAAAAAGCTGTGCAGTATAGTAAATCTCATAGTCAAACCGCAGCGCACCATGCTATGCGCATAGGTAAGCCTACGCTCAGACCAGCCAAAAATATCTGGAATTACTGCACTTAACATCAAAGGTTTCCTATACTGTGGGAGGACGATGATACGACAATAATACGACAACAATTTAAACTTTGTATACTGGGGTAGATGACTATAAAAATCTATTTAGACTGCCAGTTAGATTACCTTAAAATATTGGAAACGTGTTTTTCTTTTGCCACGTAAGCAAAAAATCACGACGATACAGTGCTTTGAAATATCGTGTGACGTCACGCTACACTTTGTGCTGACAAAGTGACGTCACAAGCCCCCACTCCTGAATTTTGATATGTTATCTTTGTCAGTTTTTATTTATCCAATATCAAATATGTTTGGCTATATCCCTTAGTTACCTAAGATGGCTCGCCTCTATTCCTTTATAGCATATCGAAAAGAAAGATTTAGATTGCACATGGACGCAATGGGAAGCAATTCGACCGATCTGGAGGGCTACCATAAGCTCTTAGAGCAAGATTAATTCCACTGTGTGTAAGGGACAGATGTATTTAGTCATAAACATATTTTCCACGCTCTATGGAGATAACCTGTCTCTAAGAGCTCATGGTTACACCTTGCACTTGAATTTAACTTTAACTTTGAAAATATGTGCTATCAATGCATTTTAAAGTACGCCACGCCATCAGCACGATCCCTTAGTCGTGCCATGACTACTATTTAGTTTGATAATAAAAATAAAAATTAAACGAAGTTAACATTTACTGCTACTTTTAACAATCCACGGTCGTATTAGCGTCTCCACCTTATAACGTCTTATTTAAATTCTGATCAGTTGTTTTCGAATATTATACTTTATGGTTTACATACATATTTAAACTCATGCCTTTTTCCCATGGGGGTAGGCAGAAACTACAGAACGCCACCTGCTACGATCCATGCATACTTATTTTGCTTCACTTACATTCATACATCTAATGATACACACACGATGGTTTAGTTTAGCTGAATACACATCCAACAGGAATTTCTTGTATTTATCGATATTTGCTGAGTAGACTACTCTTGCGTTAGGATTCGTCGACGAGACGTCATTTGTGTTAATACCTCGTTGAGCCCCTGAAATTGAAAAAAGAGAAGACTAATTAAGTATGATAAATGTCCTAGAGACCGCAGTCCAATCAGATGGTCAGACCAAGGATGGATTACGGCCCATTCCCTCTAATATGTTGAATTCCTAATAATACATGGAAGACACCATATTCCTTTCTTCTACAATAAAACTATTTTTATAACGTTCACCATAATTCTTATATTTGAATCATACGACAGTTGCTACCATCAACACCATAGACAATTGTTTCTCAAAGACAAACTAAAACTTCTACATCCCCCCTCAATTAAAATTTTCCATAAAATTCAAATTGATAAAATAGAAACAAACATAAGCATTTATAATAATTAATTACATAAAAAACAGTACTTAAAATCCACAAAATAAATCATACACTATTATAGTAAAGAAAAAAAAAAAGAAAGTATAATTTACCTTTCCCCCGCAATTTAAAGAATCAATAATTTAAAAAATATTATAATCATTCTTAAAATTGAAATTCATAACCAATAAAAATAAAACTTTAAATTAAACCGAGCCTTTCTACAAAATAATTGTGTTTTTGTTTCACTAAAGCCTTAGTTAATACATCTGCTACATTTTCATTCGTGCTCACATATTTCACAATTACTTCTTTTTTACTAAACAGATCTTTTATATAGTGGTATTTAATATCAATGTGCTTTGACCTCTTACTGTTTTCATTCGATTCTATCATTTTAATCGCACTTTGATTATCAACATTTAAATATGAATCTGAAGTGCGGTTAAAATCTTGTAGCAAACCTTTCAAATAAACTAACTCTGCAGACGCTAAAGCAGCAGCTATAAATTCAGCTTCGGCAGTTGACAACGCAACAACGTTTTGTTTTTTACAGAACCAGGATAATAAATTATTACCGTAGTAGACTACAGATCCACTGACACTTTTTCTGTCAGTTCTGTCACCAGCCCAGTCAGCATCAGAATAACCAACAAGACGACAATTGCTATCCCGTTTATATATAAGAGACTTTGACTTAGTTTGTTTTAAGTAACGCAATACACGCTTAGCTGCTTTCCACAGTGATATAGTAGGCTTATCCAAAAAACGACTTAGAAATGACACAGAAAAACAAATATCAGGTCTGCTTGAAGTAGATATATATAGAAGACAACCTATTAGCTCACGATACGGCTTGTCCAAGATGATTGCTTCATTATAATCTTTTGCGAAATTTGTTTCCATTGGAGTCTCAGCTCCTTTGCAGTCAGTCATATTAAATTTACCAAGTATTCTATCTATGGCTGACTCTTGGTTAATTAACATCATTTCTGGCGTTCTCACTATGTGCAGCCCCAAATAATAACTGACTTCTCCAAGATCTTTAACATTAAATTCAATTTTTAAAAAGTCATGTGCTTTCTTTAAATTTATCTCACTTTTTGACATTAAAATCATGTCGTCAACATAAACCAATAAAAATACATCTTCCAAAACATATAAACAAAAATCATGTTTTGATTGAACAAATCCTTTATCAACCAAAAAACCATGTAGTCTTTCATTCCAACATTTAGGCGCTTGTTTTAATCCATACAAAGATCGCTTTAATTTCAAAACTACACCTTTTCCGAGATTGACACCTAAGAGAGGTTTTATATAAACGTCTTCTTTTAAAAAACCGTTTAAGAATGCCGTTGGAACATCTAATTGTTTCATATACATATCATTTTGTACAGCTTGGCTCAGCATCATACGAATAGTAGGCATACGTGCGACTGGTGAATATACATTAAATAATGTTTCCTCTTGAAATCCTTTCACCACTAATCTCGCCTTCTTCGTTCCATCTTGTTTAGTAGTAAAAATCCATTTTGTATCTATAGCCCTCTTATCTTTAGGCAATTCAGATTCTTCCCAAGTTCCTAAACTTTTAAGAGAATTTAGTTCTTTATCTATCGCTTCTTGCCACCCTTGACCTTTTTCGATTGCTTCTTTATACGAGCTTGGATCACCCGTACACAAACAATATGCTAAATGTGCTTCAAAATCTTCAAATCTTTTTGGAGGCTTAACTATTCTGCCACATCTTGTTTTTATCACATTTTCATTTCCGTTCATACTATCTCGTCTATCAATAATATTTTCTTCCACACAATCCTCAAAAATTTCATATGGTTCGTTCCTCATCGTTTCCTGTTCAATATTAGTATTATCAACAATAACCTCTTCTCTGGTTTCTACATTATTATGTACTGGTTCTTGATTTATTTCGGTTACTCTAACTCTTTGCCACTCAGTTCCGTTTGTTAGTTTATCGTTTTCATTATAAACAATATCATCTTCATCAAATCTCACATCTCGTGACACAATAATTTTATTTTCTTTATAGTCCCATAAGTTATATCCTGTCCTATTATAGCCGACCATTCTAGTTTCACGTGCTCTTTCTGACAATTTGTCAGGCTTTGGTACTATACACGCCCACGCTTTTGCACCAAAAACACGAAGTTTGCTTAAGTCTCTTGTACCATATAGTACTTCACATGGAGTTTTAAAATTGATAGCTGATGAGATACAACGGTTTAACTGATAAGCTGCACATCTTATAGCTTCTCCCCACAAATTCTTTGGTAAGTTGGTTTCGCTGAGCATAGTTCTTGCTTTATTGTATAAGCTGCGATTCATTCGTTCGGCAACGCCATTGCTAGCTGGCGAATATGGTAAACTATGTTCCATGAATATACCCTTTTCATTACAAAATTGACGTAATTTATTGCAAGTGTATTCACCCCCATTGTCACATCTTATTCTTTTAACCGCTTTCTCAAATTCATTCTCATATCTATGTATATAATTAATAATATTTTCGGTAGCTTCAGCTTTCCTCTTCAGCAAGAAAACTACACAGAAGTGTGAGTAATCGTCAATGACAGTTTGGAAATAAACTTCACCTTGTATAGTTGGAATATTGGATGGACCCGCTATATCACTATGTATTAGCTCCAAGATCTGAAGTGAACGTGGTCGCTCTAAACTTTTGAATGGTAACCTAGTTGCCTTACCTTTCATACATGCGTTACATACTTTGTTGTTAAGTGGTAACTTCAACCTTTGTAATATTTTAGAGCTAGTATGTCCTAAACGCCTATGCCACAACATGCCGTTTGCTGATTGTATAGCTGCGGCTCCATCCTCTGCTAAGATTTCACCCTGTAAAATGTAAAGTTTCCCATTATTGTAAGCCCAAATAGTAGAGCCATTCAAAAATGTAATTTTTGCATATTCATTTCTAAATATTATTTCGTTAGATGGTTTTTCAAGAAGTTTCCTTACTGATAGCAAATTATAGGCTAAATTAGGCACAACAAACCCTACGATAGTAATCCGAACATTGTCACATTTGATAGGCAAATTACCACTATAATATGAAATTAACTTTTCACCATTTGCCGTATTTATATTTATGGGATGCTCTAACTGTTTTATATTAGTCATATATGGTATATAATAGTCAGATATAAAATTTTGTGATGCACCAGAATCTATTATGAAAGAAATACAATTATTAGTGGAAACCTTACATGTTAAATTGAACTCTGTTCTGTCAATCATACAACCTATTTCATCATTACTTTCATCAAAGCCCATATGAGTGCAGTCGGATGTATTTGCTCTACTGGTACCACCTCGGCCCTGTACTCTGCCATGACCACGTCTGTGAAATTCTACACGCCGCATGGGTACTCCACGTTTAGAAGTATCTCTTCCACGCTTTGCTTGGTTCCGACAATATATTGCCTTATGCCCTATCTCATGACAATACCAGCAAACAATGTTAAATGCATTATCTTGGTTTGTGTTGACTACATCTTTATCATCCAGTCTTATTTCCGCATCTAATAAAGTTGCCTTTGTTTTCTCCAAAGTCAAGCCTTCGCTTATTGTATCTAAAGCTGTTATCACATTGCAAAATTTTTCTGGTAATGCTCGCAACAGATATATAACTTTATCAGACTCTTCTATTTTTGACATTATTTCATTGTCACTAATTAACTTATCAAATTTCAAAAAGAAATCTTGAAGTTTTCCATTACTGTCACATTTCAAGTCAATCAACTTTTTCTTTAAATGAAATTTGTTCATGACACTTTTCCTTGTAAAAAAATTTTCCAACGAATCCAACATTTCTTTTGAACTTTTGCATCCTTTTACGATGTCTAAAAATTTGTCTCCAATATTTTGCACTATTAAAGACCGTGCTTCTGCATCTCTCTTCTTGTCTTTCACAACCACACACGTCACGATGTCATCAAAACCTTTCTCCTCTAGCACCAGCTCCAATCTAAATTTCCAATTATGAAAATTATCCCCGTCTTCCAACCGACGTATCACGCCTTGAGACATCATGTTAGCCATCCTTTATTTCTAGTACAAGACAAGTAAAAAATAATAATAATAATATTGCCAAACCGTCAAATTCACCAATTTAAGGAATATGGGGCGGCCCATAACCTGTTGAATTCCTAATAATACATGGAAGACACCATATTCCTTTCTTCTACAATAAAACTATTTTTATAACGTTCACCATAATTCTTATATTTGAATCATACGACAGTTGCTACCATCAACACCATAGACAATTGTTTCTCAAAGACAAACTAAAACTTCTACATAATAGAGGGGGCCTGTGTTCCAGCAGTGGGATAATAACATTAAAAGGCTGATGGTGATGATCTAACTCTACCCAATTACTGAGTAACCCAATACCCCTTGGTGTGACTGGTTATCAGAATTTCGGCATTTCGATTACATTTACAAGTGACAGCGGGGATCAACAACAGTTTCACGTGCTTTTCGAGAAACAGTAGGTTCTCGATTTATGGTGCATGGTCACTTATCCACGGAACGGCCTCTGCAAGTTAACTTAACCTTCGATTGATTAGTCTAGAATATACTTTTCATCACACTTGCACGTAAAAAGTATCTAAACATACAGGTTAACTTGGCCGTAATGTCCCATATAAAACCCTCGGGCTTTTCTTTTTGTCATGAAACCCTAGGGCGGTAAGTAATATTTTTTTTTATTTATGGCACAGCACACAGGTCATGCAAGTTCAAGCAAGGAGTTTCCACGCAATTGAAAAATTGTCTTAAAATGTTATTTAAACAGGAATTTCTTTGCAATCTCGGTACATGTTACTTAAATACTCAACTAATGTTCTTAATAATCGATTTTAATAGTTATAGTATCAAAACGTCGAAATTATTTAAATTTTTTCACTCCGTCATGGCTGTATACCTACGTAAGTATTTGCCCTTAAAGTTTCTGAACGAAACACTGTATAATCTGTGGTATGGGCAAAAATTCGCCAACCGCTTAAAACAAAGTTCACGTATTTCGTAATAACAGCTGTGCTGACTTGTGTATAAAAGCTATAATTCATAATTATTACTCGCAAATTTGATGAAATACATTGTATGTATCACGGGCGGTACGGGAATTACGAACCTCGACTCAGAAAGCCCTCAGTCTTCGACTTCGGGCTTCTACTAGAGTCTCGATCGTAATTCCTTACTTACCGCCCATAATACACAATGTACTATTATTGTTCACCATAAAAGTTACACATAAAAGATATGTAATTTTTATGGTGTACGAAATGATAAGAGAAAAATAAAAATACGGGTACGAAGACGGTCTTATCGCTAACAGCGATATCTACCAGACAACCTTCGGATCGAATCAAAGAACTTAGAATGAAAAATGGGATAGTCTGATGTCTACCTATTACATTAAAACATAAATATATACAAAATTTTATTGCTACATTAAATGCTATCCATAAACCCATTTATAAACTTATATACTGTAGCGTTACGTTTAGCTCAGAGGGAGCTAAACGTTAGCCACGTTAATAAAATAAAAAGAAATAAAAAAAAAAAAATTAAGGAAAAGGATATAAACTGAGGGACCGGCTTCAGACGTCGTTGGTTGCTTGCGTTCGACAGCTAGACAGGCAGCAGGACGGACGGGTACTCTTCTATGCTCGAGTCATGCAGGTGGTGATCAGGGACCTCGACGGACAAGTAGCCACACAGGTTGGTGTGCATTAGTAGTCATACAGTAGCCTGGCTATAGTCTCGACGGACAAGCAGACACACAGGTTGGTATGCAATAGTAGGCTGTAGTGTAGGGCAGGCAATCGGTTAGGCAGGATGTAGAGACGATACGCAGGCAGCCAGGGTCACTTGTTGGTATGAAGATACATAGGCGTACAGTAGGCAGTCAATCGGGCAGTCATGCAACAAATTATCAATATAATTTAAGTTTCAGATATCTAAACAATCAGATATAATTAAAAGTATGCTTTTCAGGTACAAACAGTATGAAAGAAAACATAAAAATGAATTACAAAAGTTGATAAAATATCAACAGATATGAAGGTATGGTTTGTATAGTGTTATGAATTGTAAATAGAGTTAAAAAATGTGGATCTGTAAATCAGAACACCACAATACACATAATTATATTTACATACATATATACTTTTATACATACATAATATTATCTACGTGTTAACAAATTTAAAGAAAGGAGTGAGAAAAGAAACTATGGCTATTTTTATAAAAAAATCTGAGTTCACTTCTTATCTTCCAAAACAATATCGTTGCTAGTATTTCTGAACTCGTCAACTAAATCGGCTAGCTAGCTGTTACGGCTGGGTCCAGTTGGGTCCAATAGGGCTCATTTGGGAGCGATATCTGTTCAAAACTGTTCAGTGCTTGCATTAGTGGAGTCTGAATTGTTTCTATGACATTTTTACGCCAGTCCTGTAACAAAATTGAAACTACTACATTATTTCGTTATTGGTCCACTACAATTTTGTAGAATTGAAACAGCATATTTTTGGCAAAATATATTTAGCAGAAATATCTTTATTACTGCACTATTTTCACAAAAGTATCAGTAACTTCATTAGCAAGGTTGAAAGCATAGAGTACAAAATGTTTTGGCGGTCACTGTTTGAGACGGCATTCAAATTGTTTAAACTTTACACACAAACCAAGCGTGTCAGTGATTGTCATCATTTTTTTGTCTTAGAAATTGACGGCCCGTGACTATTCTGACTTTGACTTTGACAGGCAAGTCTTGTGCTCAGGACACATTGTGAAGACAAGAATATTTCTTGTGATAGCTTAACTAGTCTCTGACCGGAAGGTAGTGGTGGTTAAAACCTTGAAACTAACTGTCACATGGTCTTGAAGAAAAAATAAACCTTTTAATTTAATCATAGCGTTTTATGACATTCAAGTGGCATTCCATTCAATATACAACCTAAAGGCCAGCGCACACCGAAACGTGACAGGATGCGACACTGCGAGAACATTTTAAAATATTAAATCATCGCACTTTACACTTATTAGTTTACATCATATTTCAGTAAGAGAATTCGAATAGATTCTAATTTTAAATTTAGAATTCGGCGGGTTATACCCAAATTCTCTAACTGAAATGTGTGTGTACCATTTTGTATAGTAAACAAAATCTGGGTCGATACACAGTAGAGCCATAAAAGGTAAACTTACTAGAGGAATGCTTAACGTGCTGTAAACCTGTGAGAACGGTACAAAGTCATTTTGTCTACGTAGGAACTATTTGCTACGATATGGTAAGCTTCTGGGTCCATTTGTGCGTTAAATTCTGGGTCAGGGCGTTCATCACCTGTAGGAAACCGAAGAATAAAATAAACTTTTTTGCAAAAAAGTACTACCGACTTTCAAATACAAAACTACAAAGATTAAAATAACTTTATTTTTTGAAGTTGGTGTCTTCCGTAGGTACCATTTTTTTGCGTTATGGACTCCGACTTCAAAAAATAAAGTTATTTTACTCTTTGTAGTTTTGTATTTGGAAGTCGGTAGATTTTTTTTGCAAAACCGCTTTTTTATTTTTCACTTTTTAGTTGTACCTACCTAATAGGCAATTTAGTAAGGTAACTTTAACGCCAAAATAGATTACATGAAACTTGAACATAACCGGTGTAATGAGAGATCTGCGTACCCCTTAAGAGTGTACTGGCGTGATGTTATGTTATGAAATGGCATACACATAAACAGACATGCGATTGCAGCAAACTTGAGAGATTTACCATTATTTATTGAAGAGTTCTGATGTATATCTCCGAAGTTCTTCATCAGATCTTCACCAAATTAAAATGGGACCAATTGAGGAACATACTTTTTCAAACAAAAAAAGAATTTTCAAAATCGGTCTACAATTGACAGAGATATCGATGAATAGTAAAAGCAAAAAAAAAAAAACAAACATAATGTCGAACATAGAACCTCCTCCTGTTTGGGAAGTCGGTTAAAAATCATCATCATCAGCTTTTTAATGTTTCCACTCCTGATACACAGGCCTTCTCTCTATGAGGGGAAATGAGCCTTAATCCACCACGTGGGCGCAATGCGCATTAAAATATACACAATTACGGAGCGGTTAAGCTATAGGTCCCGAGAGGATTATTTCGCGAAAGGGATATTTTGCGAAAGGGACATTCTGCGACGAAGCCATTGGTAAATCTTTGAAAGTCGCTAACAATTTGTTTTTGATGAATGATTTGTTCTCATCAAAATGAGAACAAATCATTCATCAAAAACAAATTGTGAGCATTTTAAGTGTTGAAACCTTCTTGAATGCGTTGAAAATTCAAATAAAATAATATTGTTCGTGAGCTTTCTTGTACCCATAAAAAGGGAAAAGGCTTGACCAGGAGATAATACGTTCAGTCAAGCAAAAAGCCCGAACGAAATTTCAGAGACTAGGATTTACTGGCACCTGAGCATGAAAGAGAGCAGGGGCTCATAATTGTATTAATCTTTAAGACGAATCGATTGACGTAAGAATCATCAAAATTGGCCAACGCGTTTGGTCTCTAGAACGCCATATAGGAACAAACAGACATATATACATAATGATAGACTGATAATCACATTACCCTCCTTCGGTGGTAAGGTAAAAAGTCATTATTTGATGTTTGGCTCTCGCCTATTTCCTCCTCCTGTAAACTGAAAAAGAAAGATATATACTGTTCGCTTATGTTTTCTTTTTAGGTTTCCGTACCTGAAGGATCCAAACGGAACCCTATTGCTGTCACTCACGTGTCCGTATGTCTGTCCGTCTATCCGTCGTCTGTCACACGGGTTTTACGACCAAATGGTTGGAGCTACAGTCTTCAAATTTTCACAGTATAAGCATCTTGTTAACCCAAGGCCATGCAAATTGTCAAAAAATATATATTTTATTTTTGAGGGCTTCCATACCTACACCATCAATTGGGTTATCGTTGTTTAGAGCTTGTTGAGTAGATAAATGCTGTATTTTTGGTTTTAAATAATATTGGAAAACAAAAGAATGAGAAGCCACCAAAGTCAGATTTAAAACAAAAAAATGTAACAAATAATTTTTAACTTCCCATTGAACTATAAACTTTGAATTTGGTGATAATGTTTATTTTTACATATATTTTACTAAGAAAATGCCATTATATTTTCCTATTACAACTAACTTAATTTTGTGGTTTGGTACGGAATCCTAAATATGCTAAGCCCAACAGGCAATTAGCCGTCTTTAGAAGCACTAGAACCTTCAAAAAATGCTCAAAATTGTACTGTCAATGTATATTTTTATTCAATTTATGGAATATCTTTTAAACATTATATTTTATATTTTCGTTGGAGATCTGAACTAAATAAATAAAAAATATTCGAAAGTTCTCATTGACTAGCCCTGTACTTGTCGCATCTAGCTGATTGCCGTGGCCCTCATCAGATCATCGGTCCACCTTGTACGAGTCCCTCAAACTCTGAATGTTCCCGTACGGGCGATTCATAAGAGAACTATGATAACCAATATATTCCGAAAAGTTGTTACATAGAAAATAATAATATTAGAATTAAAGCACACGAGCGTAACTTGGCAAGTAACGCCTTTGAACTACTTAGTGTTCAGAGGCCCTAGACATGTGACATTCTATCAAAAGCGACGATTCTATCGATAGCGATTGGTGAAATGTCAAAAATGTATGGCATTGCCAAGCGATATCGAAATGTCATGTGATCAATCCCTTACATTTGGCATTTCGTCAATGTTCATTGCTGATATTGGTTTCGCAAACAGGCGAATTATAATATATATAAATTCGATTTGCAATTTTATTGCTTTGAAAAAAAGAAACATACTATTACAAACACCTACAAGCAACAGCTCTCAAACTAAGGGCGTGGTACCATCAAGAGCTCTACTTCCAAACTTGTGAATAATAATATTGCCATTTCTAGCCAACCTTGTTGATCTAATTGCAGTAAAGTTCTTCTTGAACTACAAAACTACTAATTTATATTATTTTTATTTTCTTATCGATTTTCTTATATATTCAAATTTGGTCCGACCAGCATGTAGTTAAGCCAAACAAATTTAAATTATTTTGTTGTCTGTGAAATGCACTGCTATGGGATATATTTCAGTGCTGTTAACTTCCTGATTTTACGGTTTTTTAAGTACTCAAAACTGTTAATATTTCTGTCAAAACATGAAAACAGACCAGACAACGTCAATTTGAATGTTGAACGTCTCACTTGAGCACAAAAACATACTTTAACTGCCTTATATTACCATGCGTTCTAATTTAGTAGAAAAATAAACACAAAAATTAAATATGTTGGATCAATCTCGAAAACTCTTGTTTGAAGCACGGTTTTTGTGCACAATTGTACAAGAAACAAATTTACACTCGCACTAATTGCAGTTAAATCATAAATTGCCGAGAATTCAGCAAAAAACTGATTCTTGTGCATTGTGACCTAGAATAAATTTTTTTGCATACATGGAATCTATGGGGTTTTTTTCACAATTTAACTATAATGGTATCCCTAACATTTATGTAAATTTTCAGCTTGTTTGAAATTTATGCATGGCCGGTACCCCTATTTTTGGACGATATTTGTTCTCAGTCAATTTTAATCATGGTCTGGCAGTTTGAGTATATATGCGGCCTACGCAAATGTCCTTTCTTAGATATTGTTCATCGAATCGTTGAGTTCCTTCAATTCTGAGTTGAGCTGCACGGTTACTGACAAATGCATGCACTGACTGGACAGGTCCACTCAATCTATCAGGGCATGATGAGCACCAGGATATATCGACACCTGAAATTAAAAAAAAATTATTTTGGCGGAAAGAAAAAAATATCGTTTTATTTTGGTACTTCAAATAATTACATTTTGTTAGTAATATAATTGAACTGAAGATACTATTGTTATGAAAATAGGAAACATGTTGCTGACTCTATATAAATTGGAACAAAGGCAAGACATTGATATTGCTTCTTATACAAAAATGCCAAATATTAGATACGTATTTGTAATTTATGAAAATACCTTGACACTACGATAACAAACTAGGTGATCAGCCTTCGCAAGAGTATCCTTATATAGCGGACTATCTATCGCTATAGCCTTCAGTCCCTTAAAATAAAAATTAAAACGGAAGATACGAAAAAATTAAAATAAACATTGAAACTCTATCAAGATATTTTCAAAACACACTCCATCTGTAAAAACCTGCACTCAATATTTAAAATATAAAAAAACTATTTATTAAAAGTTCTTAAAAATATTAATAAATGTATATTTATAAATATTTTTTTATATTGTGCTTATTCATGGCAAAAGCCCTTTCTCATATCGAGGATTTTATATCAAATTTTTAGCATGTAATTTAACACAATAATTTGTCTTTGCTTGCCTGACAACGAGAGTTGAATTGAATGTGTTTGATGTTATGTAGGTATTATCTCTTGATTATACAGATGGAAGTACTCACATCTTGTCTATCAACCAGAGCCAGAATCCGGTCGCTGTTGATAATTGCTTGATTCAAATCCACATTGCCAAATGTTGTCGTCAAGGCAACTACTTTGGGGCTAGAAATTTATAAAATAAATGAGTGATTGAAATTATATTTGGATAATGAATTATTGAATTAAATTCAATAATTTACTGATAGATTTGGTTATTTTGACTCAGCATACTGTCAGTGAATCAAATAGAATTTAGAATTAAAATTAAATTGCCTTCGAAGATGCGCACAGAGGATGCTTTTTTTTTATTTCTTTCAATACTGGGACGAATTGGAATTCTTATTTGTTTATTTAATACTTCATGTACCCAACTTACAGAGGCGTACTTATTACTTTAGGTAATGTAGAGACAAATTAATAGTAACCTATTAGGAAAATATAAAATATAAGAAGTTTATACGAAAGTAATTTTTATTATATTTTTAAACATTGAGTAAGCTCAAAGTTATAGCAAAGGCATCGTCTGCACCTTCAACGTGGTCAATCACCAACTTCTTTGTCGAAGCTGTTTTCGTGGCTTCAAGACGACTGGAAATGAAAAAAAGAACTACATAATAGCCAGGCATAATGTGAGCCTTTTACGTGACAGACGATGAGCCGCTGACCTAGAGCTGAATTCCGGAACCCCAGACAGAATTCCCGAGAATCGAACCTGGGACTCCACACACGGCAGAGTCTGAAGCCACGTTTGCTATCACTTAGAAATATATTTTAATTTAATAATACATATTATATTAATACGTAGCTCCTAGTTGTTAATATATTCTTGGCAAAATGGAGCCTTAGAAACTTCGATCAATAATATTATTGATCGGAATAAATTTTGATTCATCATCATCATATCAGCGAAAAGACGTCCACTGCTGGACATAGGCCTCCTTCAAGCGTCGCCACTTTGACCGGTCCCGTGCGTCTCGCAACCCTGCAACCTTCACCAGGTCATCGGTCCACCTGGTGGGAGGCCTTCCAACGCAACGTCTTCCGGTTCGCGGTCGCTACTCCAGAATTTTCTGCCCCATCGGCCATCCGTTCTGCGAGCAATGTGCCCTGCCCACTGCCACTTAAGTTTGGCAATTCTTCGGGATATGTCGGTAACCCTGGTTCTCTTGCGGATCCCTACATTTCTAATTCGATCACGCAAGGAAACTCCGAGCATAGCCCTCTCCATTGCCTTTTGAGCGACTGTAAGCTTTCGGATGAGGCCCATTGTAAGCGACCACGTCGCAGAGCCATATGTCATCACTGGCAACACACACTGGTCATAGACTTTCGTCTTGAGACACTGTGGTAACTTGGACGAGAAGATACCGCGCAACTTCCCGAACACTGCCCAGCCGAGTCGGATTCGACGGTTGACCTCTTTCTCGAAGTTGGCCCTACCCAACTGGATCGTTTGTCCCAGGTAGACATAGTCGCCCACAACTTTAAGTGTAGAGTCTCCGACTTTGATAGGAGTGGGTGTAACATGGCCATTCAGCATCACCTTGGTTTTGTCCATGTTCATCCTAAGACTCACTCTTTCGGAAGCTCTACTGAGGTCATTGAGCATTTTACTGAGGTCCTCCATGGTCTCAGCCATAACCACTATATCGTCGGCAAACCGAAGGTGAGTACATCACTACTCGCCATTAACGTCGATGCCTAGCCCTCTCCAGTCCAGAACCTTGAAAACGTCCTCCAGTGCATATGACGCGATATGACGTCTCCCTGTCGATCCTGAAGTCGAACTGACATGGTGGCGTTTTTTTTTATAAACACTTCAATACTTCGATGTACCGGTAGTCAATTTGGCACCGTTGGAGAGACTGCAGTACAACCCAAGTCTCGATCGAATCGAAGGCTTTCTCGTAGTCCACAAACACCAAACAGAGAGGCAGGTTGTACTCTTCGGTCTTCTGTATAACCTGTCGCAGCGTATGTATGTGGTCTACGGTAAATTTTGATTAATATTATATAAATGAAATGGTGATATTATGTTGGCCCTTACTTAAAAAGTGAATTTAGCTTGTATTTAATTCCTTTTTGTAAACATTCAGGCACAGTGAAAAATTTATAATGAATAAATGAAATGAAAAAGTGTGTAAATGCCAAACCCAGTTGTTTGTGATATGGTGCTTTGTATGGATGTTTGTTACTCTTTCATGCAAAAAATACTGAACGGATTTTGATGTTCGGCACACAGATAGCTCATAACCTGGATGTTAATTATATAATATAAGATTGTTCCTTTTAAATAATCTTTGATTATAACGCGGCCAAAGTTACTGACAAAAACTTGTCCTAAATGTAGTGTAATCTTTTTCCTAGAATTATTATAATTTAAATATTATTAAACAAACAAGTATTAATTTATCCTACTATTGAGTACAAATATGTCAAAAATAAAGTGAAGTTTAAGTTTGAAAATGCATGAAATATGTATAAAATATTTTAAACTTACCAGCCAAATAAATTCACCAGGAACACAATAAAAACAATTGTATCTGCCATATTTGAAGCGACTGATGTGAAATAATTTGTGTGTAGTTTTATGAACTCTGGAGCTAATAAAACCGCCCAAGTTTGAGTCGCATTTTCACTGACCTTGAAATATCTCCGTGCATATGACAGACTTGGGGTGTCTATTGCCTAAACAGACACAAGTCCGAGACGGCGCGCGTCAGCGCGCCTCTCAAAAAGAATTGCGTACTTCTGCAGAGGATGACAGAGTCCACATGAAATCATGCCTGGACGTTGCAGCGTGACGACCTCCGCAACTCTGCCAGAGTTTGGCCAAAAGACGAAGAATATCGTGTGGCTTTAGTCAGTAAGACTCTGACAGACTCTTCCAGTAAACCCCAGACGAGGACATCCATGACAATTAAAAAAACATTTAACGTCATTAAGGGATCCATATTGAGGAACCTGCTCACATTTTCTAAATACCTATTAGACTTTTTTACATTTAATAGTTACTTATAAGTATTTCGCCACAATTTACAATGCTATGGACTGATTACATTATTGTTATTGCAAAGACTAACTTTTATTGGTTCCCTATCCATTTGCATAAAAACTTTAGACATAATATAACATGGCATACTTTTGTTTATCCTAATTATATTTACGCATAACATTATTTTCCTATAACAGCTTACTCATAATTTTTTTAAGCATAATTTCTCTAATCATAATAATTTTTAAGCATAACATTCTAAATCATAAATTTGTTTACGCATAATGATATTAAAACATATTTTTTTAAGCACAATAAATACGTATAATAATTAACTCCTAAAATGCTCCTCCTCCTTAACACTAATACACATTTTTATACAAGATTGGTCTAATGAAATTGGTAGGCACTTTACATTGTAGGTAGAACATTTTCTTTTTTTTTTCTCTAAGTGGCTGGTGGTCTCATAAAACTATTGTGTCACTAAGTGTATTATTGCAAAGTTGTAATTTAATCCTACTTTTTTTTATTTAATCCTTTTTTCTGGCTCCTCGCTGCGCTCGTCCCGCTCGCACTCGCTTCGCTCACATTTTAATTGTCTCTCGTTTTTTGACAAAAATGTCGTCGCTCGCGCTATACTGCGCTCGCTCCTTTCTGTCAGCCAGGTTCTTGATACTCTGGGAGCCAGGTTTTTTACAGGTAAAATTAAATGTATATACTTCGAAACTTGCATATTTACAAGCAATTGCTAAAAATATACATCTAAAATAAAATAATTTAAAAAATTAATATACACGGCTACCTTGTCAAAAAGTGATTTTTGTCAGATGCATGACTATTAATTAATTAATTAATAATTTGTTATGCATGGAGTTAACTCATCGTAGCAGACGTTTACGCTGATTTAGCAGTCACCGTCAACATGCGTCGTTTTGCAACTTTTCATTTACCGCAAAATTAGAGATCATTATTTTTCTTTGTATTATATTCAGTCTTGCATCAGCCAACAGCTAAATATCCTGTATTTTTATGATTAAAGAAATTGTGAAATAAATAAAAAAAAAATTAAGTAAATCCCCGACCGCCGAAACATAACTGGCGCAGTCGGTAGGATCGCGACGTTCTAAGATCGAATTCAACTCTTCATCTTAAGAACGACGGTTCTCAAATATTTTCTTCGTGATCTACAAAGAACCTATCGCGCGGTCGGACACCTCTACGGTCATCGGGATAATTCGCCGGCGAATTGGAGGAAGCTGCGTTGGAGGAGACTCGACTCGACAGGAGATGCAGTGGCTGCTTTGGTAAGTACTCTCGTTTTACCAAGTGTCCTTACTCGATTTCCTGCCCTATTCAAATTTTTGTATTTTATGTTAATCTTTGTGTATCTGTATCTAAGCTAAAATCGCAGTAGGCAGCCAAAAATTATAATAAGTAGCGTTAACTATCCCACGCGTTAATTCCAAGTGTTTAATTTGACACCTCTATTGTTTCGCGTCGAGCGCCACTAGGTAGACAAGCTACAGAAAAACAATGTCGCTCAGGGATTATGATGCCAACTATAAACCTTATAAACTAATCGCAGATTTAATGCCAAGATATGATGGCAATTCTATATTACTTAATTATTATATTAGGGAAATAGAAAACTTATTACTGTTAACTTCCGAGGCAGATCGTTCGCACCCAGCATTCATCAGCTTAATTAAAAGTAGGCTTAGTGGGCTAGCCATAGACGCAATAGCGTACGAAGGCCACTTAGACTCATGGCTAACAATTAAGAACGCGTTAGTTAGGTGCCTTGGCGAACCACGAAACGAAATTAAAGTAATGTAGCAGTTAACGCGAGTGAGTAAGTCTAAGACAGAAGACGCTGAGAGCTTCGGCAAACGTCTCCGCGAGCTTTTAACATCATAGCGGCCAGACAAGAAGAAGCTAGGCTTTCGTATAATAGAGCTACTTACAGCAATAATCCTTCAACGTCACAAGCAAAGCCAAGGGAGTTATCTAAACAACCAGGCAATAATAATCCCATCCGTAATACAGTAAGCCCGTTTGCACCTGGCATTATTATTACCTCACAAAACTTTGCACCTCAACCAAATTATAGGACCCCCGAACAGCGTCAACAATGGATACAATCTGTATTGCCCTGGAAGGCCAAACCAGCATCACGTAACTCTAGACCGAATGCTTCAAATAACTTTAGGAATCAACCTAACATTCCAAAACCACCGGTTCCCACGCCAGTATCATCGGACGTCACAATGCGTACGGCAGGTAAGCCAGAAAACCCACAGTTCGCACAGCAGTTGTTCTACATTCCAATTCAGATGATCCTGATTCAAGATCAACCAGGATCCAGTGACATGGAGCTCTATAACACCATCACAGACGGTAACGTCATAGCACTTGAGCCGAATGTAACCATGGACGAACAAGAGGTAAGTTGTGACCAGGATTGTACCCTGGACACCAACCGAGACAACCAGACTTAGTTTCAATCAATTTCCAGACCATCAAATATTTACCGTACATAATACTACCAGAGTTTGACGGTAAGTTTCTGTTAGATACAGGGGCCAGTCATTCAACTATAGCAACTGACGTAGTTGCAGCCACCATATTTGAGTACTGTGTAGAAACAGACCCCTTTCAAATTAATACTGCACACAGTTCATCAGTTCACGACAAAGTAGTGTACCTTCCCTTACCTCCCGCGTTTAGTAGTGATATAACACATAAGTTCCTAATATTCGATTTCGACCCTAAATATAAAGGTCTTATGGGAATGGACCTTCTGCAAAAATTAAAGAGTAACATTGATTTGAATAACAATGTGTTACGTACATCTACGGCGGAAATAACAATACACTTTAATTCTCCACCCCAAAAGATAAGTATCGAGCCTAGATGCGAAAAGATAGTCAAAGTAAAAACCAACTACTTAGATGGACAATAACTTCACGACGATTTAATGTGGTCAGATAATTGAATGTCCCCAACAGCTATAGTTAACGTCACAAACGGTTCTTTTAAAACATCGTTAATTAATCATAGTAATCAAAAGAAGTGTATCCCGCTTAACCCGTCTATTAAATTAGAGATATTTTCCAATGCCAATAAAAATGATAGTCACGATATTAATACCATATAGGTTGATAATAACATTGACCGTATATTAAACGAAAACCTTCAGAAAATCCGTACAGATCACATGAACGAAGAAGAAAAGCGCGAATTAACCCGGTTATGTTATCAGTATAGGGACTTTTTCTATGCAGAAGATATACCACTAACTTTTACACACGCTGTTAAACACGAGCTCAGATTAAGCGATAATACACCAGTCTTTGTACTTAGTTACATACAAGCTCCTCAACAACGCGAAGAAATTCGTAATCAAGTGGATAAGCTCCTTCAGCAAGGTATCGTGCGAGAGAGCATATCTCCTTGGTCATGTCCCGTTCATATCGTACCCAAAAAGCCCGATTCCTCCGGCAACGTCAAATGGAGACTCGTAATTGATTACAGACGACTCAATGACCGCATCATCGAAGATAAATACTCTTTACCAAATATACACGATATATTAGACAGATTAGGGCGAGCTCAATACTTCACAACCCTAGACCTTGCTAGCGGTTTTCACAAATGGTACTGGAAAAACCGCATTCACCACTGAACGAGGGCACTATGAGTTCCTTAGAATGCCATTTGGACTCAAAAATGCACCAAGTACATTTGAAAGACTAATGGATCAAATATTAAGAGGCATAGATAATGTGTACCCATACTTAGATGACGTAATAATATCTACGTCATTGCAACAGCACATAGAAAAATTAAAACAAGTATTCGGTCGATTCAAAATACATAATATAAGGATCCAGTTGTATAGATCACAGTTCCTACAAAAACAGGTTAACTTCTTAGGACATGAACTAACAGATGAATGTTTAAAACCAAACAAAGACAAGATAAAAGCCGTAATTAACTTCCACTTACCTAAGACCCAGAAGGAAATAAAAGGCTTCCTAGGTTTGGTCGGATATTACAAAAAAATCGTAAAAGATTTCGCTAAGCTTACTAAACCAATGACCCTTTGCCTTAACAAAAATAGTAAAGTCATACACTCCCCGGATTTCTTAGAAGCTTTCAATAAGTGCAAACAAATTTTAACTAACGCTCCAATAATACAGTACCCTAATTTTGATGAGCCCTTCATCCTCACCACCGATGCTTCGGACGTAGCATTAGGTGCGGTATTATCCCAAGGAATAGTAGGATCCGACAAACCGGTAGCATTTGCATCCCGGACACTATCAGATACCGAATCGCGTTACTCTACAATAGAAAAGGAGCTACTCGCCATAGTATGGGCAATAAAATACTTTAGGCCCTATCTTTACGGTAGAAAGTTCATCATCTATACGGACCACAGGCCTCTAACCTGACTCATGTCATTAAAAGACCCCAATTCAAAATTAACTAGATGGCGTTTAAATTCTCAGAATATGATTACAAGGTTGTATACAAGAAAGGGCGTCAAAACACTAACGCAGACGCTCTATCACGTATTAAAATATTCCACGGTAGTGTCGACTCTTTAGCTGCTAATTTAGACGATAACGAAGACGATGAGATAATTAATAGAATATTCGAAAACGTACGTAGGGAAGCCGAAAATCAAACAGACACAAAAGCACCCAATGAAAATATACAATTACAAACCCCAAGTATTCCCGAATCTAATATAGGTACAGATAGCATTAGTGTAGTGTCAGCTGAACCTGAACTAGTGTCTACAAGACATACACAGCCTGACAACGAAAATAAAGGTATAACCATCATAGCAAACGCTATTGATAGGCAGTTAAAACAGTTCCACATTAGGTCAACACCCGGTTCTATGTATAGAGTAGATAACAGATCCACTAACTAAAAGGTAGTTATACAAGATGTCTTTATCCCAGTAAATAATACAGAGTCCGAGATAATTAGATTCCTTAATTAAAGAGCACACCTTTTCTGATCGTATTTTCCGTTGTTTCTTTCATAATGTAGAATTATACCATGCCTTTTCTAGAGTTTACACAACAATATTTAACGACAGAGGCCCTAAGCTACTTAAATGTACAACACGCGTAACTCTAGTAGAAAACAAACCAGAACAACAAGAATTGATTAAAAAATATCATGAAGGTAAGACGGTTCATCGTGGTATTCAGGAGACGTATAAACAGTTGCACATTACTATTGGCCAAACATGCTTCTTATCATTCAAAGATTCGTTAATCAATGCGACACATGTTTGAAGTCTAAATACGAACGCAACCCTCTTAAACCACCTTTAGCTATACCCGATACCCCTTGTAAACCTATGGAACATATATTTATGGACCTATACTCAACCGGAGGCGCAACATTCCTTACAGTCATTGATAACTTCTCTAAATACTGCCAGGCAGTCCAACTTACAGCATGCAGTAGCGTCCATATAGCTGAAACACTGCTAAACGTTTTCTCAGTGTTAGGTTTACCGAATATAATAACCACAGATTCAGACACTAAATTCGACAACGATGTCATTAAAGAAATTTGCGCACTACATAACATTCACGTACACTTCTCGACACCCTATAACCCTAATTTCCCTATTGAACGTTTACACTCTACCCTAGCCGAAATAATTAGAATACAAAGAATGACTAACAAAGATGATCCTATACAGCTTATTATGAAGTACTCTATAATAGCGTACAACAACGCTATCCATTCGGCAACAGATTATACACCTCATGAATTATTATTCGGACACACAGCATCCAGAAACCCACTAGAATTATACTAACCAAAATAATTTTACCAGGACAATGTTATTAAGCATCGGGCCAACGCAGAGGCATTTCAAGAGTGCATCGCCGCACACATGTCCAAAAACAAGAAGCAACAGAAATTAAATTCAAGGTAGGTGAAACTGGTTATAAACAGGTAGCAAAGTCAGCACGCAGTGACAAGACGAAGCCAGTCTTCAAAGGACCATACAAGATCATACACCTTCACCCAAATAATGTGGCTGAAATAATAGGTAACCATCCAAATTCTAAGTCTATTAGGGTTCACTTCAAACTACTACGGAAGCCTCATCTTGTTTCAGGACCTTCATCGCAGGAGCCGTCGTGCTCATCACAACAGCAACCGTAACCATTACCCAAGTAGGTAATGACAATGGTATCCTCCTCCTTAAACAAGGTCAACTCCTTAAACAAGACAACTACTTTAGCCTTGCTTGCGTTTAAAACATTAGAAATTTGCACTTTACATCTATCCAATTAATGTCCCTATTTTCTAGCACGAAAAACGCTGAGAGTACAGCATCTGGAGAGTTACATAAAACGTATAGGAATCAAATAGAATATAGCCTTAACATTATTGTTAAGAAGATTAAGTCTTTAACGCCGCAAGTTAGAAATCGACGCGGTCTGATAGATGGATTAGGTACTATTGTTAAGTATATCACAGGTAATCTCGACCAAGAAGATGCAGCTAAGTTTGAAGCAGAAATTTTAAACATTAAAAACAGAATAAGAAACGTACAGGATTCACAAAGGAAATCCTTGGTATTAGCACATAATACAATCGATGCGTTTAGTAAACAGTTAACAAAATTAAATAATAATCAGCAACATTTGTCTAGTGTATTACAAAATATTACGAATAATGCCAACAACCTGTCTAACCATTTACGTTTCCTAGATATTTACGTACAGATAGATTTTATTTTACAGATAATTTTAGATAGGTTAATGTTATTAGAAGATGCTATGACTTTTGCTCAGATAGGCACCATGCATCCTAGTATTATAAGTCCTCAGAATTTAATAGAAGAGTTAAGAAACTTAGAAAGTATGTTTATGTTTAAACCAGTAGCTAGTATTAGCATTAGTAACATATACAGGATAGAGAAGTCAATTAAATGCACGCACAGAACACTCTGTTAACTTTATTCTCGAAATCTCCTCAATTACCTCAAAAACCTACGACCTTATCCATCTCTATTCTATCCCAAATAAAAGTAACCTTGCTATCATCCCAAAATCAAAATACCTGGCACATGGTAACGATGAGTACGCTTACCTGGAAGAAGATTGTCAGCCACTGACCGACAACACCCAGCTCTGCAAGCTCCTCGACACCAGAAGAATTGAAGACTCAGATGACTGCATACTATCACTCATCCAGCATCGCCCAGCAATTGCACTCACGCTAAGATGAACTTAAGAAGAGGAAAAGTTCAGAAGATCGGAGACAACAACTGGCTTCTTGTCCTCAGAGAAGAAGAAGTCACCAAAACACAATGCAACTCCAAGACATATTACAAGAAGCTGTCGGGAATTCATCTCGTTACACTAACAGAAGACTGCCAGATGAAAATCATGAATAAGACACTGCGGTCTCACACTGACACGGTCGTTATCAACGAGGTCTTACCATTACCGGAGCAGCATCAAGTCTCAGAACAATCAATACAATACGAACTCGAATTAGAAGACATCTCACTAGACAGCATCCACGAACTTATCAACAGAGCAGGCGACATCTCCGCGCCAGAAGAAGATAATTGGCCAATCATAGCAGCTTCATCTAGCTGGAGCACAATCATCCTATATATCCTACTGGTCGCAGCAGCATCCTGGAAACTGTATCAATGGACAACAAAGAACATCCCGGAGGACACCAAGGGCAGCGCGGGCGCCGCCAGAAGCAAGACTTGCTTCTATCCTATGGAGAGAGGAGTTAACTCATCGTAACAGGCGTTTACGCTGAGTTAGAAGTCACCGTCGACATGCGTCGTTTTGCAACTTTGCATTTACCGCAAAATTAGAGATCATTATTTTTTTGAATTATATTCAGTCTTGCTAAGTAATTGTTTTTTTTTTAATAAATCCCCGACCGCCGAAACATAACTATGACAGTTATATAATACCATATAAATAAAATGTAAAAAGTCCCCATCGATCCCACACTTGCAAAAATTCAAGTTCAAAGTTAGCAAATATGGGTTTTCTGCGTTTTTAGCCGAACGGTGAGTTTTATGATAAAATAGACCATATAAAAATGGTAGATTATGCAATTATCTATAAAAATGAAATTTTCTCCTAAACGTCATCATTTCTTAGATATAACGGTTGAAAAAGTTGTATTCTTCATAATATGCACTCGTTTCCACACCATTTTTACATAATTTTGAATAGTATTAAATTAAACACGATCACAATAGATTGTGGAATAGGCCATTCGGGGAAACCACGTTGAAAAAAACGCGCCAAGTACACTACCACCCAGGTGGCGTGGAAACGTGTGCATTTTATAAAGAATACAACTTTTTCAACCGTTATATCTAAGAAACAATGACGTTTAGGAGAAAAATTGTTGATACCATTTTTATAGATAATTGCATAATCTACAATTTTTGTATGGTCTATTTTATCATAAAACAGAAACGGTGACGTTTAGGAGAAAAATTGAAGTGACTATTTTTATAGATAATTTTAATAATCTTTCATTTTTGCCTAATCTATTTTCTCATAAAAGTTACCGTTTGGCAAAAAAATGCTCAAATCCAATATTTGCTAATTTAGACCTTGAATATTTTTTTTGCAAGTGTGGGATCGATGAGGACTTTTACATTTCATTTATAACGGTGTTCCGAACATTCGTACCAATTTTCAGCTCTATGAGAATTACTGTAACCCTACCCCTATTTTTTGGTCTAATTTGACCGGACTATTTCCCAACTATGTTGGGGTCGGCTTCCAGTTTACCCGGATTCAGCTGAGTACCAGTGTTTTACATGGAGCGACTGCCTATCTTGCCTCCACAACCCAGAAATTGGGTAACACGGTACCCCTATGGCTAGACCGGTGTCAGATCTCAAGCTTTTGACTACTCGTAACGACTGTCAAAGATCTTCAAATCTCTCTTTAATGTGCTTTCCGAGGCACGGAGGAATCTCGTTATGTTGAAATGGTTACCCATACACGGACCGATCTCGTCAAGCGTTGCTTAACCTTGAAGATCACCCCGTGCGGCAGTTATTATTTAGCCACGAGCTCCTCGTAAATTCGTACTTCAAAGATAATAAAACAATTGTGAGTTTTAATAAAGGATGCCATAAGAAAATAAAACAATTATGGAATTATTAAAAAATATTTAAATGTGACATTTAATTTTATTATTCTTTCCTCAATAATTTATTATTCTATTACAAAATAAGTTTTCCATAATTATTTGTACCGATTTATTTGGATACCATTAAGTAAGATTATGGTTAATCAGACTTCAAAACAAAAGAACTATTATGTAAATAAAAAATATAATTTATAATCTTCATCATTATTTCATTTGCAAACTGAATGGATCAACATTTTGACTCAAAATAACATTATAATAAGTACAGTAATCACCAATATTTTGGCTAGTCTGAAGTTGGCTACAAAAAGCTGTGCAGTATAGTAAATCTCATAGTCAAACCGCAGCGCACCATGTCATGCGCATCGGCAAGCCTACCTTCAGCCCGGCCAAAAATATCTGGAATTACTGTATTTAACGTCAAACGTTTCCTATACTATGGGAGGATGATGATACAACTATAATTTAAACTTTGTATACTGGGGTAGATGACTTTAAAAATCTATTTAGACTGCCAGTTAGATTACCTAAAAATATTGGAGACGTATTTTTCTTTTGCCACGTAAACAAAAAATCACGAAGATACAGTGCGTTGAAATATCGTGTGACGTCACGCTACACTTTGTACTGACAAAGTGACGTCACAAGCCCCCATTCCTGAACTTTGATGCGTTATCTTTGTCAGTTTTTATTTATTTGTTAAAGCAAATAAAGGTCCAATATTATTTGCTAATCTCACTGACGGACTAAATAGAATTATCATTTTTCTATCCAGGAAACACCCCTTTTGTATGACGTTCCCAGAGTTCATACAAAAATGCAATCGGATTAGTTTGATAGTTTTGTATATGGAATGGAAAAGAACTTACTAGTTTGGCTATATCCCTTAGCGGTTACCTAAGATGGCTCGCTGCGATTCCTTTACAGCATATCGAAAATAAAGATTTTGATTGCACATGGACGCAATGCGATGCAATTCGACCAATCTGGTGGGGTTCCATAAGCACTTAGAGCAAGTTTAATTCCATTGTGCGTAAGGGACAGATGTATTGTATATATAGTCATAGACATATTTTCCACGCGCTATTGAGATAACCTGGCTCTAAGAGCTCATGGTAATACCTTGCACTTGAATTTCCCAGAAAATATGTGCTATCAATGCATTGTAAATTACGCCACGCCATCAGCACGATCCCTTAGTCGTGCCATTACTACTATTTAGTTTGATAATAAAAATAAAACGAATCTAACATTTACTGCTACTTTTAACAATCCACGGTCAAATTATCGTCTCCACCTTATAAAGTCTTATTTAAATTCTATTCCGTTGTTTTCGAATATTATACTTTATGGTTTAGTTCAGCTGAATACACATCCAACAGGAATTTCTTGTATTTATCCATATTTGCTGAATAGACAACTCTTGCGTTAGGATTCGCCGACGAGAAGTCATTTGTGTTAATACCTCGTTGAGCCCCTGAAATTGAAAAAGAGAAGACTTATTAAGTTTGATAAACATTCTAGAGACCGCAGTCCAATCAGATGGTCAGACCAAGGATGGATTACGGCCTATTCCCTCTTATAGAGGAGGCCTGTGTTTCAGCAGTGGGAACATTAAAAGGCTGATGGTGATGATCTAACTCTACCCAATTACTGAGTAACCCAATACCCCTTGGTGTGACTGGTTATCAGAATTTCGGCCTTTTGATTACATCTACAAATGACAGCGGGGATCAACAACAGTTTCACGTACTTTTCGAGGTACGGTGGGTTGCGATTTATGGTGGATGGTCAAATGTATCCACGGAACGGCCTCTGCAAGTTAACTTAAACTTCGATTGACTGTATAAAATAGAATATACTTTATTGCACACTTTATTATAGTTTGATTGCTTATGGTAGTTATGGTGTACAAAATGATAAGAAAAACTTAAAAATACGGGTACAAAGGCGGTGTTATCGCTGAGAGCAATATCTACCAGACAACCTTCGGATCGACTCAGAGAACTTAGAATGAAAAATGGAATTGTCTGATGTGGTACTGCTACCTATTACATTAAAACATTAATATATACAAAACTTTATTGCTATATTATATACTATCCATAAACCCATTTATGAACTTATATACACATAATTATATTTACATACAGATAAACTTTTATACATACATAATATTATCTACGTGTTAACAAATTCAAAGAAAAGAGTGAGAAAAAACTATGGCAAATTTTTATAAAAAAATCTGAGTTCACTTCTTACTTTCCAAAAGAATATCGTTGCTAGTATTTCTGAACTCGTCAACTAAATCGTTATCTAGTGCTATGGCTGTTACAGCCGGGTCCAGTTGGGTCCAGTAGGGCTCTTTTGGGAGCGATATCTGTTCAAAACTGTTCAGCGCTTGCATTAGTGCAGTCTGAAGTGTTCCTAAGACCTTTTTACGCCAGTCCTGTAACAAAATTGAAACTACTGCATTATTTCGTTATTGGTCCACTACAGTTTTGTAGAATTGAATCAGCATATTTTTGGAAAATATATTTAATAGAAATATCTTTATTACTGCACTATTTTCACAAAAGTATCAGTAACTTCAGTAGCAAGGTTGAAAGCATAGAGTACAAAATGTTTTGGCGGTCACTGTTTGAGACGGCATTCAAATTGTTAAAATTTTACACATAAACCAAGCGTGTCAGTGAATGTCATCTTTTTTAGTCATTAACGGCCCGTGGCCATTCTGACTTTGACTTTTACAGGCAAGTCTTGTGCTCAGGACACATTGTGAAGACAAGAATATTTCTTGTGATAGCTTATCTAGTCTCTGCCCGGAAGGTAGTGGTGGGTAAAACCTTGAAACTAACTGTCACATGGTCTTGAAGCAAAATATAAACCTTTTACATATCTCTTGCTCTGTAAGTACACCCTTACACCCCTGAATGTGTATGATGTACACATTCAGGGAGGGTGTATGACTATCATTACAGCATAGGTTTTGGAATTTGAAAAAAGAACTGTCATACTCATACTGCACGAAGAATATTTTTAAAAAGTAAATATTTTTTTTCTCGGTATCCATTAATTACTCGAATCGGAATCTAGACAATTTATTTTATAAAGATTTTATTTTAAATATGGAACTATTTGTTTCCACATCGTATGTTAGATGGAATCGATTTAAAAATCAAACTGGCCAGCAAGATTTGACGCGCTTGCGTGCGTGAAAAAAAAAAAAGGCAGTCTACTAGTAGGCGCGAAAGCATCGCGAAAATAATTAATTTTCTTGTTTGAGTTCTTTTTCAAAAGTTTTAAACATGTCTAGTGACGAAGACATAGATCTAACGCCCGATTTTATTAAAGAAAGGGCAAAAACAGTTGTCGAAAATATATTACCGCCGAACTCGAAAGAAAGATATGTAAAGGCATACGACGAATTTATGAAATGGCGGTCAGAAAAAAAAGTGAAATCTCTTTCTGAAAGTGTTTTTATATCATATTTTGATGAATTATCTAAGAGGCTACAACCTTCCAGTTTATGGTGCTTTTATTCCATGCTAAAATCTACAATGATGACAAAACATGACGTGAATTTGAAAGATTTTTCTAAACTTACTGCTTTCTTGAAAAGGCAGTCTGACAGCTTTAAAAGCAAGAAATCTGCAGAAGAAGTACAGAAATTCTTAAATGAAGCTCCGGATGAAATTTATTTAGCAATAAAGGTACCTACGTATTTACTTGCCCTTTTTAATAAGTTACCAAAATATTTCACAAAAATACTATGCGAATTTGGTGCCTTTAATACAACTTATGTCTTTTTTACAGGTTGTTCTAATTTTTGGGATATCGGGAGCCTGCAGAACCGTGGAATTGACAAACTTGACAATAGAAAATGTAGAAAAACATAACAAATTACTACTCATAAAACTGCCTAACACGAAAACTAAAATTGACCGGTCATTTATTGTGCATGAAGAATTTGCAAATTATGTTGAAAAATATCAAGCTCTTCGGCCTGAAAACGTGGATACAAATCGTTTTTTTCTTAATTACAGTAAAGGAAAATGCCACAGACAAGTAATAGGAAAAAACAAATTTACAGGCATGCCAAAGCAAATAGCCACATATTTAAAACTGAGTAACGTAGAGTTATACACCGGGCATTGCTTTCGCAGAACATCAGCGGCTCTATTGGCTGATTCGGGAGCCAACCTCACTCTGTTAAAAAGGCACGGCGGCTGGAAGTCCAGCAAAGTGGCCGAAGGTTATATCGAAGATTCGATGGCAAACAAAAGCAAAATTACTTCTAAAATAACAGAAAATATAAACTTGAAATCACCACGTCAAAGCACATCATCTGAGCCATTTTTTAATGAAGAAAATAGTACCAGTCAACTGCCGCCATTTACGATGCAAGAACCTCAAGTCACTCAAACTCAAGTCTTATCATCACAAACTCATATTCAAACTATAAATATTCCTAAAAAGAACGTGACCATATCTCTTACAAATTGTAATAATTTTACTATTAATTTTAATTAAATACACATTTTTTTCTTCTTAATAAATGTTCATTGAAACCTGCTGTCTTGTTGTTTACTTACCTCACAATCGATATGTAAAGCAGAGTATTTATCTCGGGCGTAAGCATCAATTGCATACTCGGGTTAATTAGCCAAAAACCTCGTATGCAATTGATGTCATACAGCCCTTGGTTAATAATCTACTATTAATTTAATCATAGCGTTTTATGACATTCAAGTGGCATTCCATTCAATATTCAACCTAAAGGCCAACGCACACCGAAACGTGACAGGATGCACACACACTGCGAGAACATTTTAAAATTATAAATCATTGCACTTTACACTAGTTTACTTCATATTTCAATAAGAGAATTGGAATAGATTCGAATGTTAAATTTAGTTTTCGGGGCTTTGTACCCAAATTCACTCACTGAAATGTGTGTGTACCTCTTTGTGTAAGAAACAAAATCTGGGTCGACTACACACAGTAGATCCATATAAGGTAAACTTACTAGAGGAATGCTTAACGTGCTGTAAACCTGTGAGAACGGTACAAACGTCACTTTGTCTACGTAGGAACTATTTGCTACGATATGGTAAGCTTCTGGGTCCATTTGTGCGTTAAATTCTGGATCAGGGTGTTCATCACCTGTAGGAAACAGAAGAATGTAAATCATCATCATCAGCCTTTAAATGTTCCCACTCCTGCGACAAAGGTCTATGAGGGAGAATGGGCGTTAATCCACCACGTGGGCGCAATGCGCATTAAAATATACACAATTACGGAGTGATTAAGCTATAGGTCCCGGAAGGATCATTTCGCGAAAGGGACATTTAGCGACTAGAGGACAACCGCCCCGATACCTAAAATGGCGAAACCCCGTCTGCATTAAGCATGTCGGACTCTAGGGTCACGGGCGCTCAGATTGGGGACTCTATCCGTCCACCAAGGGACTCCAGGCAAGACGGTGGCACAGTGATCACGTGCTGCCGTGCTCAGCGAGGGTTAGGGGAGGCGCTTTCAGTCTCCCCAGGGATGTGCTCTAACAGGCGATGCACAGAGAGGGTCCCAATGTGGTCTTATAAGAGGTTACGGGGCCCCTTCTACGTGCTGATGGTGATCACCGGGGTGGTTTTAGTGAGGTAAAAATCCCACACTTCCTGGTCTTTTCCCCAAAAGTCCAGGCGTAAAAAAAATGTATGGCACGTAATTGTATACATCTTTAAAATTTGTCAACTATAAACTCGGCGGGGAACCAAAGGTTGGGGTCTAAAATATAACTAGAGAATAAAGATCTCAAAAAGCCTGACTTTTACGAATTTAGATAGGTAGAAGTGGGGCTTATATTCAAACTTACTTTGAATATGGCCAGCACCAACATACAAGTGAGCCAGTCTTCCAATAAACTCGGGGTCCATTCTTGCTGCCAAAGCTATATTCGTTACAGGACCAATTGCAACGATGATTAGTTCACCTGAAATAAAAACAATTTTAATCATTAGCTTTTTCAAACTTCTTTTGGCAACAAACTTCGTTCCACTGGCCTTTCATACAGATACCGTGCATTTATCCTTGATAAAAAGCTTATGGTACCCAAATATAGTAAGTAACTTTCGATATCAGTGAAAGAATTTTCTCAAACAGTTCGGTTTTGCCAGAGATTTAAAAACAAACAATTTTTGCCTCATACAAACAATTTTTTAAGTTGTACTTGTGGGAAAACACAAATTTCAAAATAACACATTTTGGCTTTTGGTGAGTGAGAGCAATACGGCTCCGTTGGAACCTATGGATATACGGAACCCATAAAAGCGTAGCAGAGTCTGAGATTTTTATTGTAATTGTCCGTTACTCCAAAGACCCTACCTTCATATTTTCTAGAAAGTTTTAGAAGAGCTACTGCGGCCGGTGCATCCTGCAGCTCAATTGGTGCTGGAGGAGTATAGCCATGGTCGCCCAGTCCATCAAAGCCGTAATAGTAATCAGATAAGATTCCTGATATCAGACTTCGATGGGCCCCGGAGTATATCGGTACCTGAAATATATAGGAGATATTACCAGACTTGCCCTAGTATCGTCATCGGAGCCAACAGGAATGGAAAGGGGGAATTTACCATTTATTTTATTATGCATTTTTATGGCAAATCTCACACCCGTATCGATAATTACCAGCCTTAACCTAAACAACATTCCTCTTAGATGAAAGTCTTTTTTCCTACAGAGAAGTGACAAGCATTATACTGCATACTTGCTTGTTACCTATTATAGCACGTCCCAGCGCTAATAAAGAAAATTTGGTTCAATTAAATGTCAATAGATGGAGCGATATGCATCGATTCGTTATTGGACTGTGTGTAAAATTAACATTTTCTAGAATTGATCATAAAAATTTTAAGTTCTATTTTAAACCACACTCCAGAGCACAAAATTATGGAATATTGGGCTTATAATTCAAATTTCAAAGATTATTTTAACGGATCATTTAAAATTGATTCCAATAGATGGCGCCGGCTATATATTTCTGAGGCATTCCACTCGATTTTTTAAATTTGAACTGTAATACATTTTGGTACAATGGAACTGTAAAAACTTAAAAAAAAAAAACAAAAAGCAAATAGTCACTGTATTTATAGAAATAATCACCTTAATCAGACGAAACACGCTAGTTACGTCAGCACGGTTTCTTTTTATTGGATTAGGCATATGTATGCTAGTATTATATTATCTGTGCCTATAGGCAGTTCCTCAAATTTATACCGTAATCATAATTATGCTCCTGGTTTCATATCAAGTCAGTGACATATATGGAAACTATAGGTCCATGGGGTCCGAGTGCTCATAGAGTATTTCGATGTATAAGTAAACGGTTAGTCGACTCTTCATGTGACTAGAGCTGGGCTTCTTCGGCCAAAGAATCAGCATTGCTATCCAACGTGGCATTGCTGCCAGCGGTCTGGGCACGTTCCCGTTGACATCGATGTGGATGAATTTTTTTACGCCCAATGAGTCCTCCCCTTTTTATACGCGTTTGTATATGTATGTAAATATATTATGTGTATATTTTGACTATACTGTGTGGCTAGTTAAATTCCAATAAAAAGTAAAAAGATTTAATTTAATTTAGAAAAACGTGCGTACAGTAAGAAAGCAGACGGCCGACTGGTAAGACACATCAAATGTTTAGAGAACAAAATAACTAACAAACGCCTACTAAAACATATGGAATAGATCTAAGCGCTGCGCCGTAATAATATGTTTTAGCTAACAATTTTATTTTTATTGCTATCTCCTTAAATACATTTATAGTCAGTAAAAATTAATCTCTCTGGATCAGCCTCGGTAACACTAACCATCGTTTGGCATTCATCGCGTGAGGACTTGCCCAGGGCTCCTCAAGAATATCTCAGATGAGCTAAACGTAAGTTACGTTAATAAAAAGATAAAAGTAAGGGACGGCTTCGCACGACGTGGGCTGCTTGAGTTAGGCAGCTAACCAGGCAGCAGGACGGGCAGGAAGACGTGGTATTCCCGAGGTAGGCGGGTGAGTAGGCACCACGACGGACAAGCAGGCAATTGGGCAGGTTGGTAGTAGAGTAGGCAGCAGGTCGGTTAGTCAGGCAGCTGGACGGGCAGCAACTCTTAAAAAATCGTGGTATGCTCGAGAGAGACAGATGAGCAGTTACCACGACGGTCTAGCAGGTACACGGATTGGTATGCAGTTATGCAGGCATACGGTAAGCAGGAAGGCAGGCAGCAAGGAGTGGAACGGCTGGTAGCCAGATATGCAGGTATATGGTAGTCAGGAAGGCGGGCAGCAAGGAGTGAAACGGCTGGTAGCCAGATACGTAAGTAAATGATACAAAGTGTTGTACAGTGTATGATTTAAAGAAAGAAATAAGAAGAAGAAATATATAAGTATAAAAGTAAAAGTAAAATTGATGAATCTAAGCCAAAGGATATCCGAAACTTTGTACTAGAAGAAGTGTTTTCATTGAATTTTAAAAAGAGAAAAATTGCGAGTACACAAAAAAAATGTGTAAAAGTAAGTGTGGGTGATGAGGAGAGTTCTATCAAATTGGGCGCACAAACAATAACGTTGCGCCCAATTTTTTAAGAGTTGGGCGCCAAACTCTAGTGAAACGGCTGGTAGCCAGAAACGTAGGTAAATCATACACAGTATAACACTCACAATATATATTTTAACTAGTGCACGTCAGATATTATAACTCATACACAAACTGGATATTAAGGTTTTAGAGAGTTTTCAGATAAAATAATACACTTCGTAATACTAAGTAGAAAAACCGACTTTTAGCGTTAACTGCCAGAATCCAACTCAAAAAAGCTGACGACCGTTTTTTCCTCGTTATGTCATTTCTTCTAAATTTCAAATTCAAATCTCAATTTGGAAATCAAGACCAGAACGAATGAAAAACGGTTTACAGAAGGAGGGGAGGGGCAGTCTGCCGCTGCCCTTACAATAATGTACAACTACCTTAAGGAAGGTCTAGGAAGTCCATGGCATGTTATGTATATTGCTTAAGAAAATAAAATACAAACAGACGTCAGATCAGATGAAAATGTCATAGTATAAAATATTCCAAGATTTTACAAATTAGCAATATAAATTAAGTTGAAGCTATTAAATCAATCAGAAATAACTAAAATATGCTTTTTAGGTGTTAAACAGTAGCAAAGAATACATAAAAATTTGTCACATGAGTTGATACAATATCAAAAGATAAAAAGGTATGGTTTGTATAGTGTTATGAAACGTAAGTAGACCAAACGATGTGGAATGAAAACCATAAAATTTGCCACCGTATTGGATCTGAAAATACTTGACTGTTCACATCTTACCCCCGTTTTTTGTTTGTGACGGGAGGCAACCCCAGGCGCTTGGTCTTTTGGGGATAAGACCAGGATGTATGGGTTTTTCACCACCAGCACGTGGAAGGGTTTATCCCTTTACCTCTTAAAAGAACACCTCGGCCCCCCTCTGTGTAACACTTGTTAGGGCACATCCCTGGGGAGACTAAAAAAGTGGCTCTCCTGAGCCTCGCTGTGCAAGGCAGCACGTGATCACTGTGCCACTGTCTTTACTGGAGTCACTTGGCGGGCAAACAGAGTCCCCAATCTGAACACCCGCGATCCCAGAGTCCCATAGTCTGCTTATAATGCAGGCGAAGTTTCGGCGTTTTAGACATCGTCTACGCCTAATTCTTTGAGCGGAATCGGTAAAAGAATTAGGCGGTTTCTTCTAAACCTCTCACGATCCTGCTCGGCGGCCTCCTACTTATATCTATCCGATAAATAAGGTTCTTATAGATTAGATAATGCAGGCAGATAAAAGTACTTACGTCTTGCCTGTCACACAAAGCCAGTATTCGATCGCTATTGATTATTGCTTGAGACAAGTTCACATTGCCAAATGTTGCTGTCAAGGCCACTAGGTTTGGGCTGAAAGATAAAAGGAACTTAATTTGTTCTAATTTGTTATTTTAGTACGCAATGGTTTATTAACCCTACTTCCAATTTATCCTACTTAAATTATTAATTTAATAATGTATATCCTTATATGATGGATAATCAACTGAGGAGCTGGTAGCTAAATAATAACAGCCGCTCAAGTCGATCTCCAAGGTTAAGCAACGCCTGTCAAGGTGTCAAGGTCGGTCCCTGGATGGGTGACCATCTTTGCGTAGCAACATTCCACCACGCCTCAGAAAGCACGTTAAGTCATTGATCCCGACTGTCATTTTAAGATCTTTGATAGTCGCTACGGGTAGTCAGAAGCCTGAAATCTTACACTATTCTCGCTAAGAGGTATCGTGTTACCCAGTTACTGGGTTGTGGAGGTCAGATAGGCAATAGCTCAATGTAAAATACTAGTAATCTGCTAAATCCAGTTAGACTAGATGCCAACCCCAACATAATTATGAAAAGGCTAGGTAGATTGATTGATGATTAATCAACACTACGTATTTTGCCCCCAGGTAAATAGGTTACTTTTTATCCCGGTAGCACCTATGTATTAACTTCGAAAGACCTGTAAATAAGTACGACTAAAATCCCCGTCACGAGAAGCTATCAATTGTGTTAAGATATAACTTTTACTTAGTGACGTAGCGATAATTTGACAATTCAATCAACAACAAATAATCCGAAATGCAATCAACTCAAAGTAAAATTAATACGAAACTAAAGAGCAATTTCACTTGGTCAAGTTATATTTTAGCGATATAAGCGCTGTAATGCAATGTTTTATGTTACTGGATTGGATTCTTGGAACGATGTAATATTTTAGGCCTTTAGTGGTTTGCGGAAAAAGACCTTCGTTTGACGTACCTACCTACCTTTTGAGATCAATGCCTTAGAAATCTTCAGAGGACATTCATGTAGGTAAATCTTTACTTGGTTTATTGATGTTTAAATTGTTAGTTTTCAGATCGGTTACTTTAGCTAATTAAATAAGATATGAAACATATCTACTAAGTAACGGTAACTCATTAAGGATAATACACGATTTTCAGTAATATTCAAAGGTTTTTATAGTTTTTACAGATCTTATTTTATGTAAAAAGGATCCCACCAAAAACATTTTTATGCAAAATGTTGCCAAGACGAGACCATATGACTCGCACTGTCAAACAGTTATCAGATCTCATGTAGAGCCAAGCTACTAACTTTACACCCCCTACCTCTAAAAGCCCTAACTTCACAAACTACACCTTAGTCAAAATTTGGCTTGGCCGTTTCGCTCCCGTCACATGAGCGTAATTTGAAAATTTAATTCAACGTTCATTAGTTTTCTGTTGTACAATAGTTCTTGTAGAAACGAAACATGGTGACGAGGAGTTGCTCATACGAAATACGTGAAACCTATAAGTGGCGACTTCTAGTAATGAGGCCCGTATTTTACTGTACTCCGTTCGTCACGGGATGCATAATAAAAACCAGCGCTAAGTGTCTGAAGCTTGTAAAAAAAACTGTCACCGTCAAAAAATTACGAAAACTCTTTCCCCATTTGAAAGTTCCCTTATTCGATATGGTTATAAACTATCAATTATTATGGCCCAGGCAAAGCAGGAGCTGGCCACTAGTTAAATAAGAACAACGAAGGAAGTATGAATGGTAACTCACCCGCCAAAGTATTTCTCATAAAGCAAGCTAAGGGTGATCGCGAAGGCATCATCAGCTCCTCCATCATGGTCAATCACCAACTTCTTTCTACTGTCTACTGCAGTGGCTTCAGGACTGAAAATTTAAAATATAGATAAAATATAGAAAAATATAAAGCCTATTCACGGAGAGGAAGAAGATATGTATATAGAGTTTTCAAAGATTTTGAAAATATAAATACCATTTTTTTTTTTTTTTAAATCTTATATAGGCTTGCGCTTGACCACTATCTCACCTGATAGTAAGCGATGATGTGGTCGACGGTGGAGCACGGTTGCCTAGAAGTAACCTATTCACTCTTGATTTAAAGACCCCTAGATTGTAGCTATCGGGAAACACAGACTCCGGCAGGGAATAGTGGAATTCCCTGCCGGAGTCTGTGTTTCCTTAGCTGTACGCATAATAAAAGTATTCTCAAAACGTTTAGTGCGTATGGGTGGGATGTCCACCATATATCGATGACGTATCGCCATACGTCTGGTAGTCCGATGATGGAACGGGCTGGGTGGAATTAAATCATGCAATTCCATCGCACACTCCCCGAAATGTAACCGATAAAAAACCGACAAGCTGGCAACTCGGCGACGATGATCAAGGCTCTGGAGCTTTGACTTAACCAGTGCCTCATCGCTGATGAGCCTCTTGGCCCGCTTTTCGATCGACTCTAGTGCATCAAGCTGGTATTTGGCAGATCCGTCCCAGAGATGAGAACAGTACTCCATGCATGATCGAACTTGCGCTTGATACAAGCTGAGCAGCTGTTCTGGCGTGAAATACCTTCTCACCTTTGCAAGGATCCCCAGCTTTTTGGCAGCGAGCTGAGCCTTAGCCTCAATGTATGGCCCAAAATTGAGAGTCGATGTCAACGTAACGCCAAGAAGCTCAAGATGGTCAGCTATTGGCACGGTCACATCTCGGAAAGTTGGAGCCGGGTGAAATTGACTCTTTTTTGCGGAAAAAAGACACGCCTGGGTTTTAGCAGCATTAAACCTGACCAGATTGGCATCACCCCATTCGGAGACTGCCTGCAAGGACAGGTTTAAGCGCTCCACCATGGCCTCCCGGAGAGACTGGATCTGAGGCCCGGTAGCACGAGCGTTGGACAAGTATCTCTCAGTAACAGTGCTGTCGTCTGCATACCCAAAGGTGCCGGGTTTTAGCAGATCGTTAATGTGCAGCAAGAATAAAGTTGCCGAGAGTACCGACCCCTGAGGGACCTCGGCATTAATATCCAAGTAGTCCGACGAGCAGCCATCGATAACCACTCGAATGGACCGATCTCTCAGGAAGTCTGCAATCCAATCACACAGACCACCGGGCAAACCGAATGAAGGAAGCTTAGCAATAAGGCTTTCATGCCAGACCCTATCAAAAGCCTTCGAGATGTCTAGGGAGACGGCAAGCGCTTCCCCGTGCCTCTCGATGGCCTCACTCCAGATGTGAATGGCATACGCTAGAAGATCCCCAGTAGACCGATTTCGGCGGAAGTTCGGAGGGGGTGCAGCCGCTGTTTAAAACTATTATTCCTTTTACTTGACATCATTCATATTTTATAAGAGTGAACGGAGGAGAGGAGTTGGAAGTGAGACGAGGTTCCACGCTGCTAACCTTCAGACACGCACTGAAAGGACAGCATCATTGGGGTACTAGTCCGGAGACTGCGGGGACGCCCGAGCCCCCCCGGAATGTCCATCGGGCCCTCCCCATCTGGTCGCCAACCAGCACGATGGTGCATTTCAGGATTTTTCGACAGTTGGCGGGGCAGCCTTTCGTGTGTGGCTGGCACACTACTTGGGCCCCCAACTACCTGCGGTCGGCCAGCGGCGCACCGTGCCTCGGATCCCGCTACCCTCCGCGGCTAGTCTCCCGATACATCCCTAACAGCGCGCGTCAGGCTGGTCAACCTGCAGTGGAACAGCTATCTCGACCCAACTCCTCTAGTTGGCTACACCGAGCATCGAACCGGAACACGGCTAGGCTGTTTGGCGGTACGTCTTTGCCCGGTGGGTGGTCACATGCCTTCGGCCGAAGCCTCCCACCAGTTAGTGTCACCTGATTTGCACCACCCGGGGACCACGTGTAGGGAATCAAAAAAAGGGTACGTTCCTACGGACGTGGGTGACTCGGCCCCCATGATGTAAAAGGAATGAAAGTCAAAATAGCCAATCAGATTTTCTATGACCCATCCAAGGCCAATAATATATTATAATAATTCAGTAATATGACGAATAACATTGGTTCTACATGATATCTACATACTTTCGAGGGATCTATTAAAGTAAAAATATGAAATAAGGAAGCCTTGATACTATCAGCTTTTCAGTGCCTAGCTACACCTACACAAACTTTCGCATAATTTGACAAAGTGTAAGGAACACCCGATTGATTTTGTTTAAAAAACTTACCATGAACAAAGAAGTGAGCTGTCATCCAATTGATGCTTGGGATTGACAGCTCATTTCACCAAAGTTATCACGGTGACTTTGACTGAATAGTACATCTGAATAGCTGACTTATTTGTAATTTTTGGGTTGGTGGGGGCTATTAAAAGTTGTTCATAATTTATAACTCTTTTTACCCGCTGATAATTTAACTACCAATGAACTGAAAGTTGACCTGTGTTGTTGGAAATTAGAATACGTTTTTCTATGCATCTTGTCTGACAATGAGAAATGAGATCATAACCGGCACAAAACATAACTTTTTACATTTACTTCATCGGGTCTCCCTAAAAAAAAAAGACTAAAATAATTAATAATATAATATATATACTAACTACTGTTTTATATTTTTATTTGCATTCATCGAAATAAATTAATGTTTAATGTTGTTTAGCCCTATTTTTCTGAAAGAATAAAGACCACCAAATGAGGGAAGTAGACTATAATAATAACATTGCTCTCGTCATTAGGGTTAGTCGCATAACACAATAAGTGACCAATCCCTTTTATTTCGAAAATACAATAACATTTATTGCATTATTTACGTTGCCATGCAGGCAAATTTTACAAACATATTTTAAAGCTATAAATTGTTTTTATTTGCAAAGAATATAAACAAATATATAACAAAGTATTTTTAAATCTTACCCGAAAAATAAATACACCAGAACGATACAAAAAAAATGTTTGCGTTCCATAATGGAACTGGTATAGGTGACTGATGCGTAATGAAATGTATATTGTTTTTATAAATCCGCTTCAGATAAATAAGTGACGTGGGGTGCTGATATCTATTAAAATTATTATTAGAAATGTATGTTTTCTTATCACGATGATTTTACATGAAAAAATTAGATGAAATAGAAATCGAACGATAAAGTTAAAACATGTGTCACCCTTAAACGAAGCTATCTACTGAGATAGTATTGTGTTATTTAACAATAATAAAAGCCTGTTACTGTACCACTAACAGAGCAATGGACTCTTCTCATAAAGAGAAGGCACGAGCATTAACCACCATACTTGCATAATGCGGATTTTAAACTTATATCCATACTTATAATATTATAAATGCGAAAGTAACTTCGTCCGTTATTATCTGTTCTGTTCACCACTACGGCTGAACCGATATAGATGAAATTTTGTATAGCGTTAGTCCTTCCCAGAGAGTTTTTATACCGCGCGTGTATTTTCTTGGGACGATAAAACAGTTTTTACTCGGTTGAAGCTTAGCGAGCAGAAGCTAATTAACGATAAGTCCAGGTTTCCTCGCGATGTTTTACTTTGCCGTTCTCAGCGGTTTCCAAGATAAACTTAGAAAGTACATATAAAGTCACATTTGTATTTGTCCTGATTTGAACCCATGACCTCAAGCACGAGAGGCGAGGTCTTAACCACTAGGTCACCATTTTTTTTTTTTTGTTATTATAAATAATATTATTCTTCTGAACTATGTGTATAATTATACAAGTTCAGAAAATTAATACGCAAGATTAACCCGGATTATAATGTTTATTTGTATAAAAATTAGAAAAAAAACCTCTTATACAAGCTTTTCAGCTTACCGTGCATGGTCATTCAAACCAAATAAACGCGTACGAAAAATTTCAACTCTCTCGGTTGAGGATAACGGTTTTAAAGTTTATTTTGAAGGTTTTATTTAATTTATTTTTAAAAGCTTATATAAAACGAATGACATTTAGAAACCAGTACATTTCGAACTTCATAATTATTATGTAAAAATATGTATCAATGCTCCATCGAGATGCAAATTTCATTTTCAAAAGTTGTTCCATTACATACTAACTAAAACTATTTATTATTATCAAGGTTAGTAACTACAAGTAAGATAATAGATTTTTGTGAATCTCGAGTGTGATCAATACCTTTTTTATCTTATTCAAGTGTCCATTTACTAGATGTTGGTATAATAATCAGCTCCTGGCTGATAGATAACATGCACAAGAATGTAGGTTTGTTCAACCACACCATACATCACCTACATTTCTTTCAGGAAAAAATGGAAATGGATATCTGACCAATGAATTAAAAGTCACCTGTACAAGCATTACGACGGTGACGTCACATCACAAAAATTTACGAAGTCATCCGAAGTTAAGGAAATGCCCGAAGTTTTTGAATATTGACGTCTTATGGCTGTTATGTGCCATCTCGTCACTGTTAAATTCTACTATAGTACATTGTGTATTAAGGGCGGTATGTAAAGAATTACGATCGAGGCTCTAGTAGAAGCCCGAAGTCGAAGACTGAGGGCTTTCTGAGTCGAGGTTCGTAATTCCCGTACCGCCCGTGATACACACAATGTTTTTCATCACATTTGCGAGTAATAATTATGAATTATAGCTTTGATACACAAGTCAGCACAGCTGTTATTACGAAATACGTGAACTTTTTTTTAGCATTTGGCGAATTTTTGCCCACACCACAGATTATATAGTGTTTCGTTCAGAAACTTTAAGGGCAAATACTTACGTATGTATACAGCCATGACGGAGTGTAAAAAGAATTAAATAATTTCGACGTTTTCATACTATAACTATTAAAATCGATTATTAAGAACATTAGTTGAGTATTTAAGTAACATGTAGCGAGATTGCAAAGAAATTCCTGTTTAGATAACACTTTAAGACAATTTTTCAATTGCGTGTAAACTCCTTGCTTGAACTTGCATGAACTGTGTGCTGTGCCATAAATTAAAAAAATATTACTTACCGCCCTAGGGTTTCATGACAAAAAGAAAGCCCGAGGGTTTTATATGGGGCATTACGGCCAAGTTAACCTGTATGTTTAGATACTTTTTACGTGCAAGTGTGATGAAAAAGATAAATTGTCAATTTGGACGAATAGTCTAGCGTGACTTGTCCTTCTGTCCGAAGGACAGGACAAATGTATACAGGTTCCATTTTTAGTACGTGGCTTCGCAGCCAGATTAAAATGAGTAAAAGATAAATATAATTATATAGACCATTCAAAAAACGAAGTGACTTAAAGGTACGTACTTTTTATAATAGAATATGAATCCTAACGCCATTCCTACCACTACAATCAATGCTACTAGAGGCACAGCGATGTAGACCGCAATTTTCTTTGCTGCCACCATGATCTCTCCTTATTTCTGCAGTTACTGAGTGGAAGTAACCTTACGGTGAATATGTCAGTGTTTGTTTTGCACCTGAAACTAAAAATATTTTAGTAATTAGGCACGTAGGTATCAAAATCATGATTTTCAATGTATGAAGATGCGAATACAACATGGTAAACACTGAAATTCGCCAATTCAAATAACATTTAGTTTCGACGATAAACATTAAATTAATAAAAAAAAGTTAATAAAAAGCAGTCGCAGGATACATCTGGTTTTGGTCAGCCAGCTCGCGAATATGTATCCTCCATGCACAGCATGATTTTCTTCTTGTTTACGTCTTTTTAGTTCGCTTTTTAAGAAGTCGGGTTATTTGATATTTTAAATTAACTTTTTAGTTTTTTTAAATTAAGTCCATTTAAACTTATACGTGATATATATTTTTCAAATCACCTCTTTAACCCTTTATTTTGATACCCCACACGATGGGTTTCGAAGAAAATAAAATTTCTTTTCGCCACTAAATGGCGCCCAAAATCCGCCATATTTTTCTTTTCAAATTTGTATGTAGTCAGTGACACTCGCAGGGTTAAGACGAATCGCTTGTCATAAGAATCATCAAAATCGGCCAACGCGTTTGGTCTCTAGAATGCCACATAGGAACAAACATACATACATTACATACATTCATACATAGACTGATAAACACATTATCCGACTGCCGAAGGAGGAGAAGGAAAACAGATAAAAAAATACAATAACATTGACACCTAGCAATTAAATTAAAATTGTCATTATTTAAATTTCCAACAACTCAATCAAACAATTTAAATTGTAAAAGTATTATAAAATTGTGAAAATAATATAAAAACGGTCAAAACGTTATGCAAATTGTCAAAAAATTATCTCGATGTTCGTTAAATAAGATTAAAACGTCCCACCCAAACACAGCATGCCATCGAAATTATTAAAATAAGGATAAAATTGCATAACAACTGCACTAAATTAAATAAAAACAATACGTACCTGCTTATACCTACTGCCGGAATGTGAGCGTACTGTAGGTATACTCTGCGTTATCCTTAGGGAAAAACAGGCATATATTTTGGTTTATCTAAAGGTTAAGGCATCAACAAAATGAGAGAGTGCCAGACTATATCTTTGCCATCGCAGGTAGTATATGAATGAGGCTGGCATAGAAACGTGGGTATTGGCACAAGATGGGAGAGGCCTTGCCCAGCATATAATTCGGTGTCTTCTCTATTTTTATATAAAATTGCATATTTACCCCATTTCAGCGTAAATTGCATATTATATATTGCGGAAATATGTGAACTATTCCAGTATTGGTATGGTAACCAGAGCAACCATGTGAATTGGGATGATACCGTCTCTGAGCAGTATTGGCTGGAGTGTGGGGTGAGGCATGGGGGTCTGACGTCTCGCAGGCTCTTCAACCTCTACGTAGATAACCTAATATTCGCACTCAGCAGCTTGCGTGTCGGATGCAGTGTTGATGGGGTTAGAATTAACAACTCAATTATGAATTATCAATTATGCATATGACATGGTGCTGCTGGGTCCGTCGGCGGGAGCAATCAGAGAGCTGCTTTAAAAGTGTGAAGCCTGCACTGCCGCACATTGTTTAAAATAGAATGTACAGAAATGTAAATACATGTTCTTTGAGGTCGGTGACAAATACCGTGGAAAAGGTCCAGAGTTGCTCGTGAACTGGTTACCTACCAATTATTAGGGTGTCCACTTTTAATTTTCTTGCTGCAGATCTCAGAGATGATGTGGACATAGAGAGGGAGCGTAGGGCTCTAGCGATCCGGAGCAAATGTAGCCCCGTAGATTTGCGCGATGTACGGTCCTAGTAAAAGTAACACTTTTCAAGACTTATTGCCAAAGTCTGTACACGGGCAATCTATGGGTCAATTATACTAAGAGATGGCTAGATTTCCTGCGCATCCAATATAACAATACGTTCAGCATGTTGTTGAGACTACCCGGTTATTGTAGCACTTCAAAGATGTTTGCGCAAGCCCGTACAGATGGTTTCTACGAGATTATACGCAAAAAAAACAGCATCGCTACTGAGGAGAGTGAGAGACAGTCAAAACGGCCTGAAAACTGTAGCTGAGAGCTTCGGCTCTCCGATTGTGCAGCTGTTTATGCGGAGTTTGATCGTTATTAACACTAGGTAAGTTTATCTATGTTACTAACACTCTATGATTTTTGTGTCCGAAATAAATTTAATTAATAACTAGCGATGACGCATATTTTTGGTATATTTATTATATTATTCGGTAGACCACTCTATTGATAAGTGTTATAATAAACTCCATAACATAAATTTCGCCTTTATTATATACACACAAATTTTTTTGATTACCTACCTGATTGTTCAAGTTAACAAAAATGTCAAATAATTTTTAGTGTATTATTATCGTCTAGAAAGTTTTGGTATTGATAATTTATGATTGAATAATCAACTAATTGTATGCGGATTTAGAAAAATTAATACCTAGGTACCTGATACATTTTTTCTTTTTTTCGTTTTCACTTTAATGTTGCTTTTTTTTTTTAAATACATGTATATTGTACGCATTTTACATGTATATTTCAAGCTTTTTATGTTGCATATAATCCGGTCCTTAATGATAAGCATCAACAAAGCCATTGGTGTTAGCATGGGTATAGGTACCTATACCCATGCTTTTCATTAACATTGGTAGAGATGGCCAGATGAAAAGGGACCTAATGGGCCTAAAATATAAGCTGCATTTCACTTGCCATAACCGTCTTCCGCAGCTACACACAGACAATGTATCATTCAATCAGCCATAACGATAAGTCTTAAATGTTTGGGATAGATCACGCGACATTTTTGTAGCAATTCTCCCTTTATTACTTGGTAGAAATTGAACTACTGAAATCTGAGAGGTGCATAGGTGCTACGTATCCCTTCTTCAAAAACAGGCATGACGTTAGGATAGGATAGAGGACCCCTTTTGTCGCACTTAGACTCCCATTTGGTCCGTTGTGCATGCAGGCCTCCTCTTTTGAGTGCGAATGGGCCGTAAGTGCCGTAACCCAACACGCAGGCAAGTGCGCGTTGGTGAATGTCATAAGTCTTCGATTTTTTTATTCTAAGACATCCCGGTTTTCTCACGATGTGTTTCTTTACATATTTGAGAGCAGCGGTGATGAAATAATTTACACAAAGTCAAGCGTCTGCCTTATTATTGATGTTTTGGTTTTTGAAGTTGAGTATCCCGCCTCTGAGTTAAAAACAACGACCTACAACTTGTAAATCGCGGCCATTACCACTACTGGGCCATCATTGCTCTTGATTGGTGTGGCGTGATGTTACGTGACCGAGATTTTTTCAAAGTCAAAGTCAAATATATTTATTTCAACTAAGCGTTACTTTTGAAAATCAACAATTAAAATTTACTAGTAACAAAAATTGTTTCTATCGTGCATTTAGCAAAGTAGTTTCCGCTGCCTATCCCTGGGACCAGGGACCTGCGTACGGATAAAAAATAGCCTATGGAGTTTTATAGGCAAAGGATTGCGTGCAATCTCAGTGCAACGTTCTATCAGCGAAAGAAATTTCAGTGATTTCCTTTTTAATTACAAACTATTTTACACTTAAGGTAAAATATTATTTTTACATAATATATACACACATCAACACGGTCTAGTGATATTTCATAGTCAATTAAATAACTCGAAAAGTACTGGCCGCATTGGAATCTTTTATACACCGATTTGTTTGTAATTTATCTCAGACTAATTCCAAATTCAAATTTTTGAAAATTCTTTTGTTTCGGTGGCATAAAAATGCCTTGATGTGTAGGAGAGGGAATTTTCATTTGTGCGAAATTTAGAAAACAATACGAATTACGTTTAGTTACAGGTTTTTTTCATTTTTAAACGAAAAATAAAGTTAAGATTGAGGTATTGTAGCCATGCATCGCCAACATTTGACGAGGGCGGAGATGTTACGAGCTGTGGGAATGCTGGAAGCTGCGTCTGTTCAGCGTAATGTTGCTGAGGCCATAGGGACCCACCAAAATGCAATTTCAAGATTGTGGACACGCTATCGTGCCACAGGTGAAGTAGCGGAGAGGCACCGGGGGCCAAGTCGCATCACTACCCCCAGACAAGACCGATTTTTGCAAATTACTGCGCGAGCTCAACCAAATGCAACGGCGACTCAATTGGTCCAAAGGCTGCGAGTGGAACACCAAGTGCTTGTGAGTGACCAAACTGTAAGAAGGCGACTGCATGAAAGCAAGCTACGCTCTCGTAGACCACTCCGGGTCCCACCTTTACGGAGAGGCAATCGTGGACGACGATTAGAATGGGTTCGGAACCACGTGGACTGGGGCCGTGAGCAATGGTCCAATGTGCTGTTCACGGATGAATCCAGGTTCGGCTTCCATCCAGATTCACGAAGGACGCGTGTTTGGCGAGTTCCTGGACGATGGAGCCCTCTTCAGAACCCTCAGGAAGTTCACCCATACCAAGGAGGAACAATTATGGTTTGGGCAGGAATTCGTCTTGGAGGACGGACAATCGGAAAATCTGGCTACAGAAGATCAACTTTTTGCGCACCTCAGAAGGACATGGGACAATATTCCGCAGCAAGACATTGACAACCTTGTTCTGAGCATGCCGAATCGTTGCCGATATGTTATGAACATCATGGGCGCTTTCTCAGACTACTAACTTCAAGTTTATAAACACAAATTAAATGATTTTTCTATTTTTTTCAGTTTTTACTCATAAATTAAAAGTTAATTCATATACCGTTTCCGTCTATGCTTCATTTTTTTTCCATAAAATCCTGAAATTTTAATCGAAGTACCTTAACCATTATTAAAAAATGGTAGAATATTAAATAACGTATCTTTTAAATATAAACATGTCATATAAATAATTAACACATTGATAGTAATTCGCTTTTTTAAAAATATCTCTAGACCGTGTTGATGTGTTTAGTTTAGAGTACAATTACAAGCTTGTTAATTAAGGCAAATAACGCAAGTATTTCACTTACTTTTATTCAGCAATTCCAGTGGATTACTTTGGCTTTTGAAAACACAATTGCAAGCTGATATTCTATATAATAATATAACTTTTGTAATATTGTATTAGTTTTTCACTCATTAATTTAACTTCATATTACTTTAACTCACGATATTGGTAATGCACTGGAAAACGATTTAACATAAATTGAGTTTACGTAAATATATCAAACTTATCACAAACACACTTTATTAATTAAACTTTTCTAATTAAAAGTAAGTATTCACAACACATTTTTTAATGCAAATTAATTACATCCTTATTTATAAAAATCTCGACAATATAATTTATATTCCATATACAAATTATCTTTAGAGAATTTGAATTTAGAAACTGTTATGCAGTTGCCAAACACCTCAGAGATTTTTATAAGTAAAGCCCAATATTTTTGACTAAAAACATTTTATCACTGTGCAATTCTTTACCAAAAAAACACGATCGTCATCTATTTACATCTCTCCAACACCAATAAAATTCAAAGAATGATGCAATTAATTAATAATCATGCTAATTCTTGCAAAATATAATTTATCTTAGACTATTAACATTAAGAATGATAATAAAATGATTTTAAGATAAGACAGACTTAGCGACTGGTCTGATAACAATTGGATTGGATGTGCCTCAACTCAATTGATGTTAATGAAGACGGTTTTAATTCGTTCGTCCGTCTTGGAATGCTCACACTTGAAATCTTCATTAATTCGACATCCTATAGATCTAAGTAGGTATATACGTCTATAGTTTGGTAACTGAGGCTAAGGGATCTTCCTGATGGTGTGACGTAATTAAAATTGCGTTCATAGACGATACTTAGCACGTATTTTTTTAAAGTAAGTTTTAAGTGTATATCGGTTGTATTACAACGCATGGCATCCTTGAGCACGTACTTGCAATTTTGCTAAGTAAAAATCACTTCTCGGTGTTTTGCTAAGGGGAATCGGTTACATAATAAGTAAAAAGGGACAAAAAAAGAGGGGGACATCAGGATTGGCAATGCTTTTTCTCTCTCTTTCAAAATTAAAATGCCAACTGGAAACTCACTGTGAGCGACGACCCTAAAGCTAGGTTCACATTACAGTTTCGTTGTGTGTCGTGCCGCGGGATACACCAATCAAACGAATCTGTTGAAGCATATGTCATATAATGACGTGTTCTGTAGCCAAGCAACTGCGTCAGAAAGAGACACGGCACAACACAAGAGTGTGAATCCGGCATAAATCACAGCAAGACAGCGCACACACAGCTTAAACTAAAAACGTGAAATTATAGTAAAATAAAGATAAGTAGGTGCGTCATTCCCTCAGGAAACTGTCCGCGGAACTGACGTATGGATGCGTCAGTTCCGCGTCAGGAGCAAGGGCTCCTTTATTTAATAAATTGCTGATTTATTTTATGCAATTTATACACTCCAGACTAATAACATATATTAATGTTTAGAAGGAGAAGACCATTACATACTTTTCATAAAATTTTTAGTCTTGAAAAAGCAGTTCATTGAACCTTTTCGAAGGGTCTCTGAATCAGCGCCATCTATGATCAATCTTAAGAATCAAGTGGCTTCTGAAATGGTGAGTTGGTGACTCAAATTCATTGTCTCTCGTTGTATGTTTCTTCTCAAACAGCACCTAACAGTACCAGTAGCAGTAAGTACTTCAAACAGTAACTACTAGATGGCACTAATTTCAAATTTTAGAAAATCCTTACATTTGTATTATAGTATAGCCTACAGGCTTCATTATTATAAATATTCTTGTGTGAACAGACTAGCTAGAGCGCACCGCTCATTTGGTTTTTCCATCTGTTTGCATGAAACTCTATATTCTATTAATAGCTTTCATAAACAAAACTTTTTTTATTACGAATTAATTATTAAGAATAGAAAAATATATAAACCTTGCAATCGTCAGGGTTATCGTAATAACAGAATAAAACACAAAATAAAAGTCCTATTCATGTTTTATTATTATAAAAGCAGATTATGATCATCTGTAACATAAATCATGTATAACCTTAAATAATGTTTTGTTAAAGCCTAACCCAGTTTTAATGAAACCGGCAAGTTTCTGATTTGTAAGATGACTATCAAACTGCCGGTTATTTTACAGTGAATAAACAATTGTCAATAGATTTAAAAAAATAGTATCAATAAAAAAGAACAAATTAGACGTTGCTACAAGGCATATTCATTTTTCAAAAATCCAATGATGCAGTTTCAGTTTTCATCAAAATAATCCCCGTGTTTCCTGTGAGTGTTTTCCATGTTCCTCATAGTTTTTTCACCCGTTATGTTAAAGTCTCATGCAATATGGGGCATCTCTATTACTATCAACAAGGGACATGTCCAAACTTCGGGTTGCTACTGAGAATTTCCAGATGGTCAAAAACTCAATAACACTTTGCTCAACCCGAGAATCGAACCCAGGTCCTCATGCGAGGTTAAACTAGAGAATGTAAAAATATTCTTATTTCAAAAAAACTTTTATGCTGTTTTCTTCCTACGCTTCTTCTTTCCATTCTTACTATTTATGCTAATCACGAAAACTCTTGCATAATAAGATAACAAAATTATTCGATTTTATTCGTTTGCACTGAAACTCAGAGCAATGATTTTCACTTTTCATATTTCAGGAATAATTTATGGCATCAGAATTCGAGTTATTCGTCATACTAATTTGAATTTAGAAGTATCAAGGGAAAACGCAAAACAAAATATATAAGCACACAAAAATAGAAATTAATTAATCTAATTATATATTTTTATCTTTTTTCTTTCATGTTAAATTAGCGATGTAGAATACCCGTTAAAAATAAAACTTTAGGAACAAAAAGATACATGAACGATCAGTCGAAAAATCAGATTGTTAAAAACCAAACGCTATATCAATATGATTTCAGGATTTTTGGAGTATTGAGCGAAAACAGAATCTAAAATCGGTCAAGTTTGAGTCTGACTCGCACACAGAGGCATCCGTTTAAAAGTTATAAACAGCTATATTCACCAAAATTAATAGGAAAAATTACTAACGTTCATAAACAATAAAAGCAGAGGACATTGTAGAGAAATTAAATTTGCCGTTCGAAAACTGTTGTCCCCATACATCAATATACATTTTTTTTACTTTTCGATTGATCGACTATTACTGGTAAAACCTTGTTGCCTACTAAACTTGTAAAGCCTACATAGCTGTGATAGTTTATTCTGTTTAGTCATATTTTTATTAGATTAGGTACTTTATTATAAATGCGCGGGGCAATAGCATCAACACTTTTCTGCATGGTAATCGATATGAACATTTGGGTATTCACTACGTTGACTGCATTATTTTTCTCTTATCTAGGTTTCTTACTAATTTATTATTATGTAACAAATTTATTATATTTTGTAAAGTAGTATTTATGTCTCGCTTGTAATCATTTTTATTTGTACACTTGATTACAGCTGTACTGTCATCCGCAAAAATAACCATTTTATTTGTTGTTACTTTCGGTAGATCGTTGATATATATTAAAAAAAAGTTGCGGTCCAAGTACACTATCTTGTGGAACACCATATTTTATATTTCTTGGTTAAGATATATATTTATTCTCAAACTTATAATTTAGACAAATTCTAGAAACTTCTACGCATTGCAGTCTATCTCTCAAGTACGATTCTATTAGCTGTAAGTTGTTTCCTTTTACACTATAATAGGTGCAGGTGCATAGTCTGACTGATTATACCGCAGAAGAACTTGGCAAAGGAAACCAGACCCTGGGGATTTGCCTTGATCTAGCCAAAGCCTTTGATACGGTGTCCGTTCCTATGCTTCTAAAAAAATTAGAGGCTTTAGGAATTAGGGGAACACCGCTGAAACTTTTTGCTGATTACTTAGACGATCGATCTCAATATGTTAAAATAGACGATATTATTCGCGATGAGCAAAAAGTTACTGGTTATGGTGTTCCTCAGGGAAGCATTCTGGGCCCAACCCTATTCCTGATTTACATTAACGATCTGTGTAATTTAGATATTAAACAAGGCAAACTCATATCATATGCCAACGACACAGCGTTAATCTTTACCGCGAAAACCAGTAATGAATTGTACGAATACGCTCAACAAGGTTTTAATACTGTGACTAATTGGCTGCAAAGCAATTTACTAACACTAAATGCTGACAAGACAAAATATATTCACTTCTCCATGCGCAAATCTCAACTTAACATTACTAATTTTCAACTGTATGTCCATAAATGTGGATTCCACCCAGTCAGCATGTGTAATTGTCCTTTTATCCTCAATCAGGCAACATAAAGTATCTCTCTCTAAGGGTTATTAGAGATGAAACACTCTCCTTTAGACCTCATATTGATAGCCCAGATAATAGAGTGCGCAAATTAATTTATGTTTTTAAAAAGTTGAGAACAATTGCAGATTCAAAATTGGTCAAACAAGTCTATTTGGCCCTAGGTCAATCTGTAATCCAATGCTGTATCACCTCATGGGGTGGAGCATCAAAATCGCATCTGCTGCCTCTTGAAAGGGCTCAGAGAGCTATTTTAAAAGTAGCCAATTTCCACCACCCTTTTCTCTACCCCACTGATCTGCTTTACAAATCCTGCAACGTGCTGACTGTTCGCCAGCTTTTCATTATGCACTTAGTATTAAAACAACTCACCATGCTTTCCTATAACGCCAAATACATAAATAATAAGAGACGAAATGACATTGTCTGCGTTTCTAATGCATCCTCAAAATATGTCTTTGTAAATAGATTCTTAACATTCTTAGGCCCATTTCTGTACAATAGATTAAATAGAAAATTAAGTATGTATAAATTAAACTATTTTAGCTGTAAAAAGACTATTCTTGAACATCTACTTAGCATATCTTACGGAGAGACAGAAGATCTCCTGGCTGTAACAAAATAATAGTTTTGCTGTGTCTTTAATTTTAAGTATTCATATAGCATAACCTTTGTTAATTTATTATTATTATAAGTTTTAAACACTTTATATCCTGAAACACAGGTTCAACCTAGTTCAGGCAAATAAGAAACTGTCTTCTTTTATATTTTAAGATATTTTATTGTAAAATGTGCCTTATGTTATAAATAAACGATATTATTATTATTATAACTATGTAGCTTGTGTAACAGAATCTCATGGTCGACAAAAGCCATGGCCATATCAGTATAAATCGCACATACTGGATTTCTGTTAACTACAAATGACATGATGTTAGTTAATAGGTCAAAGAGGGCCATATTAACTGTAGTATTCTTACGGAACCCCTTTTGGTCATTACAATATATTTAATATTTTTCGAAGTATGCGTAAAAAGATAGATGAACTTCCCAATATTTTTTTGAAAAATTGGAATTTTGGCAATAGGTCTATATTTTTTTTAATTTGTTTTGTCATCTCTTTTATACAAAGGTTTTATTATAACTCTTTTCAGTCTGTCCGGAAATATGCCAATCAATAATACACAAAATAATTAAATGCACTAATGGAGGTGCTATTATGTCTTTAGTAAATTTTATGATCTTAGTAGAAACGCCATCGTACCTAACAGTACTTGCGTTTTTTAGGGTGGATTTTATATTTATTATGTCGTCAATTGTAACAAGTTGCATAAACAAGGAATTTAATGTATATTATACGTATATTATTTAACTTGATGTCAGTTTTCAAAAAAAAAACAATGTCATCAATTAAATAATTATTTAATTCGTTTGCAATGTCTGCCGGGTGTTTAAACGACAAATTGTCTCTAGTAATGCACATGAAAGGCTCCTGAGGCAAACACAATTTGGTTTTATTTATTATTTGCCAGTTAGCTTTCGATTTATTTTGGGCGTTGTTTTTATAATGATTATTTTGTACTTTTTGTGTTAGCTTGAAAACTTTTCTATAAAGTTTTGTATAGTTTGTAAGAACTTTTTTCCCTGAATCAGAGTTTAATCTATATTCCCAAAGTAACTGTCTTTGTTTCTTACTGCATGTTTTTATTCCTCGGTATGTCCATTTCGTTTCCATATTTGTTTTGATGGTTAAATATAGTTAGTTCCGGAAAACATAATTTACATAAAAGAGAGAAATCGTTCATGAAATTGCCAAAAGCTTTGTTTGCGTCCATAGAATCAAAAACTTGTATAAATGATGAAGAGAGCTAAGATGCGTTTTAATGTTTTTTGAACTATTCAAGCTTATGTCCTGCTTTTAAGTTTGCCAATACAGTAGTTTATAAGTTTTGTTAATAGGTGTTAGGTATGCGGGTATCGACAAGTGAAACGCTGAGCTGCTATTTATACACTGGTTTATTTTCATAGGACACTTGAGAGTTGCCGACACACAGGAGGAGCGCGGGGGAGAGACGCGTACTTTGCTAACATATACAACATTCCTCCCTCTATTCTATAGCACAGTCTATAGACACCGAACAAAATTTGCGAATCTACAGTCAGCCGATTTATGATTCGTATACCCACATACCCCACATTTCACTTTCACTGCACCACTAACACTTTTGCCCTTATCCGCTATCTTAAACAGCTGTTGGTATGTCGCAGACGCCGGTGTCAGCTGCCCCGCACTGGCTGTGGCAGCAGCGCTCAAACACCTGAGGTTTTCTGCCATCTCCACGACCTTACCCAGCGTGAGTTCAGTCAGTTATTTGGTGTGATCTTCTCCTCCTCACGTCCTGGCTCCATCCCTATAAGGAACTTGTCGCGGAGTGCCTCCTCCACGTTGAGAAAACCGCATTTTTCTGTGAGCCCTCGCAATCTCGCTGCCCACTTAGAATGAGATTCTCCTGTTTGTTGGAACGCCGCGTAGAAATTGTGACGTTCACCAAAACCGACACATTTGGGGGTGAAATGGTTGTCCAGCAGTGATGTGAAATCTTCGCAGGGCACATCTTCAACGTCTTTTGGTAGAACCAAATCCGTTGCTAATTTGTAGGTACCCTCAGTGAGTGCGCTGAGCAGGACGGCTTTTTTTTTGTCACCCGCGGGATCAGTCTTCTCGTTGATGCCATTTGCCACGAAATATTGCGTTATACGCCCTTTGTACGTTTTCCATGTCTGTATGTTATGGTCGAACGTATGTAGAATTCCAAATTGCACTGAACTCGTCATTTTCTACACGTGTAGATAGATTCTCGTCACCAATGTTAGGTATGCGGGTATGGACATGTGAAACGCTGAGCTGCTATTTACACACTGGTTTATATTCATAGGACACTTGAGAGTTGCCGACACACAGAAGGGGCGCGGGGGAGTTACGCGCACCTTGCTAACATATAGAACAGGTACTTTAGGTATTTGAGACGTACGATGTGAAAGGACTAGATCTTTAATTTCAGCTTTGCAGTTTTTTCTGTAGTTGTGCGCATAGGTGCCGATACAAGTTTCACTACTTAACCTTGTAGGAGTATAAAGCGCTAGTTTTAGATTGTACTTCATAACAAAATATTCAAATTCTAATGAAGTCTCGTTTTATTTTTCAAAATTTTGATATTAAGATAGCACCACACACGACGATTTTTAATTTGAAGATATACAAACTTTTGTAAAAAAATTATCTAATTTTTCAATAAAACTTCAGAATTAGATTTAGGAATTCTATATATACAAATAATAATGATATTATAAGAAAATAACTCTACAGCGCAACATTCAAAAATCCCTGCAACTGATTGTTTTGCTATGTTAGATATTTCTTTAAATTGCAATCCTGCCCTAACAAAAATAAACACACTCCTCTCTTAGTATTTCTAGAAAACAAAGCGACTGGACAATAATTTGGAATGTGCAATAAATCCCATTTAATCCCATTTGTATAAAATGTTCTGTTACATAAATAACATCTATAATGGTCCCTTTGTCAGATAACTCCACCAGTTTTACAGTCAGAGTAACTGATTTATTTATCAGTCCTGCTATATTCTGATGTAGAATATTAAGCTATTTAAAGAAAATCTGAGAATTAACTTGTGATTCCGCACAAAAACTATTTTGATTTTGAGGTAGGCAGCCAACTTCTGAGTGCGTAGTAGACAGATTGCTTAGGTTCAATATAAGGTCTCACGCCACAAGTACAATCTCGAGAAGGAGCGCTCTCGACACGCACAAGAGCTTGTGCGTGTCGAGAGAGCTCACAATCGGGAACTTGCGGCTATGAATAAGGAGCTCACCATGATGCGGGCTGACGTCTCGGAAACGAAAAAAGAGGCGAAAGGGATCCGGGAATGGCTCGGTCAAGAGACTCTGGACGCCTTAAACGGCATAAAGGAGTTGAAAGGCGAGGTCGCAATGGTGAGCCTGAAAAACATAAAGGAGCACGAGAGGACAAGGCAAGAAAGTGCGAGGACCCCAGGGGATCCCAAGTGGGACCCTATGGGGGCCGGCCTATCACGCCTCGACACAAATATCACCAGCATCTCCAACCAGCTGGACGTCCTCCGGAAAACTCTTGAAAGGCTCAAAGAGGACCTCAACCGGCCAAGTGACACAGAGACGGACCGGAGTAGCCGCGAGACAGGCCTACTCACGACCGCGGCTTTCGAGGAGGAGATGGCGAATTTAACCGCAAAGCTGCAGACCATCGCCAACAGGCCTGTAGCCTCACCCCCACCACCACACACACCCATAAACATAACCGAACACCTTTTTAATATTAGCGAAATCATTTAAATAAGAACACTCTTGATGTCTACTACAATAACCAACATGAAACGAAACATTTGGTCTAGTTTTATTTACTAAGTATAGTAAAGGCCCTATCAACTACCTATAACGATGCACGTCACTACTATCACCTTTCCCCTCTTGATGTATATCGGTTAAAATATTCGGAAATATAATTTCTTTTAAGTCACTAGATCCAAATTTATTTAACATTTGATCAATGTAAGATTCCTGATAAATTTTCAAATAATTTTCTCCAACCTGTATTTCAATACCGATAATCTTCTCGACTTTATCAAATTTTCTAATTTCAAATAATTTTTGCATTCCTTTCATGATATTATTCAACTCATTTTGAAAGTTTCCTATCAAAATTCCATTATCGACTTATATTGCTAAGTAAATTTCCTTTTCTTTACACATAAACAAACATGGATCTAATTTCAGTTGTTCAAATCCCAATTTCTTTAAATATTCAGTTAGCCGCTTATTCCACATGAGCGGTGCTTGCTTAAGACCATAAAGACTCTTCTTTAATTTACAAATTTTATTTTCACCATAATCATATCCCAATGGAATTTCCATAAAAATATCCTCATTTAACTCTCCATACAAAAACGCTGTCCTTACATCAAACTGTTTTATTTTTAGACCTTTATGTGCAGCAATCGAAAGCAATAATCTTACACTAGTAGTATTCACCACTGGACTATAAGTCTCTTTATAGTCTATATTATATTTTTTTTAAATCCTCTAGCTACAAGTCGTGCTTTGTATCTTCCTTCCGGTTTCACAGTAAAAATCCATTTACTGGTTATCAGTCTTCTATTTCCAGCTTCTATTTTATCAACAACTTCCCAAGTTTTATTTTCTCCAAAGAATCCATCTCTTCTTTAATAGCTTTCTCCCATAAACTTCTCTCATCACTCTTCAACACCTCGTTGTAAGTTAAAAATGACGTTTCAAATCATAATCTTTCAACCTTATCGGTATTCTTCTATCTCTTTTTGGCAAAATCATTTTACTACTAATTTCTTCAACGGACTCCTCCGCATCCACAAACAACTCATTTCCATCCACCGCTAATCTACTATTATCTTCAATTTCATTTCCATTATTCACTTCTTGACTACTATCTTCCAAATCAACGTCTGTTCTACTATTATTATCTAATAGTTCTTCAGCAATACTATCTTCAAAAACATAAATTCCCTCATTTTCTATAACATCATCTCGTTCTTCTTCTAAAAAAATTTCTATAATATCATTTCGCTCTTCTTCTAAATTATTTTCTATGACATCACTTCGTTCTTCTTCTAAAATAGAAAACTCCTCCTCCCCCTCTTCTTCGACATGTGTCTTCTTCTTCTGATTTTCTCCATCAAAACTTCCCCTCTCAACTTGACAACCATTATCAGCTGTGATGATAATTCTTTTCTCATTTTGTTCTTCCAACTTCTCTTCTTCTTTAAATAATTTATATAAATCTGTAACATTAGCACTCTTATTACACTGCTTTAAAAATTCCAAAACATCCTTACCTCACATCTCTTGAATAAAATGTCTTTAATCCCACCGGATCCCAAATCTTATACCCATTGTTCGTAAATCCTACTAGCAAACCCTTATTACATCTGGAATCTAATTTATTTAATTTTGTATTTATTTTGTAATAAGCCAAAGAACCGAAAATATTTAAATGTTTTAAATTTGGAATTTTATTAAACCACATTTCTGCTGGCGTCCTCTCATTAATTGTATTGGAACACCTATTGGTTACATAATTTGATGTTAACACCGCTTCGCCCCATAACTCTCTTGGTAACTTCATATCGAACAGAAGAGCACGAGTTCGCTCCATAATAGTTCGATTTAAGCGTTCTGCCTTACCATTATGTTGTGAAGTATACGGTATCGTATAATCTATTGTAATTCCTTTTGTTAAACAATATTTTTTTAAATAATTTGATGTATATTCACCGCCATTATCGCATCTAAATGTTTTAAGTTTTAAATAAAATTGACTATCTGATAAGTTTATATAATTAATAATTTTTGAAAAAGGCTTCACTCTTATTACAGAACAGATAATTTTTTGCAAAATGTGTATAGTCATCTAGAAAAGTGATAAAATATTTATAACCATCATAGGTGTCTGAACCGATTGGACCACAGATGTCACTATGAACTATTTCTAATGGCCTAGTAGCTCTATACCTTTCGGTATGGAATGGTCTTCTGCAAAGTTTCGCACGTGTGCAGACTTCGCAGGTGTCAATTTTGTTATCACTATGTTTTGAATTTATGCCATTAGCTATTTTCTGTGTTTTGAAACTGATGTATGTGCCAATGCTCGATGCCAAAAATTAATACAAGAAATAAAGTTTACTGACTTTGTACTTGATCGAGTCGCTGACAGCTCTGCATAATACAGTCCGTCACTCCTTAACTCACCAGTCACTAAGCAGGTACCATCTCTTTCGTACACTTTACATTCGTTTCTGAAAAATAAAATTTTATAATTATTATCAGCTATTTTTGAAATTAAAATTAAATTCTTCTTCAACTTCGGGACCAGTAAGACATCATTGAATGTTATATTATGCGAACTGCTGTTAGACCTGCATAACACCTTTCCCACAGTGTCAATAATGTGTGTATTGCCATCCGCTGTTGAGATTTTATAGTTGCATTTTTCTTTCTTATGTAAATATACTTCTGAATTAATGATATGACTGCTAGCTATCTAGTATGAACTCAATGGTTTCCTCATCATCATTGTTTAATTGTGTAAAATGACTTACCAAAAATTGTGGTGGTTTCTCTAAACAAAATTTTGAAAAGTGTTTTGTGTTTTGTAAGTCAAACACACAGTTTGACTTACAAAACACACAATTAAATTTTTCTTTGCAATCATTATTTTTATGCCCATTTTTCAGACATTTGAAGCATGTTATAAAGCTGTTGTTCTTCAAGCTATTGGACCCTTTATCTTCTGCATTTCTGCAGAATTTTGCAATATGTCCTTTTCTGCCGCATTTATAACAAACTTTAATTGTTAAAAATGTATCACAATTTTTTTCTAAATTTTTGTTATCCCGTTCTGTTATTTTTAGTTCTAATTGAATTCTTGAAATTGGATTTACAAAAGTTTTATCCTCTTTAACAGTAGACTCCCATGCTATCCTAAAGCTCGATAATTCCTTAGGTAAAATGCATAAAATCTTCCACACAATTTCAGTATCAGATAGATTCATTCCAGTACTTTTGATTCAGGTAACGATGTTCATTAGGTCTCCAATATCCTTTAGTAAATCTTTTTCTCAAATTTATAATTGTAAAAATCCTGAAGTAAGTGACATCTTTGCGTTTCAATTTGTCCCAAAAATATCTTGTCCAATGTGTCTATAATTTATTTTGCAGTTTCACAGTCAATTATACGTCCAATATATTAGGAATCCACAGAATTAATTATAGTAAATCTGGCTTTTGCATCTTTACTAATAAATTCTTCTTTAATTTTTTGTTCATCATTTAAACCTTGTATAACTGAATTTAGTCCTTTCGATAATAGTAATAATTTTAACTTCTTTTTCCAAATAATATAGTTGGTATCTTTATCTAATTTAGACAGTTCCTCTGTCATGTTTCTGTATAATTATTACAAGTAAATAAAATTATAAATTTATCACCATATGAATTCTAGGGTAGATAGCTTCGTCTGAGCTTCATCCAATCCTGGAGGACAAGGGGCCCATGACCTATTACGGATATCTGCCCTCCAGGAGAAGTCAAACATTGGGATCCAGTAGAAAATAAACGAACGACGCCTTCAGTTCATTTCACACATACATTTTATTCAGTAATATACAATAACCTTGATAAAAGACTACATCTTTACTACAAATATAAAGACTCAAAATTACAGCTTGCTCCGAACAATTCTCAAAAACGAGTGACATAAAATTTTCTTCACAACAATTGTCAAAACACTAATCGCTCCAAGTTTGAAAATACTTGCTTTTAAAAACATAAACTAAAATCATAGACAATTAGAATTCATCTCTACAACAGTTTCTACATCACGTAGAAGGATATTCTCGATAGATCTTGGTTTTAGTCGATACTTTAATAGACAATAGTAAAAAAAAACACGTCTCTAGTCGTTGAATCCGCTCCGACGCCATTAAATTTATTCTCAAAGTCAGTGTACGTCAAAACTCTTGTACTTGTATTTTTATCGTAAAATTGTGCATGTTGGTGATTGTTTTTTGTAATGTTTTTGTATAGCAGCATGATTTTGTGTTGTGTTTTCACATTAGTAAATAGCCTTAGCATGAGGATTTTGTAATAATATTTCAAATAAATGCAGTAGTACTTTCTCTGTGAGCAAAATAAACAAAGGGTATTTTTCAAGTGTTTACATTTGACTTAGTGTTTGTTACGTATGCCTAGGAATCTGCTGACATTGCGGACAATATACATACATAGACCTTGATGACAGTGCAGTTACCGCGAAGTCAACGCACGTAGCTAGACTTTCGCTGACACAGAAACGTACGGAGCATAAACATAGGAAGTTGCTGACTGTGCAATTACCTTGGAACCGATCCAGCCATGACGTCAAGGAATCGATCAATGCCGAACTAATATTTAAGAGCATCTCTCGTAAGAAAGAAGCATTCCATATTCCTACATCGTGTAGGATGGATTCTCGTAGGCTAGTTAGTTTTAGTTAGTCTATTTAATTATTGTAACCATTCCATGTCCTAACATCGGCTTGGAATGGACATTCGTAGGTTAACTAGTTGTAGTTAGTAGTTGTAACTATTCCATGATCCAACCTCGACTTGGAATAGACACTTCTAGGATAATTAATTATAATTAACTTTAATAATTAAAAGTTTAGAATCATTTCGGGTTTCTTTCCCCTCTCCCGGCTGTGGTAAACGTAATTTGTTCGTAAATAAACAATTGTAACAGCTAAAACTGTATGTGGTGATAAACTGTGTGTGTGATGACAAACTACAGCGATTTAAACCGCTTGGTTTACAGTCTTCCCAGAACTATGTAAACAAACCATTTTTTGTGCCACCGGCCGGGTCATTTTTTTTCCGGCGCGACACTTTAAAGCTTGTGGGATGAAAAAAATGTAGGGGGAGGTGTGATATTTTGGATAAAATTTCCATTATGGGCCGTTGATTTGAAAGTTCATTTTTTTTTTGAATGGAGTACTCATATATAGAAAGCTTTTTACAAATTTTCAAGACTCGGAAATTTTATGTTTTTTGTATGTTTTTCATGAGGTAAAAAATGAGAATTAGTCTAAGAGCGAGCGAAGCGAGCTCGGGAGCTTAGAGCACCCCGACACGGACAGGTTAGGTTCGAAGAGATGACGGGAACTGAAGTGAGCGAGCAAAGCGAGCGAATTCGCCATGGATATCTCCTTAACCATGGGGTTCCGCGGGGTGGGGATGGGAAGGGAGGTCGAAATTCCTCCCCCCACCCTCCCCCCTCCCTTCCGCGCCAGAAATCAGCGGCCCATAAAGGAAATTTTAACTGATATTTTTATTAATTCTTGTGGAATAGGGTGAATTGTTGTTAATAAAATAAAAAAATTGCGAAATAATGGTTTATTTTTTTATTTGTGTACACAAACCTGAGAAAATTTGCCTTACACTGACTTTACACAATATTTATAAATAAATTACAAGGTAAAACTGGGTAAATCCCTATGAAATCTGATAGCTTATTTCATAACAATTCTAACAACATAACATTCTTACATGGTTCCCATACAAAAGTTCCGAGAAATCGGCGTTTTACTGAGACCGGTGCGATCGCGAAAAATGGCGCCGGGGGACTTGTCAGCGAGGCGTCTGGGGCCTCCCGGGTTGGACGGTTGAGAGGAAATAATGGGGATCAAATAGCCGGGGAACGGTCGATATCATTTCTGAATTAGAAATACGCCGCTCATGTAAACAGTACGAGTGTTGCCACTGTCATCATGTGACAATAAAAATCAAGTTATTGATTTTAATTATAATCCATTAAAATCAAGGTTTTAGTTCAGCAGAATAAAGATCCAGCAAGTATTTCTTGTACTTTTCTTTGTTTGCTGCGTAAACCACTCTTCCGTTAGGATTCGTTGAAGAGAAGTCATTCGTGTTTATTCCTCTTTTGTCACCTGAAAAACGAGAAATATATCATTTTTTAATAACTGCTCGGCAAACTCAAGACTTGATAGGACATGTGCGCCGCATGGTGAAGCAATAACTGCTTTGTATAAAACATGATTTGAGTAATTTGGTGGCCATACTAGTCCATACTAATTCCATACTAATATTATAAATGCTAAAGTAACTCTGTCTCTCTGTCTGTCTGTTATCTTTTCACGCTTTTCACGCTGAAACGATTAAGATGAAAGTTGGTATGAAGATAGAGTGAGATCCAGGCAAGGATATATATATATTCCTTAGTGTTTTTTCATAAAACACTAAGGAAGTAAAATGGGGAGTGGGGTAGTTTTGTATGAAACTTCTTTTTATGGCTTAAACCGCTGAACCCATTAAGATGAAATTTGGTATTTAGATAGTTTAATACCCGGGAAAGGACCAGTTATTGGGTTGTGGAGGTCAGATAGGCAGTCGCTCCATGTAAAACACTGGTACTCAGCTGAATCCGGTTAGACTGGAAGCCGACCCCAATATAATTGGGAAAAGGCTAGGCAGAAGATGCATGGAAGAAGTTACATGCAAAATTAACCCTACCCCATTGCCGACCCTTCGTGTTTTATGTAGTCTATGTCCTTCTCAATATCTTAAACTATCTCCATACCAAGTTTCATCTAAATCGGTTCGTAATAAAAAGAAATTAATACCCCGGGCCTCCATTTCCCCCCTTCATGTTTTATGCAAAGAAAGTAGTCTATGTCCGCTCCAAGATCTCAAACTATCTCCTTAGCAAATTTCATCTAAAACGGTTTATAATTAGATGAAGTTGCAAGATAAAACAAAATTAACATTATCTCATTTCTTCCCTTCAAGTTTTATCAAAAAAAAATAGCCTATGGCCTTGCCCGGATCTCACTCTATCTTCATATCAAATTTCATATAAATCGATTGAGCGGTTTAAGCGTGAAAAGGTAACAGACAGACAGGCAGTTACTTTCGCATTTATAATATTAAGTATGGATTTAGATGAAAATTGGTATGGAGATAGATTGAGACACTGAGAAGGACATAGACTACTTATTTTTGCATAAAAAATTAAGGGTGGAAAAATGGGGAAGAGGGTTAGTATTGTAATTGAAGTGTATCTATAAGCGCTCACGCATGTCTGGTGTGTGTCGTGTAGGACGGTCAGTCCACAATAAATGGTTGCAATAGCAGTAAGTGTCTTATTTCAATATACTACAGTTGCGACGAGGATGGGAATAGCGTGCGGAATTGAAATTTTACATTTTCGGTCAACATGACGATAGGGAAGTTGTTAGAATTTAGTGTACGTTCCAGGAATTGGACATTATATGTGGAACGAACTGAAATGTATTTTAAAGTGACATAAATAAAACAAGAACTATGGCTAGCCACTTTAACCGCGGCAATGGGCGATGAAGTCTATGAATTATTAAGCAATTTAACCAGTGAAACAACGTATGCTAAAGTTACACAAGTGATGAAAGTCCATTTACAACCCAAACCCTCGTTTATGGCGGAACGATATCGCTTTAGAAAAAGGCGGCAACAAGCGGGCGAGAGCATACCTCAATATATTTCAGAAATAAAAAGTTTGCGAGATACTGTGAATTTAAGACGGTATTAGAAGAAAATCTTCGTGATCAGCTTTACTTGCCCAATAAACCACTAAAAAACTACACCATTCTGTTTCTATAACCTTCAAAGATTGACATTTTAATAAAGATTTTAAGGGTTGCGCAGTTAACAAGGAAACCTTATAGTTTCGCCATGTCCGTCTGTCCATCCGTCCGTCCGACCGCAGCTTAGCTCAGAGACTCATAGTACTAGTAAACTATAATTTGGCATGGACATATATTTTAATCCCGTGCGTCTCGCTTCCAGCGTATTCCCGCAACCTTAACCAGGTCATTCGAGACGCACGGGATCGGTCAATGTAGCTACGCCTTGGAGTGGCCTATCTCCAGCAGTGGACGTCTTTCGGCTGAAATGATGATGACGATGATGCATATTTATCACGCCGACTAAGTAGTAAAATAAAACAAAGACAAATAAACAAAAATAGGGTACCACCTATGCACACGTTAAGTGGGAATGCTTTTTTTCTCGTCTGTTTCATTGTGTGGGGTATCGTTAGATAGGCCATTTAAAAATATTACGGGTCTGTGTTCAAACAATTTGTCGTTTCAGGGATCCGTTTGCATGAAATTTTGCATTAAATTGCAAATTTTTGTCAGAGTCAAGTGTCCCTCCCCCCTACCAGCTAAATGGTTGCTTTGGATATGTAAAAACATCATCACGGCAATAGTGTATATAACGATATTAAAATGAAAACTACCACAGCTATGTAGGCTTTACAGGTTTACGCATAATAAACGACCAACTTATAAAATATATTTGAAAATGTAAAATTATGTTTATATGTGGGGTCAACAGTTTTCGATCGGCAAAATTAATTTTATCCCTTCGTTAGAGCAATGTTCGGTGCTTTCATTGTTTATAAACGTTAGTATGTTACCTATTCATTTTGGTAAATGTAGCTGTTTATACAGAACCCTCTGTGCGTGAGTCAGACTCGCACTTAGCCAGTTTTTTAAATCGTTAACTTGATATTTATCATTCTAGGAGCTGCAGTCAACTGTGTTCATAAATTTTCAGTCTAATTATAGCAGCATAAACTACCATCAACATCATCACCCTTGTTTGCTACTTGGGATCGGTGCAGCATGTTTTCTTCTACCTAATGGTAGAAGAAAACATGCTGAATCGATCCCGAGTTCTATCAACTGCCGCGCTATCACTGCCTCCCTTTTCTTTCATAATATCACTTATCACTCACGTCACGTCATGCAGCATATAGTTTGCACCTTTCCATCTATGCACATTTAGGCCCGCTTGCATCATCCTTGAATATCTTAATTACTCCGAGTTAGTAGCTATCCCGTCCAATTAAGTATGACATATTTGTATTGAAACCTCGTATTAGCAACTCACTCTGGTTTTGGCGCAAAGAAGTCTTATATTGATAACTCCTGTTTGTATTAAAGTCTTTAAATTATGTCTACCTGAGACAAACTGTCCAATTAGGTAGATCTAACTTCGAGAAAGAGGCCAACTGTCGAATCCAACTCGTTTGGGTAGCGTTAGGGAAGTAGCGTGGTATCTTCTCGACGAACTTACCACAATGCCTCAAGATGAAAGTCTATGACCAGCGTGTGTTGCCAGTGATAACCTATGGTACCGAGATGTGGTCACTCACAATGGGCGTTATTAGAACGCTGAAAGTCACCCAAAGGGCAATGGAGAGGGCTATACTTGGCGTTTCCTTGCGTGATCGAATCAGAAATGAGAATATCACCAAGAAAACCAGGGTCACCGACGCAGCCCGAAGAATTGCCAAATTGAAGTGGCAATGGGCAGGGCATTGCTGGCGGATGGTCGATGAGCCCGAAGTGAAGTGACCGAGAATGTTCTAGAGTAGCGACCGCAAACCAGAAGGCCAAGTCGATAGCGACGCTTGGCGGAGGCCTATGTCTAGCGGTGGACGTCTTTCGGCTGAAATGATGATGATGATGACCTTATATTAAACTTTATCTATTTAAAAAATCTACATAAAATTCAACCTTACCTTCCAAATTTATGTCGTTGCTAACATTTCTGAACACTTCAACTAAATCATTGTCTAGTGCTATTGCTGCTACAGCCGGGTCCAGTTTTTTCCAGGAGTCGTTCTTAGTGAGTGATATTCTTTCAAAACCGTTTAGTGCTTCCATTAATGGTGTCTCGATCTTCCCTAAGAGATTCTTACGCCAATCCTGTAAGATAATCATTGATGAGTGTATTTTCTTTTGAATAGCACGTGGTATACGTACAACTACTAAAATTAATTATATGTTAATTATGATACGGATGGATGTTTGTTTTTTAATCACGCCAGAACGGCTGAACGGATCTGGATGAAATTTGGCACAGATACAGATTATAGTCTGGAATACCACATTTTCGTAGAGGTATAATGTTCCCTCGGGATAAGAAAATGCTATTCAGTAGATTATAATAATGACTCACCAAAGAGGCATTTAATGTCAAATGAATCTGTGAGAACGCTACAAACGTCACTTTGTCTAGTAAAGCACTCTCTGCCATGATGTGGTACGCTTCTGGGTCCATGTTCGCATTGAACTCGGGTTTAGGATGTGTTTCACCTGTAGAATATGAAATAACATCAATCACAGATTGAAATAAAGAAGGCCTATCAGCATTGGACATCTTCCGCCAGAAATGATGATTTGATGAAGGTTGATTGTTCATCATCATCACGTCTTCATTTCAATTGAGTGAATTTATCATCATTTCATTTTTCAAATATTTTTTTTTTTCATTTCAATTCTCATTTTATTTTATTTATTGATTTTGTACTATGTTCCGTATTCTGTATTGTTATTAAAACTTAGTCTATTGCGTCAATGTTCCTGTGGGTGAAGCTGCATGCCGAAATACAGGCTCTCACCTAGTTCGGCTGCAGAGGTCCCCTTTGACGATTGGTACTTAGTTTTAAGTCAGTTTAATCCAAACCTTTGCTTGTGTCAATACAGTTTTTTTTTCTATACATCATAATATATATATATATATATCTTTCTTTTTTGTTTAGTTTGTGGAATATCTTTTAAATTTGACCAATACTGGAGGAGGAAATTTGCGAGAGCAATTGAATTATTACTTTTTACTAGGATGTTCAGTCGGAGCTCTCTACCCGCATTTTAAACGCTGAATGTTTCCGTACGAGAGATATTTACATTAGAGAACTACGATAACAGATATATCTCGAAAAGTTGCCGTGGACAGTGCATATTACTAGCAGAAAGGTTGATTATTTTTTTAATATATATGCTTACTGTAAATATGACCAGCACCGACATACAATTGGGCCAGTCTTCCAATAAACTTGGGGTCCATTATCGCTGCCAAAGCTATATTAGTCATAGGACCAATAGCAGCTATTATAAGCTCTCCTGCAACATGAAAAATAATAATATTAGTATTAAACCAAACGAGCGTAACTATTTGGTCCGACCAGCATGTAGCTACCTGGACAGCTCTGTTATCGGTTACGTTTAGATCCCGAAAGGTTCAGGTGACTGGGCAAGAAAGGCAGACAAAGAGGTGGGGCATATCCTGCGAAGAGGCCCCACACCAGCACTGTATTTTAGAGTCTTTGAGACTCCCTTTGACCAGGTTTTCTCTACAGCGTCCAACCTGGCCCCTCAATTGGTTTACGGATTTAGACATGACCCGCTAGTTATGACCTGCAGTGGCCAGGGGGCAAATGTTCTGCCGGAGTGATGGAGTGTGGAGGAGACGGGTGCAAAGCAAATACATACTTATTGATTTTGATACTTCTCAATGGGACTGCGCCCTAAAACTATTGCGCTGTTGGTAACTTATGTGTGTTCTGTAGAAATTCAATTGTATTAGAAAAGCGAAAAAACAAGATGGTAGCTTTCGTTCCCATTTCGGTCTCGTAGTTCCTTTATCATGAGAGACATTCTACGACTTATATGCTTCAGCAATTGGATCTCCAATAGCTGTCTTTTGTAGATCTTTGACATTGTTCCTAAGACATATCGTGTTATCCAGTTAGTGGGTTATAAGTTCGGTTAAAATACACATTACCCCTTGCTTAAATGCCAAAGAAGCTGAAAATTAACATGAACGTTAGGAATACCATTGTAATGAAATCGTGAAATTCCCCAACAATTCCATGAGTTCAAAATTTTATTCGAGGTCATAGCTCGCTGCCAGATAGTCAAGATTGTCCGTCACAGCAGCAATGAGTTCCCCATCTACTATGGCGTTCCGCAATGAAGCATATTGTGACCCACTTTATTTCTATTTTTTATAAATGACTTATGCAATATAAATATCCCAAATGCCAAAATAACATCCGAGACAGACCGGTCAAGTTAGCCCGAGAAATAGGTATACCCCGCTACCGATCTTACCGAACTAGACCGATCTAATGGCGGTCAGATAGGCAGACACTTCATGATAAGTATTGGTATTTAGTTATATCCGGATAGACTTAAAGATGAGCCCAACTTAGTTGCATTTTTAATCGACTTAACAAAAAGGAGGAGGTTCTATGTTCGACATTATATAAATGTTGTTTTGTTTAATGTATGTTCACCGACAACTCCGTCAATTGTAGATCGATTTTGACAATTCTTTTCGTTTTTGACAGAGTATGTTCCGAAATTTGTCCGATTTTAATTTGGTGAAGACATGATGATGATTTTCAGAGATATACAACAGAACTTTAAAATAAATAACGGCAAATCCCTCGGGATTGCTGCTATCGCATATCTGTTTATTGTTTATACCATTTCATAACATAACATCACGCCAGCACGCTCAAAAGGGGTACGCATACGTGTACAGTTCACCTTGGTACACTCTCATTTCACCGGTTATGTTCAGTTTCATGATATTCGGGTAATCTATTCTGGCATTATAAGTACCTTACTTAACTACTTGCCTATTAGGTAGGAACAACTTAAAAGTGAAAATAAAAAACTATTTACAAAAAAATACTACTTACTTCGAAATTAAAAAACTACAAAGTGAAAAATAACTTTATTTTTTGAAGTCGGTGTCCATAATGCAAAAAATTGTTACCTACTTATTTTTCACTTTGTAGTTTTCTTATTTGGAAGTCGGTAGTATTTTTTTTGTAAATAAGTTTTCTTTGAGTTGGTTTTTCGATATCCAAACCTTACCTTCATATATCTCAGAAAGTTCGATAAGGGCCACCGCTGCTGCTTTGTCCTGCACCTTAATAGGTGCTGAGGGTTTATACCCATCGTCTCCAAGCCCATCAAAACCGTAAAAATGATCAGATTGGAGGTCTGATATCAAGGCATGATGAGCACCAGGGTATATCGGTACCTGAAATTAAAAAATATTATTTTAACTATAAATAAAAATAAAATTGTTTTATTTCGGAGATACATATAATAATATTTTGTAATTAACAGCTTTGAACTGAAAAATAGGAAACATTTTATAAATTGAGATAAAGGCAAGATAATGGTTTGTTTGGTTCTTATACAACAATGCCTAATAATAGATACGTGTTTGTAAATTATAATGACCTACTCGCTGACACCACGATATCAAACTTAGTAATCAGCACCTTCGTACAAATATGCTTATATAGCGGACTATCCATCTCTATAGCCTTGAATCCTATAAAAAAACAAGAAAAAAAAAAAGTCAATGAAACTCTATCAAGATCTTTTCAAAACACACAGGCCATCTGTAAAAGACCTGCATTCAAAATTTAAAATATAAAAAAACTATTTACTAAAAATATTTTAATAAAAAAAAAATATATATATTGTGCTTCTTCAGGACAAAATCCCTTTCTCATATCGAGGATTTTATATAAAATGTCTAGTAGGTATGTAATTAAAACACAATAATTTGTCTCTGCTCGCCTCGAACTCACAACTTTGTGTACATATTTATCTCGTCCTACTTAGCTCGAAATGTCAATAGATTACAAGTAAATGTGTTTGATATTATGTAGGTATTATCTCTTGATTATACAGATGGAAGTACTCACATCTTGTCTGTCAACCAGAGCCAGAATCCGATCACTGTTGATAATCGTTTGATTCAAATCCACATTGCCAAATGTTGTCGTCAAGGCAATTAATTTTGGCCTGGAAATGTGAATAAAATAAATGTGTGATTAAAATTACATTTAGATAATGAATCATCATCATTTCAGCCAAAAGACGTCCACTGCAGGACTTAAGCCTCCCCAAAGCGTCGCCACACTGATCGGTCCTGTGCATTTCGCATCCACCGGACGCCCGGATAATAAATGATTGAACTAAATTCATTCATTTAGTGACGGGCTAGGGTTTTTTGATTCAGACTAACTGTCAGTGAATAAATTTGAATTTGAAATTAAATTGCCTTAGAAGATTGCTCACAAAGCAATGTTTTTTTTTTAATTTTCGTTTAAAACGGGGATGAAATAGCATCCATAATTGTTTATTTAATACTTCATGTACACAAACGTACAGAGGCGGATATATATTTGATATTTTTTAATTAAACTTTTGTGGAGCCAATTATAATTATTAATTATACGTATATATTATGTTATAAGTTAATACGAAAGTAACTTACCCGTCAAAGTATTTCTCATTGAGTAAGCTCAAAGTTATAGCAAAGGCATCGTCTGCACCTCCATCGTGGTCAATCACCAACTTCTTTGTCGAAGCTGTTTTTGTGGCTTCAAGACTGCAAATTAAATAAATAATTACATTCAAATTAACGAACGAGTTCTCGAAGTAAGTTATGTGGTAAAATATTATTTATTTTGTTATTAAAGTTACGCTTATCTTACCACAATAGATCCCAATGGGTCGAAGTGTCCGAGTTGTCTCTCGGCCCCTCCACAAGATAAGAAGATACGCTTATCTTGAATTTGTGAATAAATATATTTATGTCGTAACACTTGTATGTTCCTGACATACAAGTGTTACGACATATATATTTTTCAATAGGTTTCATTTGATACCCATATTGTTATGATGAAGAAAAAAAAATGTATGGCCCTCCTTTTTTCCGCCATATTTAAATATTGTATAGCATATGTCACTCCCACAATTGAGACGAATCCAAAGACACCTCATATGTCATAATCTGTCAAGCCGTTTGGGCTATAGAACATGCTATAGAAATGGATATACATACACGCATACATACTTACATACGCTCGAAAAACATTACCCTCCCGCAGTCGGGTGAAACTTTATAAAGGCCAAGCCCTGTTGTGTGTGATGTGGTGGTTTGTCCACTATTAGTATAAAAGTGAACGTTTCTGAGGTTGGATGTTTGTCTCTTTCATGCAAAAGTTACTGAACGGATTTCGATGTTCGTCACACAAATAGCTCATTAGTTGGATGTTGATTATTTGTGACTGTTCGTATGAAATAATTTTAGATTTTAAGGCGGCGAATACTGTAACTACTGGCAAAATCTTGTCCTAAATGTGACGTAATATAATTCCTAGAATTATTATACTTTAAATATTATTCAACAAACAAATAAAAAACATTAATTTATTCTACTGGTGGGTAAAGTAAATATAAAGTTAAGCAAAGGCGTGAAATATTTACAAAATATTTTAAACTTACCAGCCAAATAAATTCACCAGGAACACAACAAAAACAATTATATCTGCCATATTTGGAGCGACTGATGTGAAATAATTTGTATGTAGTTTTATAAACACCTGAGATAATAAAACCGGCCAAGTTTGAGTCGGATTATCACTGCCCTTGAAATATCTCCCGTTGCCATAAAGTGTGATCTGCGCATGACAGACTTGGGAAGTCTGTTGCCTAAACAGACACGAGCCCGATAGGGCGTCGCGCCGTACTTACACTCCGCACGCCTCTCAATAAGAACTGCGTACATCTGCAGAGGATGTCAGAGTTCGCATGGAATCATGACTGTTCGATGGAGTGTGACGAACTGCGCAAGTCTTCCACAGCTTGGCCAAAAGAGACAGTTTTTTTACCGTACGCAAAATACGCGCTTGGTCGTGGAGTTGCGGAAACAGCCCGTCGAAACTAAACTAAACTAGTGTTTTTTTACGATGAGTTATGAAAAAACTCTAATTGTAATTCTTGTAGGTACTTGCAATTCAATGGACTGATTACATTATTGTTATTGCATTGACTGACTTTTATTATCTCTGGGGAGTGTATTACAACATCTTTTCGCAGATAACCTTCATAATAAAAATAAAATCGCAATATTCTATTAAATTGTGTCATTATTCTTATTTCACACTGATGATACGTCATGTCACAAAGATTATCATCATGCTCACGTTCTCCGAAGAGTCGATTAACAGAGGTGTAAGTATGTTATGGACCAGGTGATTAATACAGCATTATTCGACGTAATGCCCAGATAATTATAAAATATCTAATATGGGCAATTTACTAAAAACTATTGAAATAAATAAATTGACGGGATTTTCTGAATAATGCCTATCAGTTATTGGGCAGGGTAAAAATAAGATGGGTTTTATGAAATTATTTTAATGTTTAAATTGATTTTAATATGGAATTAGTATGGTAGGTAAGTACATTTACTATTAAAGCATCACAGTCGTCGGCGCCCCGCTACCCCGGGGCTGCAGAGTCTAAAGTAATCTATCATGAAGGAGATGTTAGGATAGAAGGGGACATCTTTTTATTTCACATAGGTCTACATGGGCACTTATAAAACGACGACAAAAGGTGCACGGTTCGTGTTAGTCGTTTCCTATGGAGAAGAACCGGCAAGAAACTCCATGTTTACTCTTTTAAAAATGGTTTGGTTATACAATATTTCCATGTTACAGCATTAGTACTTATATATGGGGGGACAACGTAGGCCCGACGATAAGTCGTAAGAAACTAAAAAAAAGATTATATAAAAAAGTTAACAAATGTTAACTAGCATCCAGAAGGCCTACAATGTTCACACATTCACAAAACAGTCGGTTAAAGAATCTATACAAAGGTAAAAAAAATGAAGTATAACAAGACTAAATTTAACATGTGGCACAAATGTTTTTATTAGTGCTGTAACTATTCATAGCAAAGGGCTATAAAGATGATTGAAAACCATTGTAAAAAGTCTAATTAAAAGAAGGAAAGAAAAATGAGATTGAGTATAGTTAGAGACATCCACATATTTGTGCCGTTTACGAGTTACCAGGGAAGCTGCGTGCGCAGAAGGAGCTAAGGCCATAATTTTTATCTTCAACGTAGTCCATGATTTTATAATATGCTTTTTTATTAAGGATACGTTTGATATAGTTTTTGAACTTTCCATCGGTCAGTTCTATAACTGACTTTGGCAACTTTTTATAAAAGCGTATACTGTTCATAAGAAAAGACTTGCTAGTTTTCGTTAATCTGAATTTAAGTATTACAATTACGTGCTTACTGCGTGTATTTAAATTATGGATGTCGCTTCTAGTTTTGAAAAGCCCTCGATTTTTACGGACATACAAAATACATTCCAAAATATAAAGTGAAGGTAGAGCCAGGACCCATTCTACAGATTGCGCGGATTGCCCTCTTTTGTAAGATGAAAATTGTGTCAACGTCTTCAGACCTAAGTTATCCGTGTAGGGGCCCAAAGAAACGAGCTCGCACCTCTCACCATGTATGTATGTTTGTCCATGCATTTCACTGAAATTACATATCGAATCGAGATCAATATTTTTGTGTTGGATTGAGTATCTGTCAACTTAGGGAATAGTGCAAGTTTCATCAAAATCAGGTCTGTAGTTTTTAAGATATGTAGCATACAACCGAACCAGGCGTCCGTCACTCACTCAAGGCCACGCGTTATTTGCCTAAAGCTTCGTGTATCGCCGGCCATACAACTGAAAGTGGGCTGCCGCACGAGTGCTCGCACGTCACGGTTACTGCGCTAAGTATCAAAATGCCGAAACCACGTAATTATTGTGCAGTGGATGAGTGTCAAAGTAAAAAAATTAATGAAAATTTGTCTTTTTTCATTGCCGAGAAACGAACAAAAGTACGTTAGGTATTAAATCTTTTGTTTTTCGAATTCCCTTTTTTCGTTCCTTTACAGGTATTATAAAAGTGTTGTTTTATATAAATTAATAGTTACCTACTTATTGTAAGGACATAGGTAGATACAGTCAGCGTCAAATAATTAGTGACACTCAGCGCACGGTAATATTATTTTAATAACATTTGCCTACTTTGTGTTTCCATTTAGTTTTGTGATTGTACATATGCTTTTTTTATATAAACAAATAAAATACTTTGTGTATTGATTAGAAATTGTTCGCCTATAACTACCTATTTTACTCGTGTCAACACAAAACAGCACAATATATCCTACTCGTCTTATTAATTATGTACTTGAACTTATTTTTAATAAAAAAAATGCGTGGTTAAAGTTAAAAAAACACACCGTCCGTTGGTCATTGCAGCACAGTCGCAACTGTCTGCATATCGACTATCGAGCGCATACCGAGATCAAGGCGCGTAAGCATAGCTTACGCTTCATCCGTTTGTATGAAGTTGGAATGCTGTATAGATAATATTAACTTGCTCAGGGTATTCAAATAAATAGACGCAACCAAAAAGTCTATAATATCAGTACAAACAAAGTTTCCTTATTGTTGTCAACATTAAACCTAGTCACTCAAAAGGTCGAGACGTTTAAAATGTCATATAGATAGGTTTATACAAACCGCCATAAATATTACAGTCATCTCACCAATGCTATCCAAGCATTCTCAGTGTTAACAACAACAAAAAAACCGACTTCCAAAAAAAAACACTGCAAAGTGAAAAATAAACTTTAATTTCGGAAGTCTTTGGATCTGTATTTTAAACTAAAACATATTTGATCAACAAATAAAAAATAATTGTTTTTCTACAACATTCGTTTAATTACCATTATCATCATACGAACAACCCTAGCACATTCGCTCGATGACGCGCTCGCACGTGGGTCGCGCGGCGGGCAAAGCAATCTCAATTCTCTTTGTGCGTATTTATGGTACATTTCTGCACAGCTTGTTATGATTTTGTAGGTTATTATGATTTTGTAGGCTATTATAGCGTAGGTATTTACGCTTTTGTATTGGAGTGATGTATCTGTTACGAAGTAACTATTTAGTAATCTGTGACCGAACTCCTCAGCAACAAACAGCATTGGTATTTTGACAATCCTTTAGTTAGTTACCTTAATATAGAACTTGCTCACTTTTTAGTAAAAAGAGAGGAAAAAAATTCTTTCTTTTAAAGGAAAACACAAAAAGTGCACATTTTTGTGTTTTCCATTAGAAGTCGATTTATTTTTTGTGAATTAGTTTTTTTAGAAATTCGTACTTCAAAGATTATAAAACAATAGTAAGTTTTAATAAAGGAGTTTTAGTAAAGGATGCCATAAGCAAAATAAAACTATTTTGGAATTATTAAATGTACCATATAATTTTATTATTATACATACATACATACATTCATAAACTCACGCCTTTTTCCCATGGAGGTTGGCAGAAACTACAGAACGTCACCTGCTACGATCCTTACATACTTCTTTTGCTTCACTCACATTCATACATCTAGTCATACGTTATGAGTACTGCGCACCTGGCCTTTTTGAAGAACATCACCTGTAAGGTCTATGTATGTCTTTATAGCGCGTCCCCCCGGCGTTTCCATTCACGTCTGCCTTGTAAATACATTTCGTTAGTAGCCATTCATTCATCCTCTCAACATGGCCAAACGATCTTAACATACTCTTTTCAATTTTAGTCACTACATCTTCTTTTAAAGCACAACGTTGTCTTATTACCTCATTCCTCAACCTATCATTTAAAGTTACCCCACACATACTTCGCAAGGAGCGCATTTCTACTGCATTAATCCTACTTTAATGTCTTTTTTGCCATACCCACCCTTCACTTCCATACATAAGTGTAGGCACCAGCACGCTGTTGTGAACGGCGAGTCGAGCGAGCTTCCGGAGACATCGATTTGCTTTATTATTATTTCCTCAATAATTTATTATTCATACACAAAATAAGTTTTCCATAATTATTTGTACTGATTTATTTGGATATCATTAGGTACGATTATGGGTTTTCATAATAATAAGTGTCGTGGTGGCCCAGTGGCTAAGACCTCGCCTGTAGTGCTTGAGGTCGTAGGTTCGAATCCGGGCAAGAACCAATGTGAATTTTTCAAATTCATATGTACTTTCTAAGTTTATCTTGGACATCACAGGCAACGGTGAAGGAAAACATCGTGAGGAAACCTGGACTTATATAGTTATAATGTAAGTCTGAAATAGCCAAGTCAGAGGCCTGTGGGGATTCCCAGAGGCGGCTTAATTAACTCTGACACCAGAGGTGGCCACACCTCACACGAAAAGAAAGAAAGATGGGTTTTCAGACTTCATGAACAAAAGAATATAATAGTAAATCAAAAATATAATTTATTATCTTCATCATGATTTCATTTGCAAACTGAGTGGATCAACATTTTGACTCAAAATAATACTATAATAGGTACGGTAATCACCAATATTTTGGCTAGTCTGAAGTTGGCTACAAAAAGCTGTACAGTATAGTAAATCTCATAGTAAAACCGCAGCGCACCATGTCATGCGCATCGGCAAGCCTACGTTCAGCCCGGCCAAAATATTTCGAATTACTAAACTTAAAGTCAAAGGTTTCTTATACTGTGGGACGACGATGATACGACAATAATTTAAACTTCGTATACTAGTGTAGATGACTATTAAAATCTATTTAGACCACCAGTTACATTACCTAAAAATATTGGCCACGTAAACAAAAAGTCAGGTGTCGATACAGTGCATTGAAATATCGTGTGACGTCACGGTGTGCTACATTTTGTACTGACAAAGTGACGTCACAAGCCCCCACTCCTGAACTTTGATGCGTTTTATCTTTGTCAATTTTTATTTATTTGATGAAGCAAAAAATATGGGTCCAATTTTATTTGCTAATCTCACTGACGGTCTAAATAGAATTATCATTTTTCTACCCAGGAAACATCCCTTTAATTTTCATCCCGAATTTAATCAAATATGGATTAGTTTAATAGTTTTGTATATGGAATGGAAAAGATGTTACTAGCTTGGCTATAACCCTTAGCGGTTACCTGATAGCTCGCTGCGGTTCCACTTATAGCATATCGAAAAGAAAGATTTTGGTTGCACATGGACGCTATGCGTTGCAATTCTACCGATCTGGAGGGCTACCATAAGCTCTTAGAGCAAGATTATTTCCACTGTGCGCAAGGGACAGATGTTTTCAGTCATAAACATTTGTGTTCCACGCGCTATGGAAATAACCTGGCTCTAAGAGTTCATGGTAACATCCTGCACTAGATTTATTTTTAAAACATGTGCGCGATGTTACCTATTAATACATTTTAAAATACGCTACGCTATCAGGAAGATCACTTAGTCGTGCCATTTCTACTACTTAATTTGATTTAAAAAAGAAAAGATATTGATGCTAACATTTATTTTATCGTTTCAAATAACTCCTTTGCACCTGAATTACTACTTTTAACAATTCACGGTCGTATTATCGTCTCCACCTTGTAACTTCTTATTTAAAGTCTGATGAGTTGTTTTTTAATATATATTATTATTTTCTATACTTCAAGGTTTTAGTTCAGCTGAATAAACATCGACCAGGAATTTCTTGTATTTTTCGATATTTGCTGAGTAGACTACTCTTGCGTTAGGATTTGTCGATGAGAAGTCATTTGTGTTAATACCTCGTTGAGCACCTGCAATTAAAAAAAGCGAAGACTTATTAGTCAAGTGGGTTTTTAAACAGTTATAAGGTAGGTATGATAAACGTCCTGGAGGCCGCAGTCCAATCAGAAGGTCAGACCAAGGATGGATTACGGCCCATTCCCTCTCATAGAGAGGAGGCCTGTGTTCCAGCAGTAGGAACATTAAAAGGCTGATGATGATGAACTCTGCCCAATTACTGAGTAACCCAATACCCCTTGGTGTGACTGGTTATCAGAATTTCGGCCTTTTGATTACATCTACAAATGACAACGGGGATCAACAACAGTTTCACGTGCTTTTCTAGGCAAGGTGGGGTCCTTTGATTGACTAGTATAGCATAGAATATACTATATTGTACACCATAAAAGTTACACATCACTTTTATAAGAAAACTTAAAAATACGGATACAAAGGCGGTCTTATCGCTGACAGCGATATATACCAGACAACCTTCGGATCGACTCAAAGAACTTAGAATGAAAAAGGGGATAGTCTGATGTGTACTGCTATCTATTACATTAAAACATAAATATATACAAAACTGTAGTGCTATATTAAATACTATCCATAAAACCATATATAAATATATATACACTTAATTATACTTACATAATTATATACTTTTATACATACATAATATTATATATGTGTTAACAAATTCAAAGAGGAAAAAAACTATAGCTATTTTCATAAAAAAACTGAGTTCACTTCTTACCTTCCAAAAGAATATCGTTGCTAGTATTTCTGAACTCGTCAACTAAATCTTTATCTAGTGCTATGGCTGTTACGGCCGGGTCCAGTTGGGTCCAATATGGCTCTTTTGGGAGCGATATCTGTTCAAAACTGTTCAGTGCTTGCATTAGTGGAGTCTGAATTGTTCCTAAGACATTTTTACGCCAGTCCTGTAATAAATTTGAAATTACTGCATTATTTCGTTATTGGTCCACTACAGTTTTGTAGAATTGAATCAGAATTATTTTGGGAAAAATATTTAATAGTAATATCTTTATTACTGCACTATTTTGAAAAATATCAGTAACTTAAGTAGCTAGGTTGAAAGCATAAAGTAAAATGTTTTGGTGGTCACTGTTTGAGACGGCATTGAAACTTTTAAAAATTTACACACAAACCAAGCGTGGCAGTGAGTGTCATCATTTAGTCATAGAAATTGACGGCTTTGACAGGCAAGACTTGTGCTCAGGACACTTTGTGGAGACACGAATATTTTTTGTGATAGCGTATCTAATTTCTGCCCGGAAGGTAATTCCGTGTCATGTGGTTTAAACATTAAAAAGCCTTGAAACGAACTGTCACATGGTCTTGAAAAAAATATAAACCTTTTTTATTAATCATAGCATTTTATGACATTCAAGTGGCATTCCCTTCAATATACAACCTAAAGGTCAGCCGCACACCGAATGTAGACAGGATGCGACACTGCAAGAACATTTTAAAATAATAAAGTATCGTACTTTACACTTATTAGTTTATTTCATATTCCAGTAAGAGAATTCGAATACATTCCATATTCAACCCTAATACGCTCACTGAAATGTTTGTGTACTTGTTTGTGTAGTAAATAAAATGCCGTATTAATTCTATCTGGAAAAGTGCGATGCGTCTCTATATAAACTGACCCGAAGAAGGTAAAACAAAATCTAGGTCGACTATACACAGTAGATCCCCATGAGGTAAACTTACTAGAGGAATGCTTAACGTGCTGTACACCTGTGAGAACGGTACAAACGTCACTTTGTCTACGTAGGAACTATTTGCTACGATATGGTAAGCTTCTGGGTCCATTTGTGCGTTAAATTCTGGGTCTGGGTGTTCATCACCTGTAGGAAATAGAAGAATATAAATCATAATTATCAGCCTTTTAATGTTTTTACTCCTGAGACACAGGCCTTCTCTCTATGAGGGGAAATGGGTATTAACTCACCACTTGGGCGCAATGCGCATTAAAATATACGCAATTACGGAGCGGTTAAGCTGTAGGTCGCGAAAGGATCATTTCACGAAAGATACATTTTGCGACTGGGGGACATTTTGCGAAAGGGACATTCTTCGACGAAGCCATTTATAAATCTTTGAAAGTCGTTACAGGTAGTCAGAAACCTGACAATCTGACGACGCATTATACCAAGGGGTCTTGTTTAACCCACTTAAGGGATGCTAGTTAGTCAGTTAACGCAATCCCTTTATCTAAAATTCTGGTACACAGGTGCAATTAGACTGGAAGCCGACTCCAATATAGTAGAACAAGTGCCCCGACCAAAACTATGTCCCATCGTTTTACGTGAAAAACGTATAAAATCGATAGATTTGGTTATTCTGATTTAAAAATACTAATTTAAAAAAATTCCGCGTCACGTGTGACCTGACCGCATTTTCAAATTCTTATGTCAAAAGAAGTTACGGATGTGTTCAATAGCAATCAGATTAAATAAATAGCAATCAGAATTTACAGAATGTACGAGTAGTTCAACAATATATTTTAGATACAGATTACACAATTTTCAGACACCATTAGCGTCACACGTATCTTTTCTTTTTTTTTGGGTGTGAAATCATTCAATGACTTCTCCCGCTCTGGGTGAAGCGGGAGGGCGTGTCAGACTTTTACTGACTAAAACCCACCCGTGTTCCTTCAGTTGCTTTTGCCAGGGCCGCGGTAACTCTCTTTCGAATTTATCCGCGACCCAGGAGATCATTTGAGAAAATATTAAATGAGGCATAAAAATCTCTCAGCAAACCGTCTGAAAATTATTTTTTCAAGTGAACATCGCATCGGTCATTTGATGAGAACAAATCATTCATCAAAAACAAATTGAGAGCATTTTATGTGTTGAAACCTTTTTGAATACGTTGAAAATTTTAAAATTCGTATTAATAATTTTGGTCGAGTGCTTTCGTATACCTATAGTTGGGCAAAGGCTTGACCAGGAGATAAAACGTTCAGTCAAACCAAAACCTGCATGAAATTTTAGAGACTAGGTTTTACTGGCATCTGAGCATGAAAAAGAGCAGGGGCACATAATTTTATAAATCTTTAAAATTAGTCAACTATTAATTCGGCCAGGAACCAAAGGTTAAGGTTGAGGTCCAAAATGTAATTAGAAAATAAAGATCTCAAATTTAGATAGGTAGAAGTTGGGCTTATATTCGAACTTACTTTGAATATGGCCAGCACCAACATATAAGTGGGCCAGTCTTCCAATAAACTCGGGGTCCATTCTTGCTGCCAAAGCTATATTCGTTACAGGACCAATTGCAACGACGATTAGTTCACCTGAAATAAAAACAAATTTAATAATTCGCTTTTTCAAACTTCTATAGCAACAAACTTCGTTCCAGTGGCCTTTCATACAGATACCGTGCATTAATCCTTGATAAAAACTAGCTTATGGTATCCAAATATAGTAAGTAGCGTTCGATATCAGTGAAAGAATTTTCTCATTCAGTTCGGATTTGCTAGAGATTTTTTACCTCATACAAACAAAAGTTTTTTCTACGTCGTACTTGAATGAGAAGAAACAAAAATTTCAAATTAACATATTTTGGCTTTGGATTAGTGAGAGCAATAGGGCTCCGTTGGAACCTATGGATATGCGGAACCCATAAAAGCGTAGCAGAGTCTGAGATTTTTATTGTAATTCTCCGTTACTCCAAAGACCTTACCTTCATATTTTCTAGAAAGTTTTAGAAGTGCGACTGCAGCCGGTGCATCCTGCAGCTCAATTGGTGCTGGAGGAGTATAGCCATGATCTCCCAGTCCATCATAGCCGTAATAGTAATCAGACAAGATTCCTGATATCAGACTTCGATGGGCACCGGAGTATATCGGTACCTGAAATATATCTGAGATATTACCAGACTTTCCCTAGTCTCGTCATCGAAACCAAAAGGAGTGAAAAGGGAGATTTTACCATTTATTTTATTATGTGGCACATCGTACACCCGTATCCATAATTACCAGTCTATACGTAATCATCATTTCTCTTAGATAGAAGTCTCTTTGCCTACAGATAAGCGACAAGCATTATTCTGCATGCTTACTTGTTACTTAAAAGCAATTCCTCTTTATACCGTAACCATATGCTACTGGTTTCATCTCAAGTCAGTGAGATATGAAAGCTATATGTTTGATTCATTTGGGGTTGAAACATTAGGTCCATGAGGTCCGAGTGCTCATTGAGTGTTTCGAGATATAAGTAAACGGTTAGTCGATTCTTCACGTGACCAGAGGGTTGGGCTTTTCTTCGGCCAAAGAAACAGCATTGCTATCCAACGTGGCAATGCTGCCAGTGCTTCAGTGCCTAGAAGGCACGTTCCCGTTGATATCGATATGGACGAATATTTTGATGACCAATGAGCCCTCCTCTTTTTATACGCGTTTGTATATAAGTATGTTATGGGTATATTTTAACTATGCAATGGGGCTAATTAAATTCGAATTACAAGTAAAAAGGTTTAAGAGAGAATATCGTGCGTACAATAAGAAAGCAGACGGCAGAATGGTTTGACACATCAAATATTTAAAGCATAAAATAACTAACAAACGCCTACAAAAACATAAGGCGTAGATCAATCGATGGGTGCATTTAGTATTCGATAAACATGAAGCGCTTGCGCCGTAACATTATTTTTTAGTTAATCATTTTATTTTTGTTGCAATTGCCATAAATAAACTTATTGTTAGTGAAAAATAAATGATTGTCTATACTCTTAAAACATTTTGTGCTTACTTGGCTCCAAACCATATTGTATGATTTCTTATACCTTATTTTTTAACCGACTTCCATAATAGATTAGAATGCCGTACTAGGGCAAAGGCCTCCCTCATATTTTTCCAGTCACTCTTTTACAGTATCACTGTGGTGGTGCACTCTCCACCACTCTCTGGGTCGGCCTCGGCGACGCTAGCCATCCTTTGGCAAGAGTATATTGCATTTAGAAATTTGCGAATTCGATCAGAAAATACTTGCCTGTTCACACCTTACCCCCGTTATATAGCTTCTTGGGAAAAAGACCAGGATGTATGGGTTTTTTACCTCACTAAAACCACCCCAGTTATCATAAGCACGTGGAAGGGGTTACCCCGTTACCTCTTAAAAGACTACCATGGAACCACCTCTGTGCAACGCTTGCTAGAGCACATCCTTGGGGAGATTAAATAAGTGCCTTCCCTGAACCTCAATATGCACGGCAGCACGTGATCACTGTACCACCGTCTTTACTGGAGTCACTTGGTGGGCGGACAGATTCCCCAATCTGAACGCCGGGGACCCCAAAGTTCCACTTGCCTATAATGCAGGCGGGATTTCAGCGTTTTAGACATCGTCTACGCCTACTTCTTCGAGCGGGATCGGCCCTCTTACGATTTCGCTCGGCGGCCGGACTGGACTATCTTTATCTTCTAGACCATCACGGTCTCAGACAAGGAGGCCATTTCTCTCCAACACCTTACCCCCCTAAGAGCAGAATCTATCCGATAGATAAAGGTGCTTATTGATTAGATAATGCCTGCAGATAAAAGTACTTACATTTTGTCTGTCACACAAAGCCAGTATTCGATCGCTATTGATTATTGCTTGAGACAAGTTCACATTGCCAAATGTTGCTGTCAAGGCAACTAGATTTGGGCTGAAAGATAAAAGGTACATTAATTTTACGTTTCTAATTGTTATTCTAGTACGGAATAGATTTGTAACCCTACTTGCAATTTATCCTACTTAAATAATGTATTTAATAATGTATGTCCTTATATGATGGATAATCAACCAAGGTGCTATTGGCCAAATAATTACAGCCACACAGGTCGATCTTCAAGGTTAAGCAATGCTTGTCGAGGTTGGTCCGTGGATGGGTGACCATCTTTACGTAGCGAGATTCCTACACGCCACAGAAAGCACGTTAAGTCGTTGGTCCCAGCTGTCATTTGAAGCTCTTTGATAGTCGTTACGGGTAGCCAGAAGCCAGAAATCTTACACCCGTCTTGCCAAGGGTTGTGGAGGTCAGATAGACAGTCGCTCCATGTAAAATACTGGTACTCAGCTGAATCTGGTTAGGCTGGATGCCGACCCCAACATAATTGCGAAAAGGCTAGGTAGTTTGATGATTAATCAACCACAAAACGTATTTTACTCCCAGGTAAATAGGTTACTTTTTATCCCGGTAGCACATATGTATTATCCTTTGGAATAACTTCGCAAGACCTGTATAGGTACAACTAATAAATCCCCGTCACGAGAAACTATACATTTTGTAAAATAAAGAACATCTAATAAGTTACGTATTAACAATTCGACAATTCAATCAACAATTAATAATCCGAAATGCAATCAACTCAAATACGTGTAAAACGAAACTAACGAGCAAATCCATTTGGCCGGGTTATATTTTAGCGCTGTCGTCTAATGTTTTATGGTACTGGAATGCATCTGACTCATGGAACGTTCCAGTATTTTAGGCATTTACTGGTTTGCGGAAAAGACATTCGTTTGACGTACCTACCTACCTTATGAGAACAATGCCTTAGAAATCTTCAGTGGAAATTCATGTAGGTAAATCTTTACTTGGTTTATTGATGTTTAAATTGTTAGTTTTAAGATTGATAACTTTAGCTAATTAAATAAGATATGAAACTTATCCACTAAGTAGGTACGCATTAAGGAGAATATAAGATTTTAAGTAAAATACAAAGTTTTTACTAACATTTTGTTCATGCAAAATGTTGCCAGGACGAGTACCTACATATGGCTCGCACTGTCAAAAAGTTATCAGATCTCATGTAGAGCCAAGCTTCTAACTCTACACGCCCTAACTTCACAAAGTCTACACCTTAGTCAAAAATGTGGCTTGGCCGTTTCGCTACCTTCACATGGGCGTATGGTGAAAATTTTAGTCACTGTTAATTACTTTTATAGTTCTTGTAGTAACGAAACATGATAACGAGGAGTTGCGCATACGAAATACGTGAAACCTATAAGTGACGACTTTTATTAACGAGACCTGTATTTACTATCGTCCATTCGTCACAGTTACAAAATTAAAACTAGCGCTGTGTCTGAAGCTTGTAGAAAAATTGTCATCGTCAAAAAATTACAAAAAATCATTCTCCATTTGAAAGGTCCCCTTATTCAATATTGTTATAGACTAACAATTATTATGATCCATGCAAAGCAGAAACGGGGCACCAGTTAAATAATAAAATCGAAGGAAGCATGTATGGTAACTCACCCGCCAAAGTATTTCTCATAAAGCAAGCTGAGAGTGATCGCGAAGGCATCATCAGCTCCTCCATCGTGGTCTATCACCAACTTCTTTCTACTTTCTACTGGAGTGGCTTCAGGACTGAAAATTTAAAATATAAGTAAGTTTAGAAAATAAAGCTTATTCACTGAGAGAAAGGTAGGTAATGTAGAATTTTCAAAGATTTTGAAAATATAAATACCATGATGTTACAGAAATAAAAGTCAAAATAGCCAGTGGTAGATTTTCTATGACTCATCCAAAGCCAATAATATATTATAATATTTCAATTATATTACAAATAACATTGGTTCTACATGATATCTACATACTTTCGAGAGATCTATTAAAGTAAAAATATAAAATAATGAAGGCTTGATATTATCAGCTTTTCTGTACATACTCGTACCTACCTACACACATCTAAGTCTTAATAAATTCACATCTTTCATTAAACGTAAGTTGTGCCAGAAAGCTTTTTATACAACAAAAGATTACATTGAGGACAAAAAGGCTTGGGATTGAGCTGCTCCAATTAATTTTGTTGTTTTATTATATTTTGCACTATGCATTTTGTTATTATAAATATATTTTTATTTTTTGGTTTTCTTGCAATGACAAGAATATTTACTTTTTAAAGTATTATATTATTTTATTTTAATTATTGTGAATGTGAAGACTATGTGTTTTTTTTTTTATTTTTTTTTAATTTAAATTTATCTTAGTTTTTAATCATGGTCTGGCAGTTTGAGTAGTATAAGCGGCCTACCCGACTGTCCTTTCTTTGGTATTGTTCGTCGAATCGTTGAGCTCCTTAAATTCTGAGTTGAGCTGCTCGGTCCACTCAATCTGGCTGGTTCTTTCCTCAAAAGACCATTTCAGACATCAGTCTACATGGTCTTCACATGATCTAATCAAGATTTTGTCTGGACTTTAAAAGAGACTGTGACCTCTGAGTTTGTTACGGCCTTTCTTCTCAGAGTAGTCAGATAGGAAACGCCGACCTCATCTAGTTTTAAAAATATGTTCGACATGTAAAAGTGTTTGTACAAACCAACTTACAGAAATAAAATCATTTATCATTTATTTACACAAATTTTCGCATACAAATTATGCGAAAATTTCAAAGTGAAAACGGAACAACCTATTGATTTTGTTAATAAACATAATTTATAACTAGTTTAAGAAGACTAACTGCATTCATCAAAATAAATTAATTTTTTAACCCTTTTTATGAAAGAAAAAAGAAAACTACCAAATGAGGAAAGAATACCTGTAAAAGGCGTGTTTTCTGTTCTGAGAAGAACACCACAACACACAGACTATAATAATAACATTGCTTTCGTCATTTGTGGAAGTCGCATATCACAATCAATGACCAAGTCCTTTTATTTCGACAGTACAATAACATTAATTGTATTATTTACGTTGCCATGCAGGCAAATTATTTAAACATAGATAGAAAATAATAAAGAAGCAAGAAATTGTTCTTTTTGCTACAATTCTATTAAAATAAGTGAGAAAGTATTTTTAAATCTTACCCGAAAAAAAAATATACCAGAACGATACAAAAAAAATGTTTGTGTTCCATAATGGAACTGGTATAGATGACTGATGCGAAATGAAATGTATATTGTTTTTATAAATCCGCTACAGATAAATAAGTAACGTGGGGTACTGATATCTATTAAAATTATTATTAGAAATTTATGTTTTCTTATCACGATGATTTTGCTTGGAAAAATGAGCTATTATCTTAGATGGAAGAGAAATCTAACGATAAAGTTAATGCATAATATGTCATCCTTAAACGAAGCTATCTAGAAGATAGTATTGTGTTACATCCTTATCCTTACATAGTATAAAACAAAGTCGCTTCCCGCTGTCTGTCCCTATGTATGCTTACATCTTTAAAACTACGCAACGGATTTTGATGCGGTTTTTTTAATAGATTGAGTGATTCAAGAGAAAGGTTTATATGTATAACACACGCCGGTGAAGCCTCTGGCAGAAGTTAGTAATAATAATATAAGACTGTACCACTACCAAGGCAATGGACTCTTCTCATAAAGATAAGGCACGAGCATTAACCACCATAATTGCACAATGCGGGTTGGTGATTTTAAACTTATATCTATACTTACAATATTATAAATGCGAAAGTAACTCTCTCTCTCTCTCCGATTATCTATAGTGCCTAGAATGTGTGTCATGAAGAAACTTAAAGCATTCTTTGAGATAAGAGAGGTTATAGGTACTAAGCAGAATACTGTAGAGTAAATTTAAAATATGGGCGTTCCGGCGAAGGTGGATTGAAAGCCAATTGAGCTTAGTTCTTAATTCAGAAACATGGTTATTTGCGTAAACCAAATATGAATCTAATACAAAAGTTTAAGAAACACGAGAGGTGAGGTCTTAACCAGTGGGCCACCATGACCATAATATATTATAATAAAAATAAAAATTCTGATCTATGGATATAATTATTCAGGAAAATAATACTTTGAAAAAAGTAAGTAGTTTTAAATAAAGATTATTTGCCTCGCAAGCAAGATTGACACCGATTATAATGTTTATCTATTTAAATAAAAGAAGAAACTGACTGACTGACTGACTGATCGATCAACGCACAGCCAAAATCACAGGGCATTATTATTTTTTTTTTTTGCTTGGGGAAATACTCATGCATACTGCACTACCACGGGGAGATAATGCAGTTATGTGGGACTATAACCCACTAAAACTCCACGGTGTCCTCCTGTGCCGCTTATGGCGGGAACACGGGCACGCGTTAGCACTCACCGCGAACCCGCCGCGGCTGTCCGTCTACGGACCCTCCTCGGGGGAGTAACCTCCATCACCGGCGCACCAGAACACACAGTACGCCGTGACCATCCCAGGGACCAAATCAGCACATGAGCGCCAGACGACCCCGTGTATGGCACCCTTGGTCCCCCTGTGACAGGTCAAGGTCAATGGCCCTGCCACCTACCATTTATCGGCCGCAGGGGATAGGGAGAGCGGCTAACGCAATACCGACACTCCTCCTCCCCTGCGGCCACACCACGTCCGCCATCAGACGGTGGCTACCCCGTCCTGGCCGCGGTAGGTAGGGAGAGCGGCGCACCGCAATACCGGCACTCTTCTCCCGCCGCGGCCTCCAACCCTCAGCCGCGACATCGTATGGGACCTGGGAATCTCGGCGACGACGTCGCGGCCCACCTCAGTTGCGATGTCGCCTGCACCGCAACCTACCAGTTGGCCTCTACGTCGTCGGCTTAATCGGCAAAAGCCCTGACGAGCGGCCCTCTTCGCTTCACCGTGGGTGACCAAGCCACGGTTACTGAGCCCCCCCGCCTCGAAAATGCGAGAACCCACCGGGGGGGAAAATCACTGGGCCTAGAAGCATGAAATTTGGCAGATTAAGTGAGCACCAAGATTTAATTTTGGAAATTCCTCCCGTAAGGGGGTAAAAGGGGGTTGAAAGTTTGTATGTCAAATCTAATTCCTTCGGTAAAATTCTTAAAACTTGGCACAAATAGTAATCTAAGTAAATAATAAAGGTTGTTATTATTGGTTTTCCAAAAAAAAACTACCCCCTAAAGATGATTTTGGGGGTCTTGAAGTTTGTATGGAATAATCTTTTTTCTTGGGTTAATAAACTTGAAACTTGGCACAAATACTATCTTATCTTATCTTGTGGAGGGGCCGAGAAATAACTCGGACACTTCGACCCATTGGGATCTATTGTGGTCCCCTAGATACCTTACTCCTCCCCAATCTCGTTGAAAACTCTTTTCATGAATTTTACAACGAGACTGAGAGATATGAGCCTATAGTCTTCTGGTCTTGGATATCCAACCCCTAAGAGACTCATTCGCTTACCAGCCAGTGCATCGCATGTGCAAAGAAGGTGCTCCATGCGTTCCGTATGTTCCCCACACAACCTGCACATGGGTGTCGCGGTTAGACCCATCTTCATGAGCATGTCGTTGGTTCCAAAGTGCCCAGTAAAGGCCCCAAGCAGGTAGCGGATTTGCCCCCTGCTCATGTTCCAAATGCATTCCCGGGCTTTGAACGTAGAGCCTAGGAATTTCTTGGAGTGTTGTAGACCGGTGCTAGATTGCCAGTGAGTTCGCTGTCTGTGATCTGCAAACTCCCTAAATGCGGCTTTTACGAGGCACGTCGAGATGCCTACACATGGTTCTGGACCCACAAAGTCATTTGCTGAGCCCTCTCTTGCCAGTTCATCTGCCATTTCGTTACCATGGATTCCTTTGTGCCCAGGGACCCACATCAGTCTTACCCTGTTGTGCTTCCCAAGCCTGTTTAGGGTTTGGACAGCATCCAGAATAAGTCCGGAGTCCACTTTGTAGGATGCCATGGCTTTGATTGCAGCCTGACTGTCACTAAGAATATATATGGATTTACCTCTGGTTCCTCTATCTTTATTCTCTTGAGCACAGGTTATTATGGCATAAGTTTCCGCTTGGAATACAGTTGCCATTTTCCTTAGGCTTTTGCTACGTTTGTAACCTTTTGCGTATATTGCCCGCCCCTGTACCTGATTCCATTTTGGATCCATCAGTGTACCACACCAGAATGTCTTGTTCTGGTGGATCGATTCCCTTCGTCCAGTCCTCTATTGTAGGGATTTGGACCTTGAAAGACCTTTCAAACACAAACATAGTTTGCATTTTATCGGATAACATGCTTGTTACCCGATCCAGGCCTTCATTCCCGTCAAACTTTGTATGGTTGGTCCTTGGCTTAGAGGCATCCCATAGTCCAGCCAAAGCACGTCGATGTAATGTCTTCCTTGCCTCGAATTAAACCATCATATGCAGAGGAGGGATATTGAGGTATCTCTCAATCGCTGCAGTAGGTGTTGTCCTGAAAGCACCCGTGATGCCTAGACACACTGTTCTTTGTAATCTGGTGAGTGGCGCTTTGCACGAGGCAAGCTTTGTTCTGGGCCACCACACTATTCTGCCGTAAGTGATAATAGGTATTATCATTGTCCGGTACAGCCATCGTATCACTTTGGGCTTTAACCCCCAAGTTTTACCGTAGGTGGAACGACACATGCCGAACACTCGTAGGGCTTTCGTCGTAATATTTTCCAAATGAGTTTTCCACCTGAGTTCTCTATCAAGCGTTACACCCAGATATTTTACTTCGGTAGACCAGGGCAGCTTTATTTCATTGAGGGAGAGCTCTCCTAGGTTTCTTAATTGTCTCTTCCTCGTGAATGGAACAATGACTGCTTTGCTTGGGTTGATAGAGAGGTGGTTCTTTGTACACCATTCCTCTGTCATCCTCAATGCCTGTTGTAATAATCCAGAGACTATGGTCGGGAATTTACCATTAACCATTATAGCTATGTCATCTGCATAGCCTACTGTGTAGAATGGTCCAGTATTGAGCTTGGTAAGTAGCGAGTCTACTACCAAGCACCACAATAATGGTGACAGGACTCCACCCTGCGGACAACCTCTTGTTGTTTTTGCACTAAGTCTGTCTCCCATTAGTTCCGATCTGACTATTCTGCTTCTCATCAGCATATAGTCAATCCAGTTGCACGTGGTATCATTGATGCCATGTTCCTTTGCTGCGATGCGTATGGACTCAAATGTTGTCTTGTCGAAGGCTCCCACTATGTCGAGGAAAGCTCCGACACAGATCTCTTGTCCCTCTAGCGCAGCCTCAGCTCGACTCGCAACATAGTGGCACAAATACTAACCTAAATAAATAATAAAGTTTGTTATCATTAGTTTTTCGAAGTAACCTCCAAAAAATTATTTAGGGGGGTGTTAAAGTTATTTCGTAGTATTTCATTTCTTGAGTTAACCGTCTGCGACTGACGTGCCGTTATTATTACTATTTCACTGACGTGGTAGTATACTAGTAGATACCACTTTGACTGGTCATAAGTTAATAATTACTTTTTAATTCCTAATGGTATGATGTTTTTTTACTAACTTAAAGTATATATTATTATTTTAATTTAATACAAGTTTTAAAATAATAAGCATTGTCCACTTAACATAATTTATTTACGGTAATATATAATTTATGTTAATAAATCAGTCCTGAATGTTTTTTTATCTGGTCAAAAAAAAAAAAAAAACTAGTCAACTATATGACTTTTCTTGAGAATGTTTATTATTATTTATCAAAGACAACACTTATAACAATCAGACTTGAAAATTTGGACACTATTTATTGGTTCAATTAAGAGTTAATAGCCCTCAAAGTTTTTTTTTTTTTTTTGTCAATCCTCACACAATGGCTTTGAGCATTTGAGACAAATCGGCTTTAGATCATAGCAACAGTATCTTGTTACTTTTTATTTTATTTGGGATTATATGACATAACTTCCTTCCACTTTTTGGAAGAGATCGGGTTTTTGGAGGTGGAGGGCAGAGATCCTTACCCAAAACTCGACTAATAGTCATACACAGTTCTCTAGGCAATCTATCGTTGTGTACTCGAGTTTTCAAGTGATTCAGCACTAAATCTCTTCCTAATTTCAATTTATGAAAAATAACTTCAATTTCGGCAGTCGGTGTCAAAAAGCGTATAAACGAAAACAAGAACACCGACTTCCGAAATTGAAGTTATTTTTCACTTTGTAGTGATTTTATTTGGAAGTCAGTTGTACTTTTTGTAAAAAGTATTATTTTTTATTTACAGGAAGGTTACATTATTATTAGCACACACGCAAAGTTTCAATATGCAACGACGCACAGTTTTTGAGAAAAAATATTGAAAATTAATTATTTTTGCAATATTTAGGTGAATCCCTACCACAGATTATATAGAATTCTGGCCTTTGAACGTTTCGTTTTACCTACGGTTAAGTTGTGATACGATCGATAACATTGTATTTTATATAAATTTATTAATTATTATTTAATTTGTTTTATTTTAACAGTACCTATTAGGGCAGATAACAAATGAAATAGGTCAGGTTCAACTAATGTGTAACTTTTTTTAATGCTGTGGTACAAATTAAAAAGTTAGAATTAAAAAAAAACAATTTTTTTTTTGCCTGATAAGAAACACCTGGATACCCTGGGAGTATCAATAACCTAGCTGACAGAAAGGAGAAAGCGCAGTATAGCGCGAGCGACGACATTTTTGACAGAAAACAAGAGACAATTAAAAATGCGAGGGAAGCGAGCGCGAGCGTGACCAAAAAGGGGTTATATAGTTTTAAGAAGAGTAACCTAAAATTGATTATTATTTAAGTCAAATAACGAATCGTGCCAAACCAATTAATCTTCGATATCTACGATAACCCATTTTTATTGCTTTAATAATAGCTTATTTTTGCCACCTTCACTAACTGCACATAAGAAAGTCATCTGTAGCATAAAATACAAAATCACGCGATTCACGCGAACAAAGTCGTGGGCGGATTGCCAGTGTGTATGTAAATTAAAAAAAATCTTTTAAACAAGCATTTTAGCAAAACGTGCATTGTCATCCAGACCAAACGTGTACGAAAAATTTCAACTCAATCGGTTGAGGATAACGATTTTTAAGTTTAGTTGCAAGGTATGACCCATACATACTAAAAAACTAATAAGGCTTGTTAATCAAAAGCTTATATAAAACGAATTATATTTAGAAACCAACATGACATTTCGAACGTCATAAATTATTATGTAAAAATATGTAATAATGATCCATCGAGATGCAAACTAATTTCACGATCAAAACTTGTTCCGTTACTACCTAAAACCATTTATTATTATCAAGGTTAGTAACTACGAGTTAGATAATAAATTTTTGTGAATCTCGAGTGTGATCAATATTTTTTTATCTTACTCAAGTGTCCACTTACTAGATGTTGGTATAATAATCAGCTCTTGGCAGATAGATAAGATGAACAAGAATGTAGGTATGTTCAACCACACCATACATTATTTATTATTTATTATATACTTTATTGTACACCACTTAAATAATTACAGAACAAAACATTTATAAAGATAAGTGTACAATGGGCGGTCTTATCGCACAGGGCAATCTCTTACAGACAACCTTTGGATGGACTGAACGAGAGGAGGTAGACATAGGGTTGTCAGTGTACAAAAACTATCATGAAATAATATAACTTAGACATTACATAAAATACATACATACAAATAAAATAATATACTAATAAATATCAAATACAGAACAGAGAAAGGAGAAGAATAGTTACAGAGAAAGGAAATGATCCTTCAACATTTTCTTGAATGTCGGCAATGTTTGCGCACGCCTTACCTCAATAGGTAATGCATTCCACAAACGAGCTGCTTGAACCGTGAAAGATTTGTCGAAGAAGGATGTGGAATGCATACGAATGCTTAATTTCAGGTTTTCCGATGATCTCAAGGACCGAGAATGTGTGTGATCAGAGGAACTGAAAACGTTCTTTAAGATAAAAAGGACTAGAAGGATTAAAGAGCACATTATATAGCAAAGAAAGTACATTACAATACATTACTTATATTTCTATCAGGAGATTATATCTGGCAATGGCCATCTGCCCAATGAATTAAAAATCACCTGTACAAGCATTATGACGGTGACGTCACATCACAAAAATTTACGAAATCATCCGAAGTTAAGGAAATGCTCGAAGTTTTTGCATATTGACGTCATATGGCTGTTATGTGTCGTCTCGTCACTGTTAAATTCTGTTAAATATAAATTGTCAATTTAAACGTGTAGTCCAGTGTGACTTGTCGTTCTGTCCAAGTTGCTGACAGAAAAACAGTAAAAATTTATACAGGTTCCATTTTTAGTACGTGGTTTCGTAGCCAGATTAAAAGAAAATGATAGATATCTATAGACAATTCCAAAAACGAAGTGACTTAAAGGTACTTACTTTTTATAATAGAATATGAATACTATCGCCATTCCTACTACTACAATCAACGCTATTAGAGGGACAGCGATGTACACCGCAAGTTTCTTCGCTGCCACCATGATCTCTCCTTATTTCTGCAGTTACTGAGTGAAAGCAACCTTACGGTGAATATGGCAGTGTTTGTTCAGCACCAGAAACTGAAAATACTTATTAATTAGACACGTAGGTATCAAAACCATGATTTTTAATTTACGAAGATGCGAATACAACATGGTAAACGCTGAAATTCACCAATAAAAAAAACATTTAGTTTCAGACGTAGTCTCATAAACATTAAATTACTCACGCCTTTTTCCCATGGGGGTAGGCAGAAACTACAGAACGCCACCTGCTACGATCCTTACATACTTCTTTTGCTTCACTCACATTCATATATCTAGTCATACACACACGCCGGTTATAAGTACTGCGCACCTGGCCTTTTTGAAGAACATCGCCTATAAGGTCTATGTATGTCTTTCTAGGGCGTCCCCTCACGGCGTTTCCATTCACATCTGCCTTGTAAATACATTTCGTTAGTAACCTTTCATTCATCCTCTCAACATGGCCAAACCATCTTAACATGCTCTTTTCAATTTTAGTCACTACATCTTCTATTAAACCACAACGTTGTCTTATTACCTCATTCCTCAACCTATCATTTAGAGTTACACCACACATACTTCGCAAGGAGCGCATTTCTACTGCATTAATCCTACGTTAATGTCTTTTTTGCCATATCCACCTTTCACTTCCATACATAAGTGTAGGCACCAGCACGCTGCTGTGAACGGCGAGTCGAGCTTCCGGAGACATCGACTTGCCGGTCACAACCGCATGCATAGCACCATTCACTTTATTCCCTGCATTCACTCTCCTTTCCACATCCTCTTCAATATTTCCATCCTTCCCAGATATACAAACTCTTTCACTTTACCGCGGCCCTGACTCAAGCAACTGAAGGAACACGGGTGGGTTTTAGTCAGTAAAAGTCTGACACGAAGAGCGGGAGACGTCATTGGATGATTTCGCACCCAAAAAAAAAAGAAAGATATACAAACTCTTTCACTTGCTCCACACTCTTATCGTTTATTTTCACTTCACACTTCGATACATCGTCTTCTCTTTCAAACACCATTACCTTAGTCTTGTTCACATTTATACTCATAACTTTTAACTTAAAAGCTTCATTCATCACAGTCACCATGTCTTGCAACTGTTCTGCTGACGATGCAAGTAGAACTTGATCATCTGCATAGAGAAGGCATTTGACAGGCAACTCATTCACCCTCAATCCGCACTCATGCTCTTTCAGACCTATCAGACAACTATCCATCTACTAGTTGAACAGCCACGGTGACGCTACACAGCCCTGTCTAACACCCCTTGAGATGGAAAACCAGTCCGTATACGCCCCATTAATCCTAACACAAACACTGGAATCCCTATAAAGATATTTCATTGCTCGTACCAAGCGCCAGTCCACACCGTACCCGGATAGCGTCGACCACAGTTCATCCCTCCACACAATGTCATACGCCTTCTCCAAGTAAACGAAAGCACAGTAGACTTTTTTGTGTTTTGCAAGATGTTTTTCAGCTATTTACTTCAACGAGAAGATATGATCCATACATCCCATTCCCTCTCTAAATCCTGCTTGCACGTCCCATAATTGTTCATCCGTCACTTAAAAGTGACACGTCAAGTACCACTCTATTTATTAAAACTTTCGGATATTATTTGCTGACAACACTCAAAAGACTAATGCCGCGGTAGTTTTTACACTCCTGCTGTACATTAAATTAAAAATAGATAAAAACATACAATAAAATTGACACACATAGCAATTAAATTGAAATTGTCATTATTTAAATTGGCAACAACTCAATCAAAATTGTGAAAATAATACAAAAATGGTCAAAACGTTATGTAAATTTTCTTAAAATAATTTCGATGCTCGTTAAATAATATTAAAACGTCCCACCCAAACACAGTGTTCCTTCGAAATGATTAAAATAAGGATAAATTGCATAACAACTGCACAAAATTAAATAAAAACAATACGTACCTACTAATACCTACTGCCGGAATGTGAGCGTACTGTAGGTATACTCTGCGTTATCCTTAGGGAAAAACAGGCATATATTTTGGTTTATCTAAAGGTTAAGGCATCAACAAAATGAGAGAGTTTGCCAGACTATATTTTTGCATATTTTTGCCATCGCGGGTAGAATCTGAATGAGACTGGCCTAGGAACGTGGGTATTGGCACAAGAAGTGAGAGGCCTTGCCCAGCAGTAGGTGAAGTCGGGCTGTGGACGATGATGAGAAGACACCGGATTATATGTCGCAAAGACATGTAATCCGGTGTCTTCTCTATTTTCATGTGAAATTGCATATTTACCCCATTTCAGCGGCAATTTCATATAATATATTGCGGAAATATGTGGACTATTCCAGTATTGGTATGGTAACCAGAGCAACCATGTGAAATGGAATGATACCGTCTCTGAGCTTGAGGTCTGGTTGAGGCATGGGGTCTGACGTCTCGCAGGCTCTTCAACCTCGACATAGATAACCTAATAATCGCACTCAGCAGCTTGCATGTCGGATGCAGTGTTGATGGGGTCAGAATTAACAACATAAATTATGTAGATTACATGGTGCTGCTGGGTCCGTCAGCGGGTGCAATCAGGGATGTGCTTAAAACGTGTGAAGCCTGCACTTCGGCACATGGTTTAAAATATAATGTACAGAAATGTAAATACATGGTTTTTGAGGTCGGTGGCAAACGCCGTGGTAAAGGACCAGAGTTGCTGGTGAACGGGTTACCAATTACCTGGGGCATTTTCATGCCGCCGATCTCAGGGACTATGTAGACATTGAGAGGGCGCGTAAGAATAGACGCTTCACTTTGTGTAAATTATTTCATCACCACTGCTCTCAAAAACGGTGAAGGAAAACATCGTGAGGAAACCGGCATGTCCTAGAACCAAAAATTCGAAGATATGTGACATCCACCAACCCGCACTGGGCCCGCGTGGTGGATTATGGTCCTTCCCCTCTCACAGAGAAGCCTGTGTCCCAGCAGTGAGAACATTAATAGGCTGATGATGTGTGATGATGTATGACTAGACGTAGATTTGCGCGATGTACCCGGCCTAGTAAAAGTAAATACTTCTCAAGGCTTATTGCCAAAGTCTTTACACGGGCAATCTATGGGTCAATTATACTAAGAGATCGCTAGATGTCCTTCGCGTCCAATATAAAAATTCGTACAGGATGTTGTTGACAGAGGCCCGTTACTATCGCGCGTCGATGATGTTTTCTCAAGCCCGTACAGACGGTTTCTACGCGATTATATGAAAAATAACGGCGTCGCTACTGAGGAGAGTGAGGGACAGTCAAAACGGCATCCTGAAAACTGTAGCTGAGAGCTTTGGCTCTCCAATCATGCAGCAGTTTGTGAAGTGGTTGATTGTTACTAACAATAAGTAATAAGTTTTTCTATGTTACTAACACTCTATGGATTGTTGCGTCCGAAATAAAGATATTTTATTATTTATTTATATTTAATATCTAGTGATGATGCATATTTTCGCTATATTTATTATATTGTCGGTAGAACAACCTATTGCTAAGTGTTATAATAAACTCTGTAACCGAAATTTCGCGCAATTTATCCAAACAATAACAATTTTAAATTTGAAAATCTTTAATTGATAACTATACATTTAAAATACCTACCTAGCTGATTGTTTATGTTTACAAAAATGTTAAATAATGTTTCGTTTTAGTGTATTATTATCGTCTGCAAAGATTTAAAATTTTGATTGAATAATTAACTAATTGTGTGCTGATTTAGAAAAATATAAAAATTAAAACCGAGTTTCCACTTTTTTCGTTTCCTAAAACATTACTGTACTTACAAATTTTATGAAATGGTTATGAAAAAAAATAAAACCGGCCAAGTGCGAGTCAAACTCGTGCGCCGAGGGTTCCGTTCCTGCTCATTATACAGATAAAGATGTACATAATTGCCTCTAAGCATACAAAGCGTGCTTTTCGCGGTTTCTGGAAGAGCGCTTATAAATTGAGCATTCGGCCAGGCTTGCCTGTTAGTGTGAATGGTGTGAGTAATGTAAAGCATATTGCAAACCTTTTTAGACAAGTAAAATTTCAAAATTTTAAAAACCCCTTGACACATTTATCTTGCGAAAACATCCCGATTCAAACAGTAAAAGACCCATAACTTTTGAACGGCTGAACCGATTTTATTCAAACATAGCTAAGAACACTCTCGACACAATCACCTTTCAATAAAAAAAAACTAAATCAAAATAAATTGAACATCTTGCATGCCTACTGTATGTGAACTCATGTTTGGACAAATAAATTATCTTTATCTTTAAAATCGGTTCATCCGTTGAGGCGCTATGATGCCACAGACAGACACACAGATACACAGCAACACACGTCAAACTTATAACACCCCTCTTTTTCCGTCGGTGGTTAAAAACGGGTTTGTTTTAAAGTCATCGCTAGGGAGCTCTTGTGAGATGCTGCATGCTGAACCCTAATATGGCAAGGTGGGCACACGTTTCAGTGCCAAATATGTGGCCAGGGTCATCAAGTCTACGTCTAGAGGTAAGTCCCCTGGACATGATGGGCTTAGTAGCTCGAGCGTTTGCAATACGCCAGTCCTCACTTACCGAGGGTTTTGGCACTTCTGTACAATTGATGTATTGGTCATTAATACTTGCCTAATTAGGACGATCGTGTTTCTCATTGTTAAAAGTAAAACAGGTGATCTTTCAATAGGGGAAACTATAGACCTATTTCTCTAGCAACCATAGACTCTAAGGTTCATGATGGTCTGCTTCATACACAGCTAAACGCACACCTTGTGCTGAACGACAAGATGTGATATGTTTTGTTTTTTCTGTTCGGGTTTCGGCCAGGACTTTCTACAGAGAGTGCAGTTCTGTGTCTCAAGCAGGCCGTCAGGTACTACATAAAAAGAGGAATACCTGGTTTTCGCTTGCTTCCTTGATCGGTTTAGGGCTTTTGATCTGGTTTCCTAAGATATATTATGGAGGAAACATGAACCTATATGTGGTGGTGTGGTGGTTGCGTAAGCTGTCGGAGCCTTATCAAATGGAGTGTGGAGTGAGACAGGGGGGATTGACCTCCCCTGCCCTCTTCAATTTGTATATGAATGCCCTGATTGAGGCGCTTAGCATTCAACATTTCGGTTGTCATATTGTCGGTGTCTGTGTCAATAATAAGCTTTAAAGGACAATGCTGACATTGAAAGGGAACGGAGGGCTCTTTCCGAGCGTGCGAATATGATAGCTCACAGGTTTGCACATTGTACTGCAGAAATAAAGGTGGCGCTCTTTAGAGCATTCTGTACCGCCTTCTTCACTTGCAGCCTGTGGGATAAGTATTCACGGGCGTCGTATGGAGCCCTTCGTGTCCAGTATAATAACGCGTTCAGAAAACTGATGGGGTTGCCTTGGCGTTGTAGTGCGTCAGGGATGTTTGCGGCGGCGCGTTTTTACGCGATAATGCGCAAGCGCGCAACATCAATGGTGGCTCGAGTTATGGACAGTCCTAACAGGGTTCTGAAAATGATTGCTGACAGAGTGTACCGTTTCATTTATATACGTAGTTCACTGCTTTCAGTTACATATGTCACCGTATCGTGTTGTTTACTAATACTTAGTTTTAATGCTCATTATCACTAACCCTTTAAGAGTCTTCGCTCGAAATAAAGATTTAGAATTTGAATATTACCACCATAATAAAATTGGTTATTGGTGGCTAAGTTTTAAAGATATAGGCAAATCTAGATTTTCGCGAAAACCTGAAAGTACCATAATTTACCTTATTTTTTTTTCTTTTTATATTTCGGCATTTTTCCGTTACTTGTGCTGTAAGATCCTGCTTTTAACCAAATTTGACAATTCTTGGTCAACCGGAAGTAACCTATAGGTTTTGGGTCGAAACCCTATATGGTAGTTCCCGTTGACCTAGAATCACGAAATTTGGCAAAAAGTAAGGTACAGCACAAATAAAGGCAAAATTCCAAAAAATATAAAAGTTGAAAATTAAGGTAATTTATGGTACTACCAAGTTTTCGCGAAAATCTAGATTTGTTTATATCTTTTTATCGTGGTGACTCAGGACCTTGGTATTTATACAACTAATAAGGACTATAGACCTCAGTATCTGGTATAAATTTCAACTTGCTAGGTCCACCCGTTCCTGAGAAAATCGGTGGTGGCACACCGACAGACGGACAAGAAAGTGATCTTATAAGGGTTCCTTTTTTAACTTTTTGAGGTACGGAACCCTAAAAAACATTCATATTTTACGCATTTTTCAAGCTTTTTATGTTGCATAATTATAATCCAGTCCTAAATCATGAGCATCAACAAAGCCATTGGTGTTAGGTACCTATAATGATTTTCATTATCATTGGTAGAGATGACCAGACGAAAAGGGACCTAATTGGCCTAAAAAATAAGCTGCAAAATGCAGCTTGCCATAACTAGTTACCGCAGCCAGTGCGGGTTGGTTGATGTCATATGTCACAATTTTTGCTTCTTAGACATCCCGGTTTCCTTGCTGTTTTCCTTATCCGGTTTGAGAGCAGTGGTGATGAAATAGTTTACACAAAGTCAAGCGTCTGCCGTGGTTAGAACCAACGACATACAACTTGTAAATTGCGGCTATTAACACTTTGACTGGACCACCACTGCTCTTGATTGGTAAATCAAGCCATCAGACATCACGCTACGATGTTATGTGACCGAGATTTTTTCCGCGGCCTATCCCTGGGACCAAGTACCTGCGTACGGATAAAAAGTAGCCTATGGAGTTCTATATGCAAAGAATTGCGTGCAATCACAGTGCAACGTACTATCATTAAAAGTATTCTAAGAATTAAATTTTCAGGACTTTCAGAGATTTAATCTTTACGATAAATATATCTTATAAATCTTTGCATATTATTTATGCATAATTTAAAATTAAGACTATAAATGAAAGCTTATAAATGTAGACAAAATAACGTAATTACTTCACTTACTTTTATTCTTTAGCTCCAGTGGATCGCTCTGGATTTTAGCTATACAATACCGCTAATATACTATATATAATTTTTGAAAAATTATATTTATTTTTCACTATCTTTTAAATCATATTAATTGAAATCACGGTATTCTTAATGCACTCGAAAGCGATTTAACACAAATTGTGTTTACCTAAGTATATCAAACTTATCACAAACACATATTTATTCACTTAAAATTAAAAAAAACACAACACATTTTTTAATACAAATAAATATTATCTCTTTTTATAAAAATCTCAACACTGTTTAGCGCTTAGCATATTCCATATTCAAATTATCTATAGATAATTTGAATTTATCTGTAGATAATTTGTATTTAGAAACTGCTATGCAGTTGCCAAATATCTCAGAGATTTTTATGTAAAAGCCCATTATTTTCGACTAAAAAATTTTTATCACTGTGCAATTCTTTACCATAAAAACACGATCGTCTTCTATTTACATCTCTCCAACACTAATAAAACTCAAAGTATGATGCAATTAATTAATAGTCATGCTAATTCTTGTAAAATATAATTTATCTTAGACTATTAACATTAACAATGATAATAGTATGATTTTAAGATAAGACAGACTTAGCGACTGGTCTGATAACAATTGGATTGGATGTGCCTCAACTCAATTGATGTTAATGATGACTGTTTTAATTCGTCCGTTCGTTGGAATGCTCACACTTAAAATCTTCATTAATTCGACATCCTTTAAATCTATGTAGGTATATACGTCTATAGTTTGGTAACTAAGGCTAAGGAATCTTTCTGATGGTGTGACGTAAGTTCCTGACCTAACCTAACCTAACCTTTGTATTGTTTTTATTTGGAAGTCGGTTGTATTTTTTATTATTAAAAATATTTTTTTATTTTTCACTTTTTAGTTGTGGTAGGTACATAATGGACTAATTCTCCAAAGTGAAGCCAGAATAGATAAACCCAGAAACATGAAACTTAAACAAAAGCGGAGGAATAAGAGTATTCCAGGGTGAACTGTTCACACCTGCGTACCCCTTTAGAGCGTACTAGTGTGATTTTATGTTATAAAATGATGTAAAAAATAAACAGACATCCGATTGCAGCTATCCCGAATGATTTGCCGTCATTTATTAAAGAGTTCTTATGTATATCTCCGAAGTTCTTCATCAGATCATGATGAAATTTAAGTGGGACCACATGACAAGCACCAGTTTTCAAATAAAAAAAGAATTTTCGAAATCGGTTGACCCAGTAACAAAGATCCATTTTGGAAATTCGGTTAAAAAGATGGAGAAATCAGGAATGGCAATGCTTTTTCTCTCTTTTTCAAAATTAAAATGCCAAATGAAAACTCACTGTGAGCGACGACCCTAAAGCTAGAATCACCTTGCAGTTTCGTTGTGTGTCGTAGCGCGGGATTCACCAATCAAACGATCTGTTCAAGCCTATGTCATATCATGACGTTTTCTATAGCCAATCAACTGCGTCAGAAAGAGACACGACACAATCAAGTTTGTGAATCCGGCTTAACTCACAGGAAGACAGCGCACACACCGTGAAATTATAGTAAAATTTAAGATAAGTAGGTACGTCATTCCCTTAGAAAACTTTCCGCGGAACTGACGTATAAAGATACGCCAGGTCCGCGGTCCAGGAGCAAGGCCTCCGGACTATAATAATAATAACAGAGGTGGACTATTTTTAGTGCAAACTAGTGCAGAGTAGAATAAACAAGGGGTTGAAGTTTTCGTATGAATAAATACGCAGGCAGTACTGTTGTATTGACAATGGCTAGGTATAGAAAGTTACGTCGTTGGTGTTAGGTTTTGTCTGCCAAAGCTTAGTAACTCTGTTTACACTTACACGGTAAACACACTTAAATAAATTAGCGTAAATCGCTGATTTATTTTATGCAATGTATGCACTTAAAACTAATAACATATATTTAATTTTTAGAAGGTGAACACCATTGCACTTACTATAAAATTTGTAATCTTGAAAAAGCAGTTTATTGAACGTTTTCAAAGGGTCTCTGAATCAGCACCATCTATGATCAATCTTAAGAATCTAGTGGCATCTGAAATGGTGACTCAAATTCAGTCTCTCATTGTATCTTTATCGCCCAACCTACTTCAAACAGTAACTACTAGATGGCATTAATATCAATTCTTCGCTTTTATACTTTACTGATCTTGTCTAATCGTCACCGTCAGGCAAAAATATTTTGATAATCCTTACATTCGTAGCATAGTTTAGCCTACCGGCTACAGTATTATAATTATTCTTGTGTGAACGGACTAGCTAGAGGGCACCGCTCCTTATTGGTTTCTTCCTCTCTGTTTGCATGTAACACCGTATTTTGTGTACTATGTTATTTATTGAAACTTTTTGATTACCTAATTAAATATTTAGAATAGAAAAATATATATACATTGCAATCGTAGTAAAGTCTATCGTACTAACACAATAAAACACAAAATAAAAGTCTTATTCATGTTTTATTATTATATAAGCAGATTATGATCATCTGTAACATAAATCATGGATAGCCTTAATTAATGTTTTGTTAAAGCCCAACCCAATTTTAATCAAACCGGCTAGTTTCTGTTTTGTAAGATGACTATCAAATTGCCGGTTATTTTACAGTAAATAAACTATTGTCAATAAGATTTAAGAAAAATAGTATCAATAAATAAAAACAAATAAGAAGTCGTTACAAGGCATATTAATTTTTCAAAATGGTGCAGTTTCAGTTAACATCAAAATATTCCCCGTAATTTCTTTGAGTGTTTTCCATGTTCCTCATAGTTTTTTTTCACCCGTTATGTTAAAGTCCCATGTAATATGGGGTAAGCCTATTACCATCAACCGGGCACAAGTCCATATTCCGGGCTGCTACTGAGAAATTCCAGATGGTCAAACCCAATAACACTTTGCTCAACCCGAGAATCTAACCCAGGACCTCACGCGAATAATAAATAAATATAAATAAAAAGCCTTATATTTCTTACAAAAACTAAAATATTTATGAACACTTAACTACTACTTCTACACTCACTTAACAACTATATGTTAAACTATCTAAAATAAGTAAAATATTAATTTGGCTACGCTCGTTCTCGAAGGTGAAGCCCTTCTCTAGAGCTAATCTGGCTGTAAGACCAGCCCAGCGCCATTTGAGTTTTTTCCAGTGGTATAGGGCATCCGTAACCTTTGTTCTTTTCCTTATATTTTATGTGCGATTTTTTAAATACTTCTTTATTCAATTAACTTCTCTCCAATACCTCTTTGACATGATCTGATTTTGGATTTAATTTGATATGTAAGCTTCCAATTTTGGGTAGCATAGGTTAATGAAGGCAGTATACAGGTATCCATAACTTTTGCTTAACAATGATTGGCATGTCACTTTTCATAATTTCTTTCAAACTCCAATTTTTTTCCAAGCGTTTGAGATTCTCCTGTCTATTTCTTATTGGTTTTTGAAAATAAATTTGCTTACAAAGATAATTATTATATATAGCTATCGACATACTCTAGCGCTTGGATGTTTATTTGAGTTCGACATAATTTTGGTTTTACTGGGGTTAATTTCTAGGCCTACCCGTTGCCTTGCGGCGTTTAGGGCGTTCATCATTGACTGCAGCTCGGTTGTATTTTCCGACAGCAATGTTGTCCAATGACTTGTTGTAGCACGGCTATAAATTTTGTTGGAGCGATAACATCTCCCTGTTTTACTCCTCTTCTGATTGTTATGGAAGATCCGTTTTTTTTTTCAGTTTAATCCTACTGTTATAATTTTGATACAAATTTTGTAGAAGATATTAGATAATTTGAATCAATATTTTGCTCTTGTAGAGACTCCCATATTGAGTGATGGTGCAGACAATCTTTGGTAGTCGATAAATATTAGGTAAAGCGGCCTGTGAGATTCTTAATATTTATCTATGAGCATTTCGATAGAGTGGATATGATCCACAGTAGAAAAGCCTCTCCTGAACGCTGCCCTCTCTACGGGTTGGTGCATTTCAACAGTGCTTCTGATTCTCTTTTCTAGTATTGAAGAGAATCATTTGTATATTGAAGACAGCAGACTTATAGGTCCATAGATATATTTGGTTTTCGTTTTTTATACAGTAGGATAATATCCGATTCGGTCTATTGTTTTGGTATATTTGCCGATTTTAGGACCAAGTTAAAGAGCTTTGTTAGAGGACCTACTAGATAGAGATAACCTAGTTTGAGGGCTTCGTTGGTTCCTGGGCTTTTTTCATGCTTCAGCTTTGCTTTTTAATTCAACGTCATCAATATCTTGTATATCTGAAGATGTGTCTGCCGGTATAGTGCGGGCCAACTTGAAGTACTTCGTTTCTATTGCAAATTGTTTTATTTGAGGTTTTTAGTCCTTCTATCCAAGTCTTATGTGAACTTAATTCTTTGTTAGCTCCCTTTAAGCTGCCAGACTGTAACACATGTTTTTCAATGGTTTTCTTACGACGGGTGATATATTTGCTGGTAAGTTTGTAGAAAGCTTTAAGTTCTTTTTTCATGCTTCGGGTTTTTGGTTCGAAGTTTTGCCGTGAAGACATTTATTTCTTAGTACTATCAGAAAAATACTTTTAAAATATACTAATTTAATAAAACCTTTAACTCTGTTTTTTTCCAACGCTTCTTCTGCCCATTCTTATTATTTATGCTAATCACGAAAACTCTGGAATAAAAAGAAAACAAAATTATTCGATTTTATTCGTTTTCACTGAAACAATGAATTTCACTTTGAATAATTGATTTCATCAGAATTCGAGGTATTCCTCATACTGATTTGAATGTATAAGTATCTCGGGAAAACGCAAAACGAAATATTTAAGCAGAAAAAAATAGAAATCCGTTATATACCTATTTTCAATCTTTTCTTTTTTGTTAAATTAGCGATGTACCCGTTAAAAATAAAACTTTAAGAACAAAAAGCCTTAGTCAAGAACGATCAGTCGAAAAATCACATATTAAAAACCAAAAGCAAAGCAAAGCTACATCAATATGATTTAAGCAGTTTTGGAGTATTGAGCGGCAACAGAATCTAAAACCGGCCAACTGCGCGTCTGACTCGCGCAGAAGGGATTCCGTATAAAGTTATAAACAGCTATATTCACCAAAATGAATAGGTAACATTACTAACGTTCATAAACAATGAAAGCACCGAACTTTGCTCTAACAAAGGGACAAAATTAACCTTGCCGTTTAAAAACTTTTGTCCCCATACATCAAGATATTTTTTTTACTTTTCCATGTACATTTTATAAGTTGATCGACTATACACTCGTTCACTTCTAAAGCCTACTTAGGTGTGATATTTTTTCATTTAATTTCGGTATATATACTATTGTCGTGATTATTTTACATATCCAAAGGCAACCATTTAGCTGACAGTGTCCCCCACTTGACTCTAACAAATATTAGCCATTTAAAGCTTAATTTTACGCAAACGGATCCCCGAATCAGGTTTTGCAGAAATAACCTATCCAACGATACCCCACAATATGGGAGAGACGAGAAAAAAAACATCCCCGCTTTACGTGTACAGGAGGTGACATAAAAAAATTATTTCATGTTTTTATTTTACCGCTTTGTCGGTGTGATTAATATGTATACCCATGCCAAATTATAGCTTTCTAGTACTAAGAGTCTCTGAACTAAGCTGCAGACGGACGGACGGATGGACAGACGGACATGGTGAACTATAAGGGTGCATTGTTCACTAAGGAACTCTAAAAAAGACATTAATTAACTATTTTGAAAATGATTTTTTTATTACATATTTCGTTGCTAGGTGCAGCTTGCGGTATACATTTGTGCTCTGCTCATTGTAATAGGCTTAAATTTTAAAGACTTAAACATAAGTAGTAAAATATGTGTAGGTACCATAGTTACACTAATGCCTTACGCTTGAGAAAATTTCTTTCTCAAAAGTCTTTTTCTTTATAAACAAAAGAAAGTTGAAACATAATAAAATTAAAGTAGCAATCTCATCGTTCACAGGGTAAATAGATTAACGAGGAGTAACAACGTTACATGTTGCTATAAGTAAGACAGGTCTGTAAGGACATCTTTGTTGACTATCTACGTCTATTAAGGTTATATAAAATATGATAGAATAAAATATACTTTTACACTTAAATAGTTACATATCTCCTAACATTTTTTTTTTTCGGTTACCGGCACGTCGAGCCAATAGACATTCGATGGATAGGATTACGTTGCAATGGCTTTTCGGCGAAACGGATGCTCAATTAATGGCTATTCGAAATTGTGGTACATCGATGCTATGGAATTTCGGTGATTCGGATTTTCGATCTGATAACTTCGGGGAAGTAGCTATCGGGCATATGACATTCCAAACCAAGCAGTAAACTAATGGTATATACAAAGACGATCTTATCGCTAACAGCGATATTACCAGATAATCTAAAAATAGACGAGTTTTTCACAAATTATTATCACCCCTCCATTTACTGAAGGCCATAGCAGCTTTATGAGTTCCATGGAAAAAAGGGGCTAGCCTATTGTCATCAACTTGGATTATCATCATCATCATATCAGCCGAAAGACGTCCACTGCTGGACAAAGGCCGTTCCCCAAGCGTCGCCATATTGACCGGTCTTGTGTCTCTCGTATCCAGCACACTCCCGCCACACTCACCAGGTTATCTGTCCACCTGGTGGGTGGCCATCCAACGCAGAGTCTTCCGTTTCGCGGTCGCCACTCCAGCATCAACCATCAACCTATTCAAACTCCGGGCACCGATAAAATGGTTTTAAAAAATATTGTAGTCTGGAAAGCAAATAGGTACAATCCGTGTCCCGTGGCTTCGCTTCCTTCACTTTACTCCCAGAGAATCCCTGCATTTTTATTTTCATAAAAAGTAGCATTTCATCGCTTAAGTTTTAACACCAAGAAAATATTTTTTTAACGAGATACGTCTTGTATGTCATTCGATAAAGAATCTCAAGACGCATATTTTGAAGAATCAGACACGAGAGTTTGAACCAATGGTGAGGCTATTCAAAAAAGGAAAACACCGCGTATGTCAGTCTTGCACAGAAAAGCCATAGCAAAATTGCGCCAGCTACATTGCCATAGAAACAGCACTTAACTCAGTTTTTCCGTTAACTTGTTAACCGATTTTTTTGCTTGCCTGAAAATTGACCGATTTTGACATACTAGAACTCAAGCAACGATACGGCACTAGATGATAGTATAACTTGTTAGTAGTGAAAACAGTTTCGTAAACGGTTCAGTATTTTCAGAGATTATCCTATAACAATAAATTTTACCTGTTTATAATATTAGTTTAGATAAATTACATTTTTGGCTAAAATATTGCCATTTTAAATACTGGCCTTGGTTACAAAAAAAGTCCTGATCATCCATCAGCTATTTTTCCGTCACAAACAATACCGACCACCATCAATAATCATGGCTTTCTGAGTAAATAAGACTAATAGCGTTCACGTGGTCCGTCTAACAGCTAACTAACAAATGGGGTGGTAGAAGATTGATCATACCACATTTGTATCGGTCATTTCTCATGACCAGAAGTGTACGTACTTTATATAAACTTTTATTTAGCTTTGGATTTGATCCTCAGTTAAGGGCTCCCAAACATTTTCGGGCAGAGTATTACTGGGCTTTTCTACTTGGAATGTCTGGCTCTTACATACGTGACTGCTTAGAAAAGAAAAATAACGTTGAAAGAAATATAAGAAAAATAATGTGCCAGGCATAATGCATTCATTAAAATAAAATAAGTACTTAATCGAAAACAAAAACTTAAGGACAAATATAGGAAAGAATGCGTCACATCCGCGAAATACGGCCATAGCCCATCATAATGCTTGGACTCGCATGTGACACAGAGACAAAGCACTGGTCTTCAGCGAAAGCGCCTCCTCTTTTATGGGACTAACACATAATGTATTAAAATTAACACATAGTATACAATGTGCCTATGTCAAAATTTCATATGACTTCGGAGTGTACCTACAGTCTTGCTAAAATTTAGTGGCACTTGAAATCATTGAGACATTGTGCCTATACCTACGGTACGATGTTAAAACTCCTTCCATGAAACTATATTTCTGTCAAATATACGCTTCAAGTCACTCTTTCGGTTTAAAACTGGTCATCTTAAAAACCATAGAATGTCAGTCCCATGGATTTTTCTTTTCACCGTCATCTATCCGTCTTCCTGTCTACATCCTCCCAACAGCACAGGAAACGATTGATTGATCATTGTCGCATTTGTGTAAATCATCACTCACTTCTGAAGAATACTTACAGACTGTGGTTTTTTATTTGAGAACATTCCTTTTATTTTTATAAACATAATATCACATCTGTATTCGTCGAAAGGTTGGATAGAAGTGCACCTGTAATACACCCATATTTCACCGGTTTATATCTAACTTTTATGTAATAGTGAGCGAGCGTTTTGCCATCAGCCGGGCACAAATCCATATTCTGGGCCACTGCTGAGAAATGCCAGATGGGAAAAAAATTAATAAAATCAAAAAACCCGACTGCAAAGACGTAGATAAGAAGAAAATCATGCTGTGCAATCGGAGGATACATATTCCCGAGCTGGCTGACCAAAACTATATATATCCTCCGATTGCACAGCATGATTTTCTTCTTGTTTACGTCTTTGCAGTCGGGTTTTTTGATTTTACTAACTCTTTTTATTTACAACTTTTAGTTATTTTTTTTTCGAATCACGATATTTTTGTAATATCCTCTGAAAACCCTTCATTTTGATACCACACTTGATGAGTTCGGAAGAAAAAAAATATTGCAATCCCCACAATATGGCACCCAAAATCCGCCACGTTCCTTTTTTTTTAACGGCCCTTATCTAAGAATACTTGGGCGGTCAAGACCTATCTAACGATATCTTAATTATAAAAATCTGTTAAGTCCCTTTCCTTGCAGCTGGATAAAAACCCAATTAAACTTAAGAGCCCCTACAAGTTTCACGAGCCAAAAACAGAAAACAGCTACTTTTTCAGCGACCATTTCTCAATAACTACAAGATATACTCCTATGATAAAACATAATGACAAGAATAAAAACCACACAGGCCCGTTGTCTACAAACCCGAGACGAGCGCAACGGTTTATAAGGCATTATTTAGACAATTTATTAAAATAAAATAAGTACTCATATTCTTACGTATAGACGGCGCTTTCGCACATGATAAAATTGCCCTTTTTCCGCGTGTGCAACTTTTTTTTTTAAGTACAAATACAATAAACTTTGAAAAACAAAATTGGTGGCTTAATAGTATACTATATGCCCAGTCCATACCATGTTTTGCACCAGTAAGCTGAAAAAGCAATTGAAAAACCTGGTGTTTCGGGCTTTTGTAAAAACGTGTTTTAGGAATTTATTTTTTTATAATTTTATTTGAGCAGTTTTCATAAATATGTAATGTACATTTACGAGATAAATAGTTATCTGTGACGCAAAAATTTGCATTAAAAGATCGTGAAACTTGTAGGGGCTCTTAAACTCATCACTAGTATTTTCTACCATTAGACGAACGATGACATTTTTTCTATCACACTTGTATTAGCTTATTACGTAATGTAGCGTAACGTTTAGCTCAGAAGGAGCTAAACGTAAGCCACGTTGTTAAAATAAAAGAGTTATTAAAAATAAACTTAGAAAAAGGATATAGAGAATAAATCTAAGGGGCTGGCTTCACATGACGTGGGTATCTTAGGTTGACAGCTAGCTGGCAGCAGGATGGGTAGGAACTCTTTAGTTCTCCTAGGGCGGCGTGGCACGGTGCGATTGCATGGCTGGTGGTGCGCTACCGCGAGATGTGGATGGTTCAGCATGCGCACCCTGCGCGTACAGCTGGAGGGCGTGCGCGGCCTCAGCGAGGATACCGCCGCGCTGTTGAGGACCTGCCTGCCGCAGTAATACACCACGTGCGGTAAGTAGGCAACAAGGAGTGTTGGGGATCGGAGTGTGGCGTTACACGTCGTAGATACGCAGGTAAACGGTAGGCAAGAAGGCAGGCAAATTATACACAGTATATCACTCAATATATTTATATTTAAACTAGTGCACTTGAGATATAATTACAAAAGCCGTTTATATTATAGTTTTCAGATACGATAGTACACTTGGTAGTATTTAGAAGTCCACCGACTTTCGGCGTTCACTCCAGATTCAAAACTCAAAAGCTGACACCCGTTTTTTTCTCCTTCTGCTATCCCTTCTAAATCGCAAATTCAAAAATCAATTTAAAAAAATTAAGACCAGACGGGCGGGGCAGTCTGCGCTGCCCTTACAATAATGAAGAACTAGCTTAAGGAAAGGTCTAGGTAGCCCATGATACCTATTTTATGTCTATGGCTTAAGCAAATAAAATAGACAGACAGACGCTAGAGTAAATTTTTTCTATGGACAGACGTCATATCAGATGAAAATGTCACATTATTAAATATTCCAAGAATTGCAAATTCGGAATATAATTTAAGTTATAGATATTAAAACAATCAGAGATAACTAAAAATATGCTTTTCAGGTACAAACAGTATGAAAGAATTCAAAAAGTGAGTCATATAAGTTGATACAATATCAAAAGATAAAATGTATAGTGTTATAAAATGTAATGATCGGGGAAGCGCTAGCCGTCTCCCTCGACATCTCGAAGGCTTTCGACAGGGTCTGGCACGAAAGCCTCATTGGTAAGCTTCCTTCCTTCGGTCTGCCTAGTGGTCTGTGTGATTGGATTGCGGACTTCCTGAGGGATCGATCCATCCGAGTGGTTATCGACGGCTGCTCGTCCGGTCAGTTAGATATCAACGCCGGAGTCCCTCAGGGGTCAGTGCTCTCGGCAACATTATTCTTGCTGCACATTAATGATCTGCTAAAACCCGGAAACTTTGGGTACGCAGACGACAGCACTGTTGCTGAGAGATACGTGTCCGGCGCACGGGCTACTGGGCCTCAGATTCGGTCTCTCCGGGAGGCCATGGTTGAACGCTTGAACCTGTCCTTGAAGGCGGTCTCCGAATGGGGTGATGCCAATCTGGTCAATTTCAATGCTGCTAAGACCCAGGCGTGTCTTTTTTCTGCTAAAAAGAGCCAATTCCATCCGGCTCCTTCTTTCCGTGGTGTAACCGTGCCGTTAACGGACCACCTCGAACTTCTTGGTGTTACGGTGACATCTACCCTCAACTTCGGTCCATACATTTTTTTTTTTTTTTTTTTTTAAAACGTTGCCCCACACTAGAAATTTCTTCCTGTATCGTGGGTGCGTTTACAAACATATAAACTCACATACACAACACCCAGAGCCGGAACAACTATCTGTAGGTCATACAAATATTTGTTCCGTGCGGGAATCGAACCCGCGACACGCAGCGCAGCAGTCAATCGCTCAACCACTGCGCCAACCGTGCGCCCATTGACATTGACATTGACATTGAGGCAAAAGCTCAGTTAGCTGCAAAAAAGTTGGGGATTCTTGCAAAGGTGAGACGGTACTTCACGCCTGAACAGCTGCTCCACTTGTATAAAGCACAAGTTCGGTCATGCATGGAGTACTGCTCTCACCTCTGGGATGGATCTGCCAAATACCAGCTTGATGCACTTGAGTCGATTGACAGACGGGCCAAAAGGCTAATTGGCAACGTTGCACTGGTCGCATCAAAGCTCCAGAGCCTCGAACATCGACGCCGAGTCGCCAGTCTGTCGGTCTTTTATCGGTTACATTTCGGGGAGTGTGCGACGGAACTGCACAATTTGATTCCACCTAGCCCTTTCCATCATCGGACTACAAGGCGTACGGCCATGCGCCATCGGTACATGGTAGACATCCCTCCCATACGCACAAAGCGTTTTGCTAATACTTTCATTGTGCGCACAGCTAAGGAGTGCAATTCCCTTCCGGAGTCTTTGTTCCCTGACAGCTACAACCTAGGGGTCTTTAAGTCAAGAGTGAATAGGTTTCTTCTAGGCAAGCGTGCTTCACCGTAGACCACATCATCGCTTAACATCAGGCGAGATGGTGGTCAAACGCTAGACTATAGTTTAAAAAAAAAAAAAAAAAAAAACTCTTAAAATGTGGTAAATCAGAATACCACAGTATGTATCTATGTAACGGAATTAGTGATCGTGATGTGTTCACCCCTTCAAAATGTTTGCTTAATTTGAAACTTTGCACACTTATCAAGGACCGCTGACGATGCAAGAATTTAAATAGTTTGTTGTATTATTCATATCAGGATCGCCAGGGTTAGCGATTTTTTTTATAACTGTTTCCCGGTAGTATCTTTTGTCTTGTCCCATGCCTTTTTACAATAAAACATTTTTTTTTGTTAATCACACTATACTTAATTTAAATTAACAGATTTTTTTTTGTTTTTTTTTTTAAACTATTATTTATTATGTTACAGTTTGATTAATTTTGATTTTACTGATCTTTTTACCTTTATCATTTTCTAAATTATTCTTTTTATTAAAAAAGAACAACTTATTCCTTTAGTGAGCTGGCTATATTTAGAGGTGTATTTTTACAAGCCGATTTTCAATAAAAACATTTAATATACAGGTCTAACAACTCGCCCGTTTCGCAGACTTGATTATATCGAGACTCATTTATTGTGTAATATTAATCATTCCGGAATAAATGTTCTATGTAATGCAGAAGTGCATGAAAATCTGTTGCGAAGTTTAGGAGATCAACGCGGTCTTACAGAAAGTCACAAAAATTAGTAGACTATATTTTTTATTTCTGTACAAATACAGGTACTACATGTTTAAGAACCATAATGTCGTAAAGTCCATCCCCAAAATCCTCCTCCACGACAAATCAATGGAGTACAATATTTCCGTTATATTTTAGTGGTGCCAGCTGTTACCGGACACATATAACCGACTGTGACGTGAGGGTTTAAGTTTATGAGCAACCTTTACTGCGAATCCACTTCTTTTACGATTGCGGAAATATTACAAGGAAAAATATTTTCCCTTTTTTCATTTCCGCACTTGAATGGGAAAAGAGTGTATGGGTTTATAAGATATCCGGAATGGACTTTTATGGTATTCGATATCTACCTGTTTGGTGTAGTTCAAAATATTTCATATAAGTGTAGGCTGCGAGCTAATATGAAAAATGAGTGTGAAAAAATATACTACGAGAAGGAACTATCGCGATAAAAAGTATCCCATATTATGTCGTTGTCCAGGTCATGGTCAGGTCATTTGCCATATTTTGCCGAAATCCGTTCAAACATCCAAACGCTAAAATTTACAATATTGTACGTAGTAGTATAGGACAAGATTCTACATGAAGAGTTCGTGGAGGGAAGAACTTTCCAAGCAAAGCATAGGTTGGCACAGCTAGGTTCCCACTGCTGGGTCCCAGGCCTGCTTACTGTGAAAAGATGTGGGCTGATATCCACGTGGACCGAATCATACCCTGCAAAATGTCATATAGTAAAAGGCTTGATAGAGCTTATGCACATCGGTGACCTTTGCACTCCTGTGCGTGGGTCAAAGCCATTCCATTGACAAAGCATTTATGTATGAATGAAAGATAGTTTCGTTCAATGTCATGGAGATTAGTGCTATGGATTATTTAATATCCATTCACAACCCACATGGGCTGGATTTGAATAGATGAACTTTGACTGCATGTACCTACGTTATCTATCTCCGTGCAAAATATGTCCATTGTCATGAGAAAGCCTTCATGCAAAATGATGCGCAAAAGGTTAAAATCATACTACAATAAAACAGCAAAAGGGTAAAATCGTACTTTTACTATACACCAAAAATTTACACACATTACAAGTACTTAATATATAAATAAGCGGTCTTATCGCTGATAGACATCTACCAGACAACCTTTGGTTGAACTGAAATAATATGTCATAAAAAAGTACCGTAGTAGTAAGTAGTTTAAGTTATTACCTTTTTACCCGACTGCCGAAGGAGGATAATGTGTTTATCAGTCTATGTATGTATGTATGAATGTATATATGTATGCATTCATACATACATACATAGACTGCGAATGCGTTTGTTTTTAAAGAGGTGATTTCAGAATTAAATGTTTAAATGTACCTAATTCGAATAGAAAATGTTAGCAAAAAAATTGAATAAAAAAATTAAATAAAAAAAACAAAAACCCGACTGCTTAAGGAGCGAACTAATCAATCAAATCATATAAAAATTTCTTTATTCAATTAGGCCATTAAGCGGCACTTTCGAACGTCATAAAAAAAATGTTAATAATTGATTCTACCGTCCATTCGGAAATGTAGCTTGTTATGGAGAAGAACGGACAAGAAACTCCACAAAAAGACGTAAACAAGAAAACATCATGCTGTGCAGTCGAAGGATACATCATAAATAATAAAACACTGTAGGTAACCACAGCTTACGTACCGGTATGTCTTAGTAATATTGTTACCCGTTACATAACATAAGGCACTACAATACGGGCTCAGTACATCCCAAAATAACTATATCCAAACCACGCTGACGTAACCATAACTAACAAAGTCTGTTTACCAGAACTATTGAAAACTAACACAATGCTTTTATCGGCGATATAACAGAACTATTACGTTAAATGGAGCCCGGTTTTAGCAACTCCCTGTATGTTTATTGTTCGTACGATTGGTGGGGACAAATTATGATGATTAATTGGTCTTATTTGTGCACATGCTGTATGTGTTGGGAATTGATTGGGAGTTAGTGAATTGTTTTATCTTTTGTTTACTAATGACAAAGATTATTAACATTGTGGAGCTTAATCATTTTAAACCCCGACGGAAATTTTATTTGTTATTATGAGTTTGACGTTTGTATTTGTGTATCTGTCTGTGGCATCACAGCTCCTAAACGGATAAACCAGGTATGATTTAGTTTTTTGAAAGGTAACTTTATCGAGTGTGCTACGTTTGATATAAATCGATTAAGCTGTTCAAAAGTTATGCGCATTTTAGTCTTTTATTGCGGTATTTTCGCAAGATATTGTGTTATAATTACGTGTTTCAATGGATTGTCGATCGAAGCGTGTTTATTACTAGATAAATTATGAACTTTAAAGAGGGTGGTATCAGGGGTTTCTTAAATTTTAATTTGAACCTGCTGAAAAGTTCCTGCAACCTCAAAGAAAGATACACTATCGCTACAAATTAGAAGCTACGTATCATTCTGAAAAAATGCAAGGTTCTTATTTATGGAATAGAGCAAGGGAGCGAATATGCGACAAAAGCCAAATGTGTAGGTAGGTAAATATTTATTCCGTGTGATCTGTAGACAAGTCTGGGTCAACTTTTATTTTATTTCTGTTTCTCTAAATAAAGTAGAATGACCCGACTGGAATAGGTCAACCTAAATTTTACTTGGTTTCTTCAACCGTATAAATTTTTATTTGAATACTTATTATTGGTGCTTCTTACCGCAGAAATTACATTTGGAAAATTTAAATGAATTCTTCTAAAACTAGTAAAATACAGAATTGCACTCCAGCCATTCCCCGAAAGGTTTGGCGGAGTTGTACATAATTATGTATGGAACACTCATATGAAAACATTTATGTTAATGACTCTTGTGGGTGAGGAGGAATAATGGTAATTTTAAACGAACTGCTTTTGAAACATTTCTTTAGGAACTTCCTCACTGGGAGCATTCTTTCGTGAGCATTTGTAAACGAGCAATCGTGGGCGAGCAGCCCAGCATTCATTTCGTCGAACGTTCATAGTTCCCTTGCGAGCTTGAAGCATTCGAATACGATCTTAAATGTCATTTATTCGATAATACGATTGACCAAGAAGGTCACAAACACTTGAGATCAAGGAAATGTGCCTTGCTTACAAGTGGCTAGTAATATTACTACATATATACATATATAATCATTCATTTCATTAACTGAGTACTCGCTTTCGAGCGTTTCATTTGCGTGAACATTCGAATGCGAGCAGTTTCAGTAAAAATCGTTGCGACGTCCACACTGGCCGAAGTTCGCGCTTGCGTGTAAGCTTTGCAACGCTCGGCTCAACGTCCACACCACTCGAATATTCGACGTCAAATGCTCATTACACGTGAATGTTCTCAGTCAGGACGCTCCTATTGGTAACTTCAAACGATGATTCTGAGAATTTTCTATTCGATAAACCCAGAAGTCGAAACTATAATCACGAACTCAGTAATCACGAGCCACTTTTTTGTCTACTTAGCGTGTTGATGATAAATTAATAAATAATTATGTTTGGCTCAAAATTCAGTTACGGTGTAGTTGTCGCCACGTAACGTGGCAAGAGTCGTTAGATGCGCACAAGACGTTTTTTAGGTCTCTTTGGATACCAAGCGGGACGCGGGGGATGTTTAGCACCGTTCTTCACCGGTTATTTCACGCTCTATGCGCGGACTTATCCATAATACGCCAAAACCTTACCAAGTAACGTACTGACAACTATAACATTCGATGCCGCAGTCATAAGATCTTCACATGTGTCAGACCATGCGGCGCAAGACGTAAGGTGAGCCATGGTCTGCGGAGAGACGCCGCACAAGCACTAAAGACTAGAGCCATCCAAGAATCCCCATCTGTGGTCGAGTGTTGAGTCTGTTTAGAGTTTTATTAGTGGCCATCAAATTGACCCATGCTTCTTAGTATCTCGGCACCGACCTGTATTTTGGCATTGGGTGACGGTCAGATATGAGATGGCCAGTGAGTCAGACAATAATAAAATACTTACTATCTATAAAATTCCCACAAGTTGAGCACAGGCTTCTCGGAGAGAGGTGGTATGCCATAATCCACCACGCTGCGCCATTGCCAGTGCGGAGTGTTAGATGTCACATTTACACATCCGGTTTCCTCACGATATTTACCTCACATTTATAGGAGAAGTGCTGATGAAATTGTTACCAACACAATTTAAAATTCAATCAGTCATTTTACCTACGAGTAAGTGACTTGATTGCTCCAACTAAAATATAGTAGGTAAAGCAAAAGCTAGCGAAAATTCTCAGAAACAATAAAATAATACTAGTAGGACGTATAGTTATAGAAATGGTTTTTGATCCTATTAGGGACTTATTGGTGCCCCAATTTCGTAAAAAGGACGCTAATCTACCGGACGAAAATGTATGGTCCCACTTATGTACTCGGCCTCAGCAGAAATGTTCCACGAAAATGGAATATAATATATTATTTGGTCCTAAGAGGGTTGGTAATATTATTATCTTAATATTGTACTTATAAAGCTGCCAATTATGATACTTTTCCTCCCACATAGAGAAGGCTAACTTGTAATTCTTTCACTGTTGAGGACAAATACCTCTTGAGGTTTCTGAGAAGGATCGTGTAATTGTTCAACATAATTTATCACCAAAAACTCAAAAAATCAAAGAACACCCAGTTTATGAGTGATATAGGGTTAAAAAGTATTTTATTTTCTCGGTTTAGGTTTGGTAAAATAAACAAAATATGCTATATTACTTGTAATTAAGGATAACTTGAAAACTACTTGTCAGATCTTGGTCAAATTAAAATGGAACATGCAAAGCACCAACTTTCAAATAAAAAAAGAATATCAATATCGCTTCATAAATGGCGGAGAAATCCCATAGAAAAAGGAAAAAACCAGTCGAATTGAGAATCTCTTCTTTTTTTAACTTGGTTGAAAATCTATTCATGTAAGTCTGAAAAATTCCCAAGTAGTCATCGCGACAGACGTAGAGGTTTCTAGCATAAACAGTTTTTTGTCCTTATTCCATTTGGGGTCGCAAAATTATCGTCTTCTTCTTTACATCTTAATTAGTTATCACTTCTTTAGTCACCCCTTTTTTGGACAATCATAGATTCTAAACAAGTGTAATTCGATGTCAACGACGGCAATGGTCGAAGTGCCAAAAAGATTTGATCACGTTAAATTTCGATAGCGTTTGAAAATCTCATGAATTTTTACATTCATCGAATCGCTATCCAAGCCAATGACAATGCCAATCCAATGGCTTAGCCAAGTGACATTTTATCAATGAAAGCGTCGCGACCACCATTAAGAAAATGTAGCAAATTCATCTAAGAAGAATATTAGTATTTTTCATCACACTTACACGTAAACAGTATCTAAACATACAGGTTCACTTGGCCGTAATGCCCCATATAAAACCCTTGAGCTTTCTTTTTGTCATGAAACCCAAGGTCGGTAAGTAATATTTTTTTAATTTATAACATAGCACACAGGTCATGCAAGAAGTTTACACGCAATTGAAAATTGTCTTAAAATGTTATCTAAACAGGAATTTATTTGCAATCTCGCTACATGTTACTTAAATACTCAACTAATGTTCTTAATAATCGATTTTAATAGTTATTTGTATCAAAACGTCGAAATTATTTAATTTATTTTACACTCCGTCATGGCTGAATACCTACGTAAGTATTTGCCCTTAACGTTTCTGAACGAAACATTTGTATAATCTGTGGTGTGGGAACCACCCGCTTAAAAAAAGTTCACGTATTTCGTATTAATTCTCCATGATGGACCGTAAACTCTAAAGTCTCATAGCATCTTTAATAAATCCATCTATCGTTTTTTAATTCTCCCTTTACTCTAATAGCAATCCACATTCAAACTTAAACTTAGTAAAGGATTCATAAAAGCTTTTCCCTCCCAAACGACGTGTAACGTCCAGCATTGTTGGAACCCATTACGTGATGAACATTCACACATGTTGATCATATAAATATGACGTGGCATACAATGGGCGTAGATGACAAGGCTTTACTTACGCCTTTTGTACGACAACAATGCAGTTGTGCGCCGTAACTGAGCGCGGGTAATGAAGGGTTAAGCAGGCTGGGAGATTGCGACTAGTCGGTGCGATTAGTCGAAGAATTTAGTGAAATATCTGCGTAATTACAATATTAACAGCGGATCTTTGTGTATCTGTTAACTATTACGCAAGAAATAGTTTAACTGCATAGAGTAAGCGAGATAGGATGATGAGACAAACGTAAGCGAGTGAAAGAGAGTTATTCAATCTTCACTTTCAATATTGACACAAGATTAGCTACTGTGCAGGCTCTTGCAGCCGATTCAGAGACACAAAGATCCGTTGTGAGTATTATAGTTATTTGTGTGGCTTAGTTTTGGAGGTCATATCGGCAGCCGCTCCATGAAAAAAAAGATTTTTCATGAAGCGTTTGCTGCTGCATTCTCAAACTGGAGCTGCGTACTTAAAGGAAACCACAGCATAGTTTGCAGTTTAGAAAAAGATTAGACAAATAATGTTATAAACAATCAGTTTTTATTTTTGGGCAGCTGTTAGAGTGATAGTTCTGATGACAAGATGACTTTAGCTATCGATAACTCAGCAGTAATATTACTATTAAAGTAATAATGTTTCCTTAATCGATTTGTTACTAATACATGATTATGGATATAGTCTCTATTCCCTTTTAAAAAGTAAAAAAAAATGTATGTATTTGAGTTAATTTTTTCTAAAAATATATGTTACTGATGGTATGTTTGTAAGCGCCTAGGCATAGCACATAATGGGAATATAAATTGCTATGAAGTCCCAATGATGCAAGAATCACAAACAAGTCTGACAATTTCTTTCCTAATACCTTTCCAGTTCAAGGCCACTTTTATCCAACATTCAACATAAAACAGTCGCAAAGTCGCAACTAAGTCTCTGCCCTACCAACAGGCACGTTGCTCCGCTCCGGGCACAGTTTTTACCGGACGCCTGGAGATTAAATTCCTTTTGTTAACAGACACTTTGCGTTGATTCAAATCTCTAGAATGGTGTTTTACTCAAAAACTTCTAATGTATTTGTATCTATACTGTAATTTTGTATTATTTGTGGTAAGGTAAGGATGGTTTTTTAGATTGGGAATTACTTGTTTTGCTGGTTTTTAAGATGTAAACTTAGTAGGCAGTATTAGGTCAGTTATCGCTTTTCGGATGTTTATGTTACTTTTTAGGGTTCCGTACCCAAAGGGTAAAAACGACACCCTATTACTAAGACTCCACGGTCCGTCCGTCTGTCTTTCTGTCTGTCACCAGGCACTATCTCATGACCCGTGATACACTGATGACTTATTTCTGTAGCGGCTGTAACAAAAAAATACTAAATCCAGAATAAAATAAATATTTATGTGGGGCTACCATACAACAAACATGATTTTCTTTCCGTTTTTTGTGATAATGGCACGGAACTCTTCGTGCGCGAGTCTAGACTCGCAGTTGGCTGGTTTTTTTTTACTTTACTGATTGTCAGAACTCGCTACGTCGTATGTAGCGTCATCGTTCCTTAAAAACATCATCTCTATATTGAAAATATCTGTCGTTCACTTCTGAAAACGTACAAGTTCTATAAACTACCTTGTGCCTACAATAATAATAATAATAATAATAATAATAAATCTTTATTCAGAAATTAGAAAAGGTAAAAACACAGTTCCAATCTTAGATATCTAATGTAGGTATAATAATGTAAGATGCCTGTACTAGGTAATCCTGTATCACAGGCTGTAGGAGCTCTAAAAATATGATTATCCTAGGTCAAAGAATTTAAACAATATTTAACATAAGAAGTCTAAAAATAGTGGCAAGATTGTATAATTTTGAAATTAATTTTAATTTACTTAAAACTATAAACAAATAACTAAATTATTAGGTCATATTTACTTAATATCTTATTTACCTATATCGCAAAAAAGTGCACTTTGATTACACATATAATGATTGGGAAATAATTGGTAAGCAGAATTGTAAAGTAAACATTGTAAAATTAAACAGTGACACTTAATGTTTGCAGCTAATGACTAATGTGCTTAGCCAGCAACATATTGATGATTAGTAGGCCATTGCAGTTTCAGCAGCAAACGCTCAACGCGTGTGACCTTGAGTATGACGTACTAGACGCCCTCATAGTCGATAGAGTTGATGTGCCTGTATTCCGCTATTTTCCTAGCAGGGCACTCAGGGTCTCCCGTTTTATGGTTGTTGGGCTTTTTAAAGCGCGAACAAGTTGCACATTTTGATGTGTCCGCTTTCTTCGTGCAATCGGACACCGAGTGTCCAACTTCACCGCAGTGAGCGCACACAGCGTTGACCTCTCTGCATGTTTTGGCTGCATGACCATATAATTGGCACTTGTAGCATCTGGTAACCAGAGTGAAGTCCCTAACAGGGCAGGACGTCCAATTTATAAACAGCCTTGATGTCGAAATTAGGGCTTTACGTAGATTGGCTGGAGTTTCGATAATGTAATTACAGCTCGACGCATCTTTCTTCCCAGATTTGTGGCTTAATTTAACAGAGGCCAAGAAGGACTCCATGGACATATCTGGCATCTTATCGGGTATGTTCTGTTCGTAAATACACCTGAAGACTTCAGTTTCAGACAGGGAAGACGGCACTCCTACAATCACGATCCGTGGTTTGCGCTTGTTGGGCTCATCGGCGGTTAGTCCAGATGTAGAAAGCTGGACGGCGTTCTTGATTTTTTCAGCGTCATGCTTGGTCTCTGTGCTAATAATGACACCTCCATTTTTGGTCTTGCGGACACCTCGTACATGCAGCTTCATTTGATCAGGTCGTATGATTTTTGTTACCATGTCTTTAGTTTCGTCACTGGACTTGAGTTTGTCACTAGGATAAATGACCACAGAGCTTAAATTGTTCGGTCGAACGAAATTTTGATCCCTTTTTCACCATGTCGGCAAAAGAAACATTGCCCGCAGTACCAGAGTCCTTAATCGTCTGCTTGAGATCCGAGATGTGTTCCATCAAATTGCGCTTTTCTTTTAGGGCATCTATCATATCGTGTGCTAAGATTGCTTTCTGCTTCAGGGATTGGTATAGGACTGCCATCTGTGAGGTGCCAGATCCTATTTTACGACACAAGTTAGAAATTTTCAGTTTCTGCTCCGAGTTCAGTTTACCATCAGAGGCAATAGAGCAAACCTCTTTAAGTGCTGCTCAATGGTTGACATCCATCTTTGTATGTCGGGCGTGGATGCGACTTCAATCGAGAAATCTGATTGGGCTGGGATTTGCGTCGTCATCTTCGCTGGCGAGGTGGGGACTTGAACTCGGCCGCTTGGATTACAGGGACTGTTATCCATTTTATTTGATAGTCACTTCACTGTTTCTAAGTCTTCATTATGTCTACAAAACTACACAGTCGGCAAAAATGTATACAATAAAGAAGGTCACTATTATAATTGTTTTAATTAAATATTGCTTACGAGCACGTCTGTATTCTACGATCGAGCGCGAATCAAATCAATATAACACTATAACAATAGAAACATGCATGTACTACCGGCAGTTCATGTACTTTTTACTTGAGTGTAAAATAAGCGAAGCGTTTATAATATTCACAGTGGATCTTCGTGTCTCTGAAGGTGGTTCTTTTTTTTTTTTTTTTATCAAATATATGCTCGCGCTTGACCACTATCTCACCTGATAGTAAGCGATGATGTGTTCGATGTGGAGCACGCTTGCCTAGAAGTAACCTATTCACTCTTGACTTAAAGACCCCTAGATTGTAGCTATCGGGAAACACAGACTCCGGCAGGGAATTCCACTCCTTAGCTGTACGCATAATAAAAGTATTCCCAAAACGTTTAGTGCGTATGGGTGGGATGTCCACCATATATCGATGACGCATCGCCGTACGTCTGGTAGTCCGATGATGGAACGGGCTGGGTGGAATTAAATCATGCAATTCCATCGCACACTCCCCAAAATGTAACCGATAAAAAACCGACAAGCTGGCAACTCGGCGACGATGTTCAAGGCTCTGGAGCTTTGACTTAACCAGTGCCTCATCGCTGATGAGCCTCTTGGCCCGCTTTTCGATCGACTCCAGTGCATCAAGCTGGCAGATGCGTCCCAGAGATGAGAACAGTACTCCATGCATGATCGAACTTGCGCATGATACAAGCTGAGCAGCTGTTCTGGCCTGAAAAACCTTCTCACCTTTGCAAGGATCCCCAGCTTTTTGGCGGCCAGCTGAGCCTTTGCCTCAATGTATGGCCCAAAATTGAGAGTCGATGTCAACGTAACGCCAAGAAGCTCAAGATGGTCAGCTATTGGCACGTTCACATCTCGGAAAGTTGGAGCCGGGTGAAATTGACTCTTTTTTGCGGAAAAAAGACACGCCTGGGTTTTAGCAGCATTAAACCTGACCAGATTGGCATCGCCCCATTCGGAGACTGCCTGCAAGGACAGGTTTAAGCGCTCCACCATGGCCTCCCGGAGAGACTGGATCTGAGGCCCGGTAGCACGAGCGTTGGACAAGTATCTCTCAGTAACGGTGCTGTCGTCTGCATACCCAAAGGTGCCGAGTTTTAGCAGATCGTTAATGTGCAGCAAGAATAAAGTTGCCGAGAGTACCGACCCCTGAGGGACCCCGGCATTAATATCCAAGTAGTCCGACGAGCAGCCATCGATAACCACTCGAATGGACCGATCTCTCAGGAAGTCTGCAATCCAATCACACAGACCACCGGGCAAACCGAATGAAGGAAGCTTAGCAATAAGGCTTTCGTGCCAGACCCTATCAAAAGCCTTCGAGATGTCTAGGGAGACGGTAAGCGCTTCCCCGTGCCTCTCGATGGCCTCACTCCAGATGTGAATGGCATACGCTAGAAGATCCCCAGTAGACCGATTTCGGCGGAAGCCGTATTGGCGATCACTAAGGATATCGTTTGCTTCTAGGTATGCCAGGAGCTTAGTATTGAGTACACGTTCCATACTCTTACAGAGTATGGAGGTTACAGATATGGGTCTGTAGTTGGCCGGGTCAACTCGACTGCCCTTCTTGGGCACGGGCTGTACGTTAGCCTGCTTTCAAGCATTCGGCACTTTTCCAGCCTCATACTAAAGACGGAATAGGCGGGTCAAGATCGGAGACAGTTCAGGCGCACAGGTTCTAAGAACAAGTGCTAGTATTCCGTCAGAGCCGCTAGCCTTGTTCACGTCAAGGTTTCGCAGCACCCTACGGACGTCCTTTTGATGGATACGAATGTCCTACGTACTCGTCTCGCATCCATCAGGAGGAGGAGCGGGCCGCGAATCACCAGGATTCAGACGTGAAGATTCCGCAAAAAGAGAGGCAAATAAATTTGCTTTCTCCTCAGCGGAGTGGGCCAGTGGCCCGTCGGGTTTCAGCATTGGTGGCAGTGAGGGACGGCAGAAGTTCGACTCGACCGACTTAGCCAGAGACCAAAACGCTTTACTACCTGCTGGGTAAGAAGCAAGTTTGGTCCCTATTCGGCCAATGTGATCGAACTGAGCCCTTCGCAACACCATCTTGCAGGACTTGGCAGCCCTGTTGAAGGCCTTCTTCTTCTGACCCACGTCACTCGCCTTACGCGATCGAGCGTCGACCCAAGCCAGGTACGCCCCATGTTTAAGCGCGTCGGCGCGCTTACATTTGGCGCCAAACCATGGCCGTTCTTCGCTAGACATTGATACGTCAGAGAACGGAATGTAGTACTCCATTCCCCGACGCAACATATCCGTCACGCCATCCGCACACGACGATGGATCAGTCGAAGAAAAGCAAGTAGGCTGCCAAGGATAGCATGCGAAGAAAGATCGCATGCCATCCCAATCTGCCGACCTGTACCGCCAAACCCGCCGGGTGCCTCTTGGGCTGGGATCGGGCGGGGAATATACGGACTCAGACTTCACCAGACAAAATCAAAATCAGAATCAAAAATTTCTTTATTCAATTAGGCCATTAAGCGGCACTTTCGAACGTCAAAAATAAAAATTAAATGTAATAATAATTGATTCTACCGTCCATTCGGAAATGTAGCTTGTTATGGAGAAGAACGGACAAGAAACTCCAAAAACAGACAGTGGTCGGAACTACCCAATGGTGATGCTATCGACACAGAGTATCTGTCTGGATCAGTTGTCAGCAGAAGGTCCAAGCAATTCGCAGTGTGCGAGTCAACATCCGGTACCCTCGTTGCCCCCTGGACCAATTGGGTGAGGTTTAGCGCTGGCGCAAGCTTACGCATCTCCCGTCCAGTATGATCAGTGCACTGGTATGGGAAGAGCCACTCCTGGTGGTGGGCATTAAAGTCCCCCAGTAACACTAATTGGGCAGAAGGGTACCGCTGCTGTGCTGCATCAGCCGCCTCACTGAGGTACTCTGTGAGCCTGGTTGCCTCCTGATCTCCACTGTGCGAACGGTAGACACAGGCGTAGATAATTTTATCCAGACCTGTGTCCACCAGAACCCAGAGCGTTGTGAATCTTGAGTCCTCAAGGTTACGGAGACGCCGACAGCAAAGATCGTCACGGGCGTAGATACATACGCCCGCCCGTGGTCTAAAATTGTGCTCCAGGGTGAACCCTGGGTAAGATAGGTACGACACGTCTGACGGACTCGCTATCTGCGTCTCCGTAAGGAAAAACAGCGCTGGTTTCTCAGTCTCCAGGTGGTAGTGGACTGCAGAGAGATTTGAGTGCAGACCCCTAATGTTGGTGAGGTGCACTTTGTGGGGGAGGGGGTGCAGCCGCTGTTTAAAACTAATTTTCCTTTTCCTTGACATCATTCATTCGTTCTGTAAATTAATGTGCAAGAAACAGTTTAACTGCATAGAGTAAGCGAGATAGGATGATGCGACAAACGTTAGCGAGTGAAAGACACAGTTATACAATGATAACTTCTTTTTCAATATTGACACAAAAATAGCTACTGCGCAGGCTCTTGCGGCCAATTCAGAGACACAAAGATCCGTTGTGAATATTATAACTATAACCTATATCTACTTACAAGAGAGTATTTAAATTGCCTATACTCGAAATGTTTGACAACAACTCGTCGGACAGAGCTGCCAATGACCTTATTTTTTTTAATGTTGCAAGCGCGGAGCATAATTTTGTAGGGAAGACTCAATCATAAGTGATTCATCGATTCGATGTGACATAATTCCTAAATAAAATTATACTTCTTGGTGTAAATAAATGTTGTTATTTTGTATTGTTTTGTTTTTTGTATACAAATACAAAATATTGACAATATAACAATATTAATATACATAGTATGTATGTACTATGTGTGTACGTATAAAGTGTATACTTTTATTGTAATAAATACGAAATCAACAATTAAATAAATGCGATTGAAGAGTGGAACGAGATAATGGTCAATCGCAAGCAAATTAAAAAAAAATGAAGTCTGACATAAATTAGTATAAAATAAATAAGAGCCGCTAGTTTCTTAACAAATGTATTTTTTTGCTGTGAAATAGTTTAATTTTTATCTACTTCGATTTTCGATCAACTTTTGATTAGGACTATTTTTATGTAACGATAAAGAGGCTTCTCCCCAAATGTCAGTTTAGTCTACGAAATAAAAATCAGAGATTAATCATTTTGTATCGGGCTTTATAATAATTCTAAAAGCATAGAATTTCAAAATAGTAGGTAACTGAAAACTATTATCCTTTTAGAGCTATAAATCCAGGAATGCAAAGAACGTTTGTTTGCTCACACAACATGCGGCATCTAACCGTGAATGCCCACTGTGGCATGCGGGCTTGTGAATAAAAACAACTCGATGGTAGCTGACGAATGAGGATGGTTGGTACTGAGTCAGACACGTTTGCAGTAATGTGCCTGGATTTACAGGCATACATATATAGTTGGTTTTAAAGCAGATGCACATACTTTTATTTTAAAAATATTTCTTGTTTGATTCGGGACGGCAAAGATCTTAAACGGTGAAGGAAAATGGTCAAGGAAATCATCGTAAGGAAATCGGCGTGTCCTGTTTTTTTATTTTTTTCCTTGGGAAATCTTCCGCTCTGGGTGAAGCGGGAGGGCGTGTCAGACTTTTACTGACTAAAAGCCAACCGTGTTCCTTCAGTTGCTTGAGCCAGGGCTGCGGTAACTCTTTTTCAAATTTATCCGCGACCCAGACAGGCATTGGCCCTAGCGGACCCCGTCAGTTTTTGCTGACATCTCATTGAGGCGCGCATGGAACACTAAACGCCGTCGAATCGGGCCTGGTCCTTCTACTCACCATCTACTAGCTACTTATTACTCACCATCCGCAAGCCCGCGCCTACGGTAGCCGGGAATCGGCTTGCAACTCCCGACGTCCAGGGCGTCTCCTGCGGTGGCTTGAACGTTAGAGCGTCTCCGTTGCATCTCCCTCACGCGTTCTGCCTCCTCCTTCGCAAGCATTACTGCTTCGAAGAAGGAGGTGATAGCTTTCCATGCTCTCTCACTCCATACCAGGTCCGGACGCAAGAAGTCGGCTCCACGAGGACACGGCCGGCGTTGCTCTTCCCAAACGGGGCAGACCGCCACCGTATGTTCTACCGTGTCCTGCGGGCGATCCACACAATGGTGATACCCGGGCGTTTTCTCGCGCCTTATCTTGAACAGGAACCTCCCGAAACAGTCGTGTCCGGTGAGGACATGCGTCAGGCGGAAGGTGAGGACGCCGTGACGCCTCAAGCCACTCCTCAAAGAGGGGCCTTATCGCCACATTTGTGGCGGGCCCAGCGCTGGGTTGCGACAGTCGCCCTCTCTATGTTGCCATGAGATCCTACCAAAGTTCTGTCCGCCGAGCCATAATTTATAGCGGCAACGGAGTTTCGCCCCGGCATTTCGCCTCCTCGCGCCTTTTCTATATTTGCGCAAGGACTTTTGCCTCCAGATCCCATGGCGGCAATCCAGCAAGGAGGCTCGCCACCTCACCGGAGACCGTGCGATATCCCCGGACCAGCCACATGGTCGCGATTTCCCCCTTTGGGACGCGTTCAACCGACGGGCTGGTCGCCGCCTCAGAGAACGCGCCCATAAATTGGCTTGTCCTTAAATTAGAACTAAAATTTCGAAAATATGATTGTGACATCTATCAACCCGCACTGGGCCCGCGTCTCACTTATGCCATGTGATTCTCCTTGAACAAAAGTTAAGACATCTTTAATAATTTTCCAAATTCATCTTTTAGCGCTCACTTTCTTCAAAAGAACTCTTGTAATCCAGCAGTTGCAGTTTAGACTGTACGTTGTCTGAAAGGGAATGAATAATTTTAACAAAAAATATCGAGTAAATCCTAAGCTATCTGCTAGTCTTATCTCAAAATACGATGAGTGAACTTGGAAGTTTTCCGTGAGGCAATGTTTTGCCAGAACATCGTCGGCAGTAAGAGGTTCAAATATATGGGCAAAGTTCCTCGTTCATTGGCTGAACTTGCCAAGTAAGCACTCACTTTGATACTTATGATATGTTCCGGGAATTATACGAACAAATATACGAATTCTCATGTATGAGGAGAAAGATGGCGGACGGTTTCAAAATTAATGATGTATTTTGGTTGGCTTCTGTTTTATTTAAGTTTGGAATTGTCGAGGGTTATCCATTATCACCTTATAGTTAATATTATAAATACGAATGTAAGCGAACTATGTGATAACTCGACCCAATTCGATTAAAAGCACACTGATAGGCAATATGAAATTGTAAGTGAGGTCACTTGGACGCCATGCGGTGCAATTTGACCGATTGGCACCTCCGGATATCCGACCAATATCACCTATCAACGAAATCTAAATTGTTTTGCGAATCAGGAAGGTAACTAATAAAATTCTGCCTGTATGTTTGTTACCTTTTTAATTCTGGGATAATTTTCAACTTTCAATAGTAGGGATCCTTCAGACAGGCGCGGCGGTGACAACGGGAGTATGATTTGTCAGTAAATATTCATAGCAATTGCTCTATACTACAACAATTTCTTTCAATGTTTTCAAAATCTTCTAGAAACATACACTCACTCTTCAGGGAGATTAGTGTAGACCTAATCCCAAACATAGTCTAGGACTTCGTTTTTATTCGTCTACTATTTATAGTATATATTTTGTTACAACTTAACAAAAAAAACACTATAAATAAACATTTCAAAAAAGTTTCCGTTCTTCACGAAAGCTTATTCCACCCCAATCAGTTTCAAATCGCTGCAAAAATCCTGATAAATCTACTCATCTGCATCTAAAACAGTACCCACTCAAGTCGTTCTCCGTTCGGGTAGAAACACCAATTCCCGTCACTGGTAATGCTTCAATCGCTCGCTCGGATAAGTCGGCTAGCGGCCCCAATAAAGGTCGGGTTTTCCCGTATTTTTCATTCGAACGTGACGTTGATGCTAGCCACGATTGTTTCTGCTACATCGACGCCTTGTTTCTTGTGATTAAGTGCTTCAATAATAAAGGTTATTAAATTAAATGTTTAGTGCCAATCGTTGGAGCGTTTGCCCTAATTGGATGGTGATTATGGAGTTGTCAGTTAGTATCTTGGAAAAGGTCAATCGAATAGTCTTTTTTATCAAATGAGCTTTTTTTACTTGCGTATAAAAACAATGAGGGAATAACTATTTATCCTCAGTATATAGACATGAAACCGGGACACAAAAATATAATATTTCGTGATTCTTTACATTTTATTGATGTTTACCTTTTAATAAGTAAACAATGCTTAAGCCAATAAAATTCATTATTATTCTATTAGGTATCATTGACTCATGCTCAACTCAAGATAGACAGTTCTGATTAGTTGGTTTGTATTTTTTAATTTATTTCATTATCTACACCTATTAAAATTCAAATTCAGTCAAATTTTAGTCTGGTGAGTAGGACCTCACTCAAGTTGGAAACTAGCTCTGAGACTATTGTTTTGACTAATTACGCGTTGAATACAATTTAATTGGCCGTCGGTCGTTAGAAGTGCATACTATAACTACTTAATACTTATCACACATTTTGTGTGGAAAGATTCAGTAACGTCTGGGGCCTCTGGGATCTTGCACTATTGAGAACACAATATGTCAAGCTGAAGAATCATACGCCAAACTCCAAAGTTGTGATTGATTGGTGAGGCCAATTTTGAGTTTGGGTAGAGTATCAGCATCAGGAATACGGGCCTTTTAGTGTCTGTTTGGTTCCAATTTTTGAACCTGTAAATTGAAATAAACAATATTCATCAGTGCCATAAAACCCAAAAAAAAATTGCCGCGCCCGTGATTTTCAGCCTGCCTAACCGCCCATGACCCACCTCAGGCACCCACAGCCAACTCACAATTCCAATAATAAGTGCTTTTATTTTTTCTTGAAGAACGAACATGAAAGAGTTTTTCGTGTAAAATTATGTGCAAACAAAAACAAAAATCACATACACCCGAAACAAGTATCAGTAAGCCTAACAAATATTACCTTACTAGAAAAATAGACAAGGATAATACAGCAACAACCAAATGTCGTATAGGATATGAATAGGTTACTTCTAGGCAAGCGTGCTTCACCGTCCGAGATAGTGGTCATAATCGAGCCCAACGTAAATAAAAAAAAAACAATAAAAATATAATTTAAGAACCTGCAACCCACGTTATCCTTTAGATGTCTACGAACACCCACAAAAAGAGTGGGAGGCACAGAGTTAGAAGACGACTCGGTGGCCGCTGCTAGAGTCGACATTGTGAACACTTTCCATAAAAAAACCAAGCGTGTCATCATTTCATCGCACTATGACATAAATGACGTATAGAATCTGACTGGCAATGTGTCATTGATTTTTAGTTATTGTAATTTAACTATTAGGGCGGTATTCCAGATGCTTATGCTCAACTCAACTCAAACTGGCAAAGGACAGCTGTGATTGGTTGGCTTGTTTTTTGACATTAACGTGCTTAAGACCAAAACCCTAGACGCCCCAAACGTTACTGAACTCTTTTAACACAAAATCACTGAAATTGAATAGTGTTAGCATGTACTTGGAACGTACTTGTTAACTTAGATTTTCATTTTCATTCAATACCTACCAGACATTTTGTGTAGAACCAATTCAGTAACGACTGGAGCATCTGGGCTCTTGGTCTATTGAGTACACATATGTCAAGCTAAAGAATCATATGCAAATTTTGAGTGTAAGTTGAGCATGAGCATCCGAAATACGGGCCTGAATCACCAAAAATTGTTTATTAATAGGTTTAATTAAATCTGAAATTAATAATGTTAAACCGCTAGCATCTACTGAAATAACTATTGAACGCATTATCGCTGAATTAAATTACCAGCTTATATTTTCGAAGAGGTTTTCGGTATGAGTAAAATAAAGAGTATTGAACTTATGCGTCGAGTGTATTGCCGTAAATTCACAGCTAATATTTTAACAGGTTTATCTACTCTCATATCGTAATATTCTAATTATAAACTTCAAAACGAGTTTATATTGACATACTTTATAAACACAATAACAAATTTAAAAATAGAATTTTATTAAAACACTTTTTCTCTAACAAAATAATACTTTAAAACATTATTATTTTCTATTACGATACAGGGCAAATCCAAGAAGTAAATATCATCAAGGAGTTCCCATCAATGATTTATTTGTAATGGAAAGCTTATGCGGGGCGCGCCATTTTTATAGTACCTATTATAACAAGTTATATTCCAATTTTTACTTGTCTGTGGCAACGCCCGCTTTAGCGCATGCGCGGTTAATGCGGTTAGGTGCTGGGTTTTGGCGCCATTCATACGTTTGGCTGTTCTGTATTTCATGAATTTTGTAATACTTGCTTAAAAATGTCTAATATCAGTGAATGTGAATAAAATTTGACTCCTCCCGATAGTTTAGATGCGGTGACGGAAATTACTCATAACCAGCAAAGTCGAGAAAATTATATGATAAATGCTATCACGACTTTATGGCATGGAAAATGCAAAAGAAGATATTTAGTAGGTTCAATCACAATGTATGATACATTCGTGTGATACTATTAAAACCTCGCCTACGGCTCGGTTTTAACACACACTCATGTTTTAATACCCCTCATTATGCAACAGTTTCATAAACTACTATTATTGATTCAAAGTCCACCTCTTAAATTGATGATTTTATAGGCGTTCCGTCACAGAAGTTGTCTCTAGACGCTTCCGGCGGCGGCGCACGGCAATTCTCTGTTCTGTGGTAGGAGGGTTATTCTAAGTGCCACAATATTTGTCACGGTTTGTAAGAACTTATTATTGCATCGCCCACACTTTACTCGTAAACAAAACTTTACGTGGCAGAAATGTTAGAAATGGTGCTGGGAAAAATACGTATGAGACATCACATCACACTTATATTATAAAGGCAAAAGTTTGTGAGTGTGTGTGTGTGTTTGTTTGTATGTATGTTACTTCTTCACGCTCAAACAGCTGGACGGATCTGGATGAATTATGGCACAGAGATAGATTATAGTTTGGAATAGCACATAGAATACTTTTTATCCCGGGAATTTGTTTCCTCGGGGTAATTTTCGACATTCACGCGGGCGAAGCCGCTGGCAAAAGCTAGTTTAAAAATAAAAATAAGGCGGTTCTAGGGTCAGTTTCAAAAATGTGCTGTGCATAATCCACTAATAACATTGACGTATTTTCAAAATTGGGCGATTACAGTTAATAAAATATTAATAGAGCCAGTTTTTTTACAAATCTATCAGAAGTGTTGGATCTTATTAGTAAAGCAGCATGCAAGGTATTGAGTCGATGATATTATCAGTAAGTAAACTAACTAGGTAAACCGACAAGATGACGGAATTCGGCCAACCATACAGCACGAATAAAGATCAGAAGAATTCATGGAAACGAATGTAAGTATGTGAAATTGGTGTATTCCCCTTGTCCCCCGGATGAGGTGATGCAAATTCGGACAGTTTCATGTTAATACTGAACTACAATCATCATTATCAACATTTCTGGCAAAGACGTCCACTGTATAAATATGGACAAAGAGTACGGAAACTACCTACAAACGCTCGAAACGGCACATTCACACAAACATGCGCATCGACGATACCCGCACTTCTGGCAGCATCGCGAAAACGTGATGATCGTAAATATTTATACTGTGGCCACACTGAACGGTCTTGTGCATCTCGCATCCGCCGGACTCCCGCAGCCTAAGGCCGGGGCTCCACCAAAGCGGAGATGTGCGGAGAAGTCTAAAGCGGAGACGAAAGATGCGTGAATAACGAAATTCTATTGGTTGTTTAAAAAACATCTCCTCTCCGCTTTGGACTTCTCCGCACATCTCCGCTTTGGTGGAGTCCCGGCCTTATTGTGTAAGTTCGAATAATATGGAACGCATTATTTCCCTAGCATTCATTGCTTCATATGTTCTAAAATCTGTCAACTAGACAGCTTAAAAAAAAAATGAATATTGTTGAGTTACCAAAATTAAAGGGAAGGAGATTCCTTCCCTTTAATTTTGGTAACTCACTCGCTTTACGTCATTGGGGTGCTAGTCGTCGCTCCACCTAGAGGGCGGCCTTCCAACGCATACAATAGTGTTTGACTTTAACATGATTTTGAAAACCGTAATTAACCACCAAAATCTACAGCCATCAATAACAATAAGCGCGTTGCCCAATTGTGATTAAGTAATTACATTTAAAACATTTCACTGACCTTTAATTTAGTGCAGAATTATTAATCTCGTCAATTTTTGCTACAACCCAGAAAAGCATTGTTATTCATTTGAAGCTTTGTACATGATAGGGTACAATACTTGCCAGATTCCAATTAACAAACGTAGGAGTAAGGAGTTTCTTGTTCAGTTCTGTGGATGTTCTTGTCCGTTTTTCTCCATAACAAACTATTTTTGCAAATGGACAGTAGAATCAATTATTATCGACTGTAAATGTTGACATTCAAAATGACCGTTTGAGGGCCTAATTGAAATAATTGATTTGACTTTGAGAACCCTTTCGAGTAGAGGATCTACTTATTCACAACCAAACCATCACCACGTTATTCATTTATTTTATCAGAATACAAGTATCTATAATTTCGTTTCGTTGTCAGAAGTTAATTGATTTCGTACAAATTGAAATTATTTGCTACCGCTACCGCGGCTTGTTCTCAAACTTTTGTTCTTTTGCTTACAGCCCAACTTTCATAGAACATTTTTTTATGCCAGAAATAAGTCATTATAAAAACTTTTTCGCAAAAAAATGAACCGACTTAAAAAACAAAACACAAAAAAGTGCAAAATAATTTTCGTTACGGCAGTTGGTGTATTTCGTACCGCATATTTTTATCTGAAACGAAAATTATTTTAAACTTTTAAGTGTTTTGTTTTTGAAGTCAGTTATTTTTTCTCAAAAAGTTTTTATATCTCTCCTTTTAGTATTGGTTTACCCCCACTAAAAATAATTGGGCAACTTCCATAGTAAATTACCTAAAGAATTGATAATATACCCATAATAACTTAATTTACACATTCGTGCTGTATTCCACTCCGTAACTTGAAAACTACTCAACTGATTTTGATGAAACTTGCACTATGACCTAAGTTGACAGATATTTAATCCAATAAAAAAAGAATGATCAAAATTAATTCAGCCAAACGCGAGAAAATTGCGGACAAACATACATACATACAAATCATATAGGTCAAACTGAGAAACTTATTTTAAAGTCGGTTAAAAAACATTAAATCACACGGTGAAATAAGCTCAAAGTGGGTTCCCATTCCATCTCATCATCATCATCATAATTTCAGCTGAAATACGTCTACTGCTGGACATAGGCCTCCCCCAGGTGTCGCCAGATTGACCTATCCCGTGCGTCTCGCATCCAGCGCCTTCCCGCAACCTTAACCAGGTCGTCGGTCCACCTAGTGGGAGGCCTTCCAACTTATCGTCTTCCGGTTCGCGGTCGCCATTCCAGAACTTTTCGGACCCATCGGCCATCCGTTCTGCGAGCAATGAGCCCTGCCCACTGTCACTTAAGTTTGGGAATTCTTCGGGCTATGTCATTCCATATGTATTTGACAGATTGGGATTGACAGTGTCATCATGATCATCTTCATGACTACAAAACTTGACTGTGTAAATAAATAATATCATTCTGTAACTGTCTCACTGCAGGACAAAGGCCTCTGCTCATACAGAGAAGGCACGAACAATAATCGCCACGCCTGCTCAATGTGGCTTGACGATTTCAGACTAAGTCCAGGTTTCCTCACGATGTTGTTGACTGTGTAAAATTAATGTTTAATATAATTTAATCAGCTTGAAACCTCGTTCACTTAAATAGTGTATTCAAATCACAGTAACACACATTATATTTTGTGGGCCTTTTTCACAAACTTTGCCAATCGGTGATCTTCATTAACCAATACACTGTGGAATTAATTACGAGTGTTTCAAACGAGCTCTGTTCTTATGTTTACAGGATGCTTAATTTGTTTTTATTTGATACGTTCCCTCGCGGGACGGTGGCTCCTGGAAGAATGGTGTATTTATTATGGTATCTCACAGGTACCTTACGTTTTTTATGGGTGCTCGGTAGTCGACGCTTTACTTCTAAAGGCGTCAAGATTTTGAGAACAAAAGCGTTCAAAACGATATTCTTTACTGTTTGACTACATTTTGAATACTTGCTTCTATAATAAAACAGCTTAGAGATACAGACAGTTTAATATTATCCATTTTGTTTGGCTCAATTCCCAGCGAAGACAAGCAAGTTTTAAAATTCTTAGAATGCCTATTCTTGAGAATATGCTGCTTCTTTGCTTTCATAAAATATTACAGACGCCAGTATTCTCTAAAGAATTAGACAGAGGTATACCATAAAGTCATCCATATTTTGCCAGTTATATATAATAGACGGAAAGACTTTTGCCATGAACCAGAACAAACCCTCTTTTCCTCTGCTTATCGTCTTATGTCCATCCTTTATGTAAATATTTCTAATTCCACGATAGAAGACGAGCCAGAACCACCAATTTTAGTCCGACAGAACCAATAACCAATTTATTTATAAGGTAGCTAGGTAGCCCACTAAACTTCCTCTCGAAGTCTCCAACATACTCGTACCTATAAAGCTACCGCAACATATTGGCATTCTGCCAAGTAACAAGCGTTTTCAATTAACTCCGAAGTCGGTTCATTTCCTGAAGCCACGCGGAGGGGCTTCCTTTTTCCACTCTCATGTCCGGTGTCTTGAAGACGTGTCGCTGCTTATTGGTGGATATGTCTTAAGAAAAAAGTGTGGTGGATTGTAGGTTTTTGTGAAAGGCTTGTACTTGGGTAGAAAGGAAAAAGCAGCTTAAAATAAATAAATAACAGTTAAAAAAAACACGCTTTAATAGAAAACCAAACTAAAAGTAGAATATAATTTTCAATAAATTTATATTAAGAGTATAGTGATTATCAAAAAAAAAAAACTTGGGGTGCTTTTTAAGATATTTTCACAATATCAGCCAATTAAATATTATAAAATTTAACATCATCATCATCCTTCCAAGGATCTCAAGCTGTCTCCATACCATCAATTTCATCTAAATCGGTTCATCCGTTTAGTCGTGAAAAGGTAACATACAGAGTTACATTCGCATTTATGATATAATAGTATGGAGTATGGATTGAAAGGTCAGGCTACAAATTCCTAATTTAGTTTCAAGACTTAAATCTATTTTTAAAAGATTCTCTTTGTCCATTCTCTCACTTCAAATCTTCTCAAGAATATTGAAGTAACAATAATTACAATATTTGTTTCTCTATTGTTACTCAAATATTTCTTCATTAAGTTCAAAGTAAATAAATGAAAACGGATAAAACATCGTTTTAATATTGTCTTGTAATTTCCGTTTTTCAAATAAGATATTTTCTCTAAAGGTGCTCTCTCACCTGGAGCATTCACCTGTAATGTAACTTTTCTGATTAGATGTTGAGCATTACATTACATTACTGTCTCTCTGACTTGACGAACATTCGCCAGTAATGTAACATTAGATTCGACTTTGAGCATTTAGTTGATTCCACAATGTTTACAAGTGGTGCGCATTGATGTTACAAGTTGTATCAAAATATTACACATTGTATCATCAAGTTGCGGATTGTAATGCTTGGTTCTCTTCCCTCATCAATGTTATGCTCGAATCTATAACATTACAGGTTGGGCACTGTAATGCTCGGTTCTCCTCCTTAACCAATTCAATGTTCGACTCTGTAACGTTATATTACAGGCGAATGCTCCAGGTGAGGGAGCACCTTAAGAATATATTTTCATTTAAATGTTACTTATGATTTAAAAGCCCTTTGTTTGGGCTGGCTTTTTCAAACCATGATGAGGTCGGCTGCCAATCTTAATGGGTGCAGCTGAATACATTTCACATAGGTTGACTGCCTATCTGGCCTCCACAAACCAGCATCTGAATTACACGATAACCCAACGCAAGATCAGTTGTTAGTCTTTAAGCCTTCTGACCCGTAACGACTGTCTTCGATCAATTTATTAGTAAAAGCTGATTTTTCAATCTTCAGTTAACTTTTATCTCATCATCATCATTTCAGCCGAAAAACATCCACTGCTGGACGAAGGCCTCCAAGCGTCACCACACTGATCGGTCCTGTGCTAGGGCAAGCAAAACGGATACCCGGATAACCGAAAAAAACGGGTAAATAACTTTTTTATAAACCGGGCTTTTCTGCGTTGCAATACCGGTTTTTCGTTTTTTTTCGGTTATGTTTCTCCTATGTTATTGATTTCATTATACTTTAATTTTCCCAAAAACAAAATTATTATATTTAACACTGACAAACGTAGACAGGACGGCGAGTTTCTTTTTCGGCCACGTTAATCTAGATCCTTGACGCACTACTATGCCACGCAGCCGCTAATTTGTTTTTCGGTCAGTCTGTGTATAGTGAGACGAGTGCACGTGATGTGTTTGTCGGTGATTACATTGCGGATATTATTTTATGAAGGTAAGTTTGATCACATTCTTTTATATCAATGCTAATATTACATGAAGTGTATGACCAAATACTGTTATGTAATCACAGCTGGGATGTTTTGCATATTTAAGTGATAGCTTTAATTAATTAGTTTTTTTATCGTAGCAATATGGATAGTGGGGTTGAGCTCTGAAATCTATACCTCCAACAAGTGTGGCAGAGAGCCTTTTAATCAGCGGGTCTCATGTGTAATAAAATCCGAAGAACTCTAAATTATACCTCCCTTGATGCACTTATATCCTCACGGTCATTTTATCAAAGTACACTTCATCGCTTACCATCAGGAAAGATAGTGGTCAAGCGCGATCCTATAGAATACACAAAAAAAAGGAATTCTGTTTGGAAAAACTTTAATTTTGTGATTTTAATCTATATCTATAAGAATGACTGATTGATTCTGTTTTGTTAAATTAGGTAAGGGATAAGACTTCTATGATATTTAATAATTATTTTCATCGCTTTTTACGTACTGTTGATTTTGCCTGCTTCTATTTTATGAGGGTCAAATTGTTATTTAATATTCTGTGATTTTAGACCTTTGTATACCTACCAAAAGTTTCTAATTTTGTATGTTAGGAACCTTAAGTTTTGAAGAATATGTTATTTAGATAAATAATAAGCTATATTCTATGTTATTTATAAAGAAAATACATTTTGTATTGTTATTTAGTAGTTGTAGCTTGTTTCAGTCCAAACAAATGCTCATTATTATAAACATAAGTGAGATAAACGTAAAACAATACATAGTTAAATTAGACTTCAGCATTTTCATTTCTTTACACAGATAATTCCCATTTCTTTAATAAAAATTTAAAAAAAAACGAAAAAACCGAATAAAACGGTTTCTCCGGGTTTGTAAAACTAAAACCCGAAAAATCGGTTGTCTTTAGCAACCCGGTTTATGCATGCATGCACCTATCCTGTGCGTTTAGCATCCACCGGACGCCCGTATTCTTGACCAGGTCACCTCTCCACTTACATTGAGGCCTTCCAAAGATGCGTCTTCCGGTACGCGGTCGCCACTCCAGAACTTTTCGGTCCCAACGGCCATCCGTTCTGCGAGCAATGTGCCATACCCACTGCCACTTAAGTTTGGCAATTCTTCGGGCTATATCGGTAACCTTTGTTCTCTTGCGGACTTCGGTTATTTTTTTCTGAAGAACTTTTATTTTTCAGGCCCTAAATCCAATAAGTATAACTACTCAATGAAGCATCATCATAATTCATGATAAATAAGCGACCTAGGTGTGAGATTATTCTCGAAGAGCTAACGCCGCACCGAAGCAATAAGGATTAATAAAGGTTTTAAAAACAAACAACAAGTTTGCCCACACTTTACTTTAAAACTCAAACAAAAGCCTAACAAATCTTAAACATTTACTTTTTTTAAACGAGCAATGTGGAGGTTAAATCCGTACACAAAGCACCACAAAGACACCCAGCGCTGCCATCCTATAGCTAGTGTTTCGCTATCTGATGAAATCATGTTTTGAGCTGTCGAAGGAAAATTTAAAAGAAAGAAATAAAACGAAAGAACAATAATTGTCGACTAGTGAAAATGTCCAAGTTATCCGAGGTATAATAGAAATCGATGCTGTTTACCAACTATAAATCATATGCAATATTGCCCTGTGTCAAAATAGATCTGATTGCGCCCTTTTAATAGGCACATTGTTAGTTTAAATTAATGATTTCATCTTATTGTAAATAAGGTTTTGTAATTTTGAACGTTTCTAGTTTTATCCGGTATCTATTGATAGTACAAAAATACTGCTTAGACAGATCGATAGAGAAGTTTTTGCTGATTACGATGGCATCAAAAACTAAAATCGGATAATTGTCAGATAGCGGCACTCTAGCTAGGGAACGGCAGAGCAGTCGACCCGCATAAAGAGGCACGTGAACATTTTTGAAACAAAGTGAATATTTTAATGTTTTCACCGAGTCAACTCTTGTTGGCGTTTTCAGGACAAGCGGAGATAATTTGAATAACAAATGTGTTTTTGTGAAGTTGTTTTTAGTTTTACGTTTCAATGAATGGCTGTTTGATTTTTGTAGTAGTGTTTTGGTTTTTAATGTTATTTTTGGAAAGGTTAATAAATATTGATTGTTGCTTGTCAATACATTTTAGTTTTGTTTAAGTAAATGCTATATCAGCTGTGCTTCCGTAAACACTATTAGTAACTGGTTTATCCATTCTATATCTCGACAGTTCAGTAAAAAGTTTTATTAAGTCTTTTAATATCAAAATACAGATAAAATCTTTATAAATGCTCACCACTTTCTTCACACAAATAGTTTATAAAACTACTACATAACATCTGTAAAACCAAATCTGAGAATAATAAGCTACGTAGCATGTTATATTAACGCAGTGCATGACTGTAAACAATTAAAACCACACCTTTTTGTTACTTCATTACTTACATTTATAATAATTATGTCATGTTATAATCATGGATCATAAAAACATAAGTGGTCTTAAAGGAAATAATTAATGTATTCCGTTGTGCAATTAAAATAAATTAAAATATAAAGCACGTTGTATTCATGAAATGTTATAACCATGTGAGTAAATTAAATAGAAGCCGGTGTCCATAAAGATTTCTTAGTAAATGTAAAAACTTCAATAAAAGTTTTCCTTTTTAGTGATAATACATATTATTAAATACAATCTAACGTTTAATGTTTTTAAGATTTACCTATTCTTAATTTTTGCAGATGAACACAGTTTGCTTTGATAAAGGGTCTGGCCGTAATAAATTAACTACACTTGCACCCCACCCCTTCCCCCCGCCCTTGCACTTACACTTGTGTGTTGCACTTTCAGTAGAAATTAAATGTTGTACAAAAATGTCACGTGCATGCTTGCTCTGGCCCTGTCTGGCACTCTGTCTGGATGGCAAACAGTTCATCTGGCAGGTGTGTCGCGAAAGATTAATCTTGCCACGTTAATGACTTTATACTCTGGTAGACGAATATTTTTTCTTCTTTATAGAAAAAAAAGTAAATGATAACGTCATCATCATCATACTAGCCGAAAGACGTCCACTGCTGGGCATAGGCCTCCCCCAAGCGTCGCCACATTGACCGGTCCCGTGCGTCTCGCAACCAGCGGATCCCTGCAACTTTCACCAGGTCCTCGGTCCACTTGAGAGGCCTTCCAACGCAACGTCTACCGGTTTGCGGTCGCCACTCCAGAACCCTTCTACCCCAACGGCCATCAGTTCTGCGAGCAATGTGCCCTGCCCACTGCCACTTAAATTTTGTTTAACGTATCGAATTCTAATTATAATGAAATTATTCAAAACGAAAAATGTACTAAGATATGTGTAAAGCACGCCATCCATTGCCATTTTTAGTAACTCGCCTGATCAAAGCTTATGGGTTTCATCTCGTTTTTTTTTTGTCTCAAGGGATTATTTAGGAATATTACAGTCAAAGTTAATTACCTTTCTAATTCTCGTAGTAGTGGCGCATGGCGTTCGCAGTAAACAAAGGAACTTTACTCAGTTCTCAGTTTACAGTTGACGGATACATACTTCACACTAACACTGGACGGCAACTAAACGATTGCCTAAATAACAGAGCACATAATATATCTGAGTGTTTCCTAGAGTAAAAATGAAAACGGGAAAACATCGTATACGCAGTGTGAGCTCTCCCTAATACCCAAAAGCCTATATTGTCATGTGTATGTAACTTTAGCCCTAATACAATTACCAAAACTCTTCTTCGTCAGAATATTTTAACTTCAAAACAATGTTTGTTTTCTTAATTCCACATAACTGTGACAGCCAAGTTCGTAATTAAAATCCAACATGAGAACTTTTTACTTCAGCGGATTTTAGTCACTCATACTCCAAATTAAATTTTCTAGAAGTAAGGCTTATGAAGTTTGTTGAATATTTTCATACGTCGTAGTAGATAAGTAGGATGCGATGAAGGCTTGATTTTCGTTGTAATTTGTACGACAATTTATTTTTAACCTTTGACAGGTTTTGTCGAAGGCAAAACCTTTGCTAAGGATATCAATCTACAATAATAAAATAACGAATATATCTAATCTACAATATATCCGGGCGGGCGGCCGGTTTTTGGTCTGCCGTCTTTGGGAGTCTTGTGTCCAAAGTTTCAGTTCAATCTGTCGGGTAGAATTAATTTAAAATTCCGTTGCAAGCTTTGACCCATACATACTAACAAACAAGGTAAGTTAAATAAAAGCGTGTAAAAATGACATAGCAACCGTAACATATAAATAATAGCACATTATGGTACAAGTGTGTAATGTTGGTGATTACCGCTGAGGCGCCATTGAGACCCGAGCCATCAGGTGAGGGTCTTAGAGAGCAAAGGACGGCAATCATCAATACACACGTGTATCATACGACGTTTTTCAACACACTTGTGAAGAAAATAATACAAAAAAATCATTTTCAACAGTGAAAACGAGTTGTGAAAAAAAATTCGTAATGGCGGGCAAAATTAATCAGTTTTCCTATGAGCGCGCATCTAACAATGGCGATCGGCCATAAACTAAAAGAAAGAGGTTTCTTTTTTTTGGCTTTTCGCGGTACCGCTTTAGCCACGTACAAAATGGGGAATTTCAAGATTTTTTTATTACAGAGAAAAACAAAAGTTATATTTGATTGAAAGTTTTATTTATTAAACACGTACAAGTTGAAATTATCAATTTAAATACGAAGTTGCATAAAATGAGCAAGAAATAGGTACCTACATTAATTTATCTGTACTATTGAGCAAGATCTTTTTTGTATCGAAACTTTTTTTAAAACAAAGCACTCAACCAATAAATAAAAAAGAATTCTATAACTCACTTGTGAATAATAGCAATGAAAAAGTCACAGTTTGATTACTGGTTTCATTATGTGCCTAATTGCGGTGAAATTAGAGCCACTTTATGAGCAAGTGTGTTGAAAAAGACATTTATCTACACTCACAACGTGCATCACAGCAACAGATAAAATAGTGTATGCAACAGCATATAACTAGGTATTTAAACACCCCTATTATATGACTGTTGCATAAACTACTATTAAAACCCATTTTTCACCCAAAGAATCAAAGTGACATGAAAAACGGCACCCCGCGTATAAGGAACAACGGTCTTAGTGCAGCCAGACACATCTCACAAACAAATATTTATTCTACAATTTTCACCCCGTCTCTTTGTTGGTCTTATTTTGAACTGTGATACAATAAGTTTTACTTTGTTTATGCTCAACAATAATGTTGGCGTTTGAGTTCATCTTTTTTATGGAACTTACAGATCTTTTATGATGCTTTTTCATTGGGTATGGCTTTTTAATACGTGGTTTTTTTGCCGGTTCTTCTCTGTAGGATTAGACCAATTCAAACCGTACTCTAGCTTCTGATGTTGTTTATGAGCCTGTGAGTTTTTTTTTTATTTGCTTTTATTCGTAGCCTAAGCTTGTAATGACATTTTCATTATATGTACAATATGTACATAGTAAGGTCGGTTACACACTAGACCCGATCCATGTCCGTGAAATTACGGTTCCGGAGTAGCCGCAGTTCTTCTTATAAGTAAGCTTACGTACTACATCCAAACACTATCCATCATAATCTTACTAATTATTAATATTATAAATGCGAAATTTTGGTTGGATGTGTGTATGTTTGTTACTCAATCACGCTAAAACGGCTGAACGGATCTGGATGAAATTCGGCACAGAGATAGATTATATTCTGGAATAGATAATAAGCTATTTTTCATCCCGGTATAAAGTACCCTCAGGATAAGAAAATAATTCTCACGCGGGCGAAGCCACTGGTAGAAGCAAGTCTGGTATAATTTTCAAAACATTTTGAACTCGGAACTCAAAACAAGGATACGGATCGGATTTAGTGCTTAAGGGCCTACATACGCTTTAGTGCCGTAAAATGGTTACTTTTTCTAAAGCATACACCGTAGTAACGGCTAGGTTGAAAGGATTGAAAAAAATATATATTTATTATTGATGTACATAATTTAGAACACAAGGTTTTTTCGTGTAACTAATAGTTTTGCTTTAAAAAAATAATTAACAACACGATATTTTTTCGCAACTTTTGGAAACTCCTCCAAAACGACTTGGATGTTTAAAAATAATTTTATACAGAAAAATTGATGGCTGGAATATCTTTTTACCTAACATAGCATATGTAAATCAAATAATATTTTGCAAACAAAACTGTTCAAAATGAGATTCAATTTTGATATTTTGGCATCGAGCGGGCGCACGGCCAGTACTGCGTTACATTGGGGCGTATACATCACCTTACCAGCCCTTATAGCGTCTCTAATACTATTGTGTTGTACCAACTTTAGCTGAAGACTTAAGTAGACATGGTAGCGTCCTTTTTTGCCGTGCTGACCGCTGTTAAAAATGTTTACAAACATTTTCTAATACTAATACATTTACTTACAAATGTTAGGCAAATTATTGTTTAGAAAATATTTACCTACTTATGTTTGTAAACATTTTTAAACAGCGGTGTGGGAGAACCATTACCCTTATTATTTATTGTGCACAAAACTTGTTTACCGTGTTATAGTAGGTAAGCTTTTGTCCAAAGGCGAGCTTAACCCAAGTAAATAAGGTTTCTTCTGTGCAGTTTTCGAAAAAATACAGTTATGCGTTTCTATTCTAAAAGTATCGGTTGGATTCGGAATCCCGAGAGAATCCAAGGATTGCATGGGTTTTAAAATCCTGCATAGCAATGTAGATTTGAAATCTCCTTTGTCAATCATCCACCATTCAACCACGCGATGGTCGTACCCAGTAGACATAAGGATAAGACCCTGTAATATCCGGTGGAAAGTAAAGATATCCCATCCTTTGGGACATTCCGGGTAGGAATAATTTCGTATACATTTCAATCACATTTTTAGGACTTGGCTGTCAGTAACGAGGGCGGTTGAAAATTTTGTGGCAATTAGCTTCCGCTCGCGGATAGTATTATATTGATAGATAGATAGATTATAGTGTTAAATTATCCCAAGGGATCATAGCACCTAGTTTATCGAGATAAAAAGCGTATGTGCTATTCTAGACTATAATCTCTCTCTGTGCCAAATTTCATCCAGATCCATTTAGACGTTTTGACGTGATTCAGTATTCCAATCATCATCCGAACTTTTGCATTTATAATAATTAATACTATAGTCGTCACAATCTAAGAAGTCCGTTGATGTTTCTCATTTTACATGCCGCGATAACTTTCTAAGTAGAAACTGAAAAATCAAATTCATAATCCTATTTAAATACTATATTACCGATACACTGTGACAACGAGTATCAATGCAAGCATCAAGTTTAATTATTATTAAGTATTTTTATAACGAAACGGGCCTTTTATTTTTTGACAACTTTAGGATACAATAACCTATCATGCCGAAATTATGAAGTTTTCATAGAATATATATCATTATACCCAAAAATTTTGTCGCTTAATTCTGGGCAGGTGCATTGTTACGCTAAGTCATTCTTTTCATCTAAATTAAGATTATAAAGTTGAGTATTTGTCAAACTCTTATCAAAGAAAGCCTGTCAACTTTTGGCATTAAAGTAAGGTTTGACAGGTTCTTTACTCAAAATTCTCAATACAGAAACTGGCCGTTATTTACACCTACTCTAAATCCCCCCTCTCCACACTGTAAGGTCACTCATCTCTTGGAATTTAATTCATGCATAATTGAAACATCAGAATAGACATTAAAGTTTGAATAAACACGTGCTTTGTCCTCCGGCGCTGCCTTTCTGGGAAGCCGTAAAAGAGAGAGTTTGCTCCGTGTTCAGACACAATTTATAAAAATAAACACAACAAAGTTGTAGCATAAATTACGCCTCCTTTTCCCGGCAGGGTTAAGAGAGGTGTACCATGTCTGTGGGTGTACCTGTACACCTACATTTCTCAAACTTGTTGATGTGATGATTGAAAAAGTTTTATCTATCTTCATAGACGAAAATTGTTTCGTCGTTTAAATATTTGTAAATGGCAATCTATGGAAGAACTAAAATTGCATTTTCGAAATTCTTTTAATAACATAAGGCTGCTTTTCCACCAGAGATGTGTTATACAGCTATGCTGCGAGGATGTGAAAGCAAAGCTACGAAACTATGTAACCGTTTCTAGTACTGCTAAGCTATGTAGTATAGCGGGGCGAGTAAGATGTGTGACGATGCGCCGTAGCGAGGTTGCTGTGCGAGGAAGATGCGCAGCTCGAGCTATGCAACGCTTCAACAGTAGAGAAGGCTTGACGAGCGACTGCTGGTCTGCTCTGCACATAGCTACTAACACCACTCGTGCATCCATAGCTCCCATCCAAAGTATGCATCCTTCCATATAAAAACCCTAGCTTAGTTCAACACGTGTCTACCAGTGCTATGCGTGCGTGTGGTCTAATGAATATGATTGGTGGATATCAAACGCAATAATAGCAACGTAGTATAGCACATCTTTGGTGAAATAGCAGCCATACATTATTACCAAATGACATAAGTACTTACTCTTTATAAGACTTATAGAAGGAAAAGGCCATCGGAGCGAAGTCACGGAAAAATAAATAAGACTAAGATACACTTTTGTTTAAATAAATTTAAATGTATGTATGCATAAATACCTGTTATCATAAAAAAATTGCCAGTTACTGGTTTATCCATTCTATATCTCGACAGTTCAGTAAAAAGTTTTATTAAGTCTTTTAATATCAAAATACAGGTCTTTATAAATGCTCACCACTTTCTTCACACAAATAGTTTATAAAACTACTACATAACATCTGTAAAACCAAATCTGAGAATAATATGAGAATAATTAACGCAGTGCATGACTGTAAACAATTAAAACCACACCTCTTTGTTACTTCATTACTTACATTTATAATAATTATGTCATGTTATAATCATGGACCATAAAAACATAAGTGGTCTTAAAGGAAATAATTAATCTATTCCGTTGTGCAATTAAAATAAATTAAAATATAAAGCACGTTGTATTCATGAAATGTTGTTTATAACCATGTGAGTAAATTAAATATAAGCCTGTGTCCATAAAGATTTCTTAGTAAATGTAAAAACCTAAACAAAAGTTTTCCTTTTTAGTGATAATACATATTATTAAATACAATCAAACGTTTAATGTTTTAAGATTTACCTATTCTTAATTTTTGCAGATGGACACAAGTTTGCTTTGATAAAGGGTCTGGCCGTAATAAATTAACTTCACTTGCACAACACCCCTTCCCCCCGCCCTTGCACTTACACTTGTGTGTTGCACTTTCAGTAGAAATAAAATGTTGTACAAATATGTCACGTGCATGCTTGCTTTGGCCCTGTCTGGCACTCTGTCTGGATGGCAAACAGTTCATCTGGCAGGTGTGTCGCGAAAGATTAATCTTGCCACGTTAATGACTTTATACTCTGGTAGACGAATATTTTTTTTCTTCATAGAAAAAAAAAGTAAATGATAACGTCATCATCATCATACCAGCCGAAAGACGTCCACTGCTGGACATAGGCCTCCCCGAAGCGTCGCCACATTGACCGGTCCCGTGCGTCTCGCAACTAGCGGATCTCCGTAATTTTCACCAGGTCCTCGGTCCACTTGAGAGGCCTTCCAACGCAACGTCTACTCACTACTACTACACTCCAGAACCCTTCTACCCCAACGGCCATCAGTTCTGCGAGCAATGTGCCCTGCCCACTGCCACTTAAATTTTGTTTAACGTATCGAATTCTAATTATAATGAAATTATTCAAAACGAAAAATGTACTAAGATATGTGTAAAGCACGCCATCCATTGCATTTTTAGTAACTCGCCTGATCAAAGCTTATGGGTTTCATCTCGTATTTTTTTTGTCTCAAGGGATTATTTAGGAATATTACAGTAAAAGTTAATTACCTGTCTAATTCTCGTAGTAGTGGCGCATGGCGTTCGCAGTAAACAAAGGAACTTTACTCAGTTCTCAGTTTACAGTTGACGGATACATACTTCACACTAACACTGGACGGCAACTAAACGATTGCCTAAATAACACAGCACATAATATATCTAAGTGTTTCCTAGAGTAAAAATGAAAACGGGTAAACATCGTATACGCAGTGTGAGCTCTCCCTAATATCCAAAAGCCTATATTGTCATGTGTATGTAACTTTAGCCCTAATACAATTACCAAAACTCTTCTTCGTCAGAATATTTTAACTTCAAAACAATGTTTGTTTTCTTAATTCCACATATCTGTGACAGCCAAGTTCGTAATTAAAATCCAACATGAGAACTTTTTACTTCAGCGGATTTTAGTCACTCATACTCCAAATTAAATTTTCTAGAAGTAAGGCTTATGAGGTTTGTTGAATATTTTCATACGTCGTAGTAGATAAGTAGGATGCGATGAAGGCTTGATTTTCGTTGTAATTTGTATGACAATTTATTTTTAACCTTTGACAGGTTTTGTCGATGGCAAAACCTTTGCTAAGGATATCAATCTACAATAATAAAATACCGAATATATCAAATCTATTGCTACAATATATCCGGGCGGGCAGCCGGTTTTTGGTCTGCCATCTTTGGGAGTCTTGTGTCCAAAGTTTCAGTTCAATCTGTCGGGTAGAATTAATTTAAAATTCCGTTGCAAGCTTTGACCCATACATACTAACAAACAAGGTAAGTTAAATAAAAGCATGTAAAAATGACATAGCAACCGTAACATATAAATAATAGCACATTACAAGTGTGTAATGTTGGTGATTACCGCTGAGGCGCCATTGAGACCCGAGCCATTAGGTGAGGTTCTTAAGAGAGCCAAGGACGGTAATCATCAATACAAATGTGTATCATACGACGTTTTTCAACACACTTGTGAAACACCCCTATTATATGACTGTTGCATAAACTAATATTAAAACCCATTTTTCACCCAAAGAAACGAAGTGACATGAACAACGGCACCCCGCGTATAAGGAACAACGGTCTTAGTGCAGCCAGACACATCTCACAAACAAATATTTATTCTACAGTTTTCACCCCGTCTCTTTGTTGGTCTTATTTTGAACTGTGATACAATAAGTTTTACTTTGTTTATGCTCAACAATAATGTTGGCGTTCGAGTTCATCTTGTTTATGGAACTTACAGATCTTGTATGATGCTTTTTCATTGGGTATGACTTTTTAATACGTGGTTTTTTTGCCGGTTCTTCTCTGTAGTATTAGACCAATTTAAACCGTACTCTAGCTTCTGATGGTGTTTATGAGCCATGTGTTTTTTATTTGCTTTTATTCGTAGCTTAAGCTTGTAATGACATTTTCATTATACGTCAAATATGTCCACAGTAAAGGCGGTTACGCACTACACCCGATCCATATTCGTGAAATTTCGGTTCCGGAGTAGCCGTAGTTCTTCTTATAAGTTAGCTTACGTACTACATCCGAACTCTATCCATCATAATCTTACTTATTATTAATATTACAAATGCGAAAGTTTGGATGGATGTGAGTATGTTTGTTACTCAATCACGCTAAAACGGCTGAACGGATCTGGATGAAATTTGGCACAGAGATAGATTATATTCTGAAATAGATAGCTTTTCATCCCGGTATAAATTACCCTCGGGATAAGAAAATACTTCTCACGCGGGCGAAGCCGCAGGCAGAAGCAAGTCTGGTATAATTTTCATAACATTTTGAACTCGGAACTCAAATCAAGGATACGGATCGGATATAGTGCTTAACCGCCCTTATAGCGTCTCTAATACTATTGTGTTGTACCAACTTTAGCTGAAGACTTAAGTAGACATGGTAGCATGCTTAAGGAAAGACGTCCTTTTTTGCCGTGCTCACCGCTGTTAAAAATGTTTACAAACATTTTCTAATACTAATACATTTACTAACAAATGTTAGGCAAATTATTGTTTAGAAAATATTTACCTACTAATGTTTGTAAACATTTTTAAACAGCGGTGTGGGAGAACCAATACCCTTATTATTTATAGTTCACAAAACTTGTTTACCGTGTTACAGTAGGTAAGCTTTTGTCCAAAGGCGAGCTTAACCCAAGTAAATAAGGTTTCTTCTGTGCAGTTTTCGAAAAAATACAGTTATGCGTTTCTATTCTAAAAGTATCGGTTGGATTCGGAATCCCGAGAGAATCCAAGGATTGCATGGGTTTTAAAATCCTGCATATCAATGTAGATTTGAAATCTCCTATGTCAATCATCCACCATTCAACCACGCGATGGTCGTACCCAGTAGACATAAGGATAAGACCCTGTAATATCCGGTGGAAAGTAAAGATATCCCATCCTTTGGGACATTCCGGGTAGGAATAATTTCGCATACATTTCAATCACATTCTTAGGTCTTGGCTGTCAGTAACGAGGGCGGTTGAAAATTTTGTGGCAATTAGCTTCCGCTCGCGGATAGGCCCGCATTTATAGTGTTTTATTATCCCAAGGGATCATAGCACCTAGTTCATCGAGATAAAAAGCGTATGTGCTATTCCAGACTATAATCTCTCTCTGTGCCAATTTTCATCCAGATCCATTCAGACGTTTTGACGTGATTCAGTATTCCAATCATCATCCGTACTTTTGCATTTATAATAATTAATACTATAGTCGTCACAATCTAAGAAGTCCGTTGATACATTTCTCAAAGTTGTTTATGTGATGATTGAAAAAGTTTTATCTATCTTTATAGACGTAAATTGTTTCGTCGTTTAAATATTTGTAAATGGCAATCTATAGAAGAACTAAAATTGCATTTACAAAATTCTTTAAATAACATAAGGCTGCTTTTCCACCAGAGATGTGTTATACAGCTATGCTGCGAGGATGTGAAAGCAAAGCTACGAAACTATGTAACCGTTTCTAGTACTGCTAAGCTATGTAGTATAGCGGGGCGAGTAAGATGCGCAGCTCGAGCTATGCGACGCATCAACAGTAGAGAAGGCTTGACGAGCGACTGCTGGTCTGCTCTGCACATAGCTACTAACACCACTCGTGCATCCATAAATCCCATCCAAAGCACGCATCTATTGCACGCATCCTTCCATATAAAAACCCTAGCTTAGTTCAACCCGTTTCCACCAGTGCCATGTACGTGGACCAATGATTATGATTGTTGGATATCAAACGCAATAATAGCAACGTGGCATAGCACATCTCTGGTGGAATAGCAGCCTTACATTATTACCAAATGACATAAGTACTTACTCTTTATAAGACATAGAAGGAAAAGACCATCGGAGCGAAGTCTCGGCAAAAATTTATAAGACTAAGATACTTTTTTGTTTAAATAAATTTAAATATATGTATGCATAAATACCTGTTATCATAAAAAAATTGCCAGGTGTTAAAAACACAATAAATGCCTACTCATACAGAACTAACACACATTTTCAGCTATGTTTACTAAAAAAAACTGGCCAAGTGTGTGTCGGTCTTCGTACAATTAGGGTTCCGTAGCCCGCGGCTTTGCTCGCGTTAATATGGATTTTGTCAATCAATTCTAGTAGTCGATATATTATGACCCCCATTGCCCCCCTTTCGTGTTTTATGCAAAAATAAGTAGCTTATATCCTTTCCAGGGTCTCAAACTATCTCCATACCCAATTTCATCTAAATCGGTTCAGTGGTAAACTGGTAACAGCGAGGAAAAGTATCAGTCAGACAGAGTTACTTTCACATTTATAATATTATTATGGATGAAATATAAAATAGTATGTTTTGGTATTTGTTAGTAAAATATACGTAATAATAAACATTATCACCAAATTTAAAGTTCATAGGTTAATGGGCAGTTAAAAAATTATTTGGTACAAATTTGTGTGACAGAAAACGAACAGACAAAAACGTGACAAAACGCAAAGAAAACAAGGAAGTCAACGAACACAATCAAGTACTTCCCACCCCTTAATAGAAAACAAGAGTCGAGAGAAAACAGAAATAGATAACAAACATGTCTCCTTTGCAATATAACAAAAAAGTTGGTTTCTACTATTCTATCTTTTGAATGGTCCCCTTGGTGCTCAGGGAATCTTTTGTGGTGCAAGGAGTAAATTTACAGCGTTAATAAAAAGTCTTGTTGTTACCTTTAGTGTCTAACAATCGAATCATCATAATGTCAGCTGAAAGACGCTCACTGCTGGACATAGGCCTTCCGTAAGCGTCGTCGTGACCATTCAGACAAGAGTGAAATGACAGAGAAGAAGAAGCGTCGTCGTCACATTAAAGTTCCTGTGCTTCTTTTATCCAGCGGATTCCCGCAAGCTTCAGCACGCCTTTTTTTTACTTTATCGACACAAAAATTTCTGGATATGACTTGCGGATCAAGTTTTTTGCTGTGTTTAGACATTTTCAACTTTTGAGTACTGTTTGTTAGCTACTTGTTAGGTATGTATTTGTCTCTTTTCTCCATAATTTTCTATGTTAATGAAAGTGACAGTTTATGATCTTAAGCTTTATAAAAGTTTCAATCTATGAATATTATATGAAAAATAAATTTTATGTATCATTAAGATTGAAAACGCACTGCGAGCTGGCTTTCTTAGCGGCCGCACTGTACTCTTGGCACCTTTATGAGTCGCCGGGCGCTGGGTGCCAAGCGAGTAGTGCGGCCGGTGAGAAACATTTGGACGCGAGTAGCGAAGAATAATGTTGGTTCTGCTTCGCTACTCGCCAGCCATTCTCTGATTCAGCCTCCGGCTGCCAGGAGGCTTGACTTTGTAAGCCTCTATGTTTTCGGTCTGATATTGCTTGTTAGCCGCCGTGTTCCTTTAAAATCTTGCATTTCCCGCGCCATCTTGTTACTTAAACACCCCAAACGCAACAACAAGTGTTGAAAACGCTTCGGTTGATCCTGTCGTTCCATATGAGGAAACCTTTCCCGTTATTCACGAGGGTAACAAAATGAAAATGGGCTGTTTTGTATTTCGGTCTAACGGAATCTCGGTAGTTGTGATTTCATTTTGGTGTCTGAAGCGTCTTGATTTTATTAAAAGGGTATTCTAAAGTAAGGATATTGACTAAAGGCCATCTATGCCGCCAAATACAAACTATAGAGTTTGTGCAAAAGCAGAGTTTTAGATGCGATTTGAACACACAACAGTCCGACAACAACCGTCACGTCCGCGTCGGGTAGATACCCGAACCAGACAACACCGTGTTGTCGGAGGATCCTCCCTCTTCAAAGGAGGTTTGCTGGACTTCGCGCTGGTTCCACACTTTGGCCCGAACGGAGGTCCCAACGACACACGTCCCACGTGTGGATCTAGAAAATCGCGTTGGTGCCAACATTGGAGCGAGTGTTGGTAGTTGGCCGGCGCGTGTCGGTTTTATCAAAGGAATCTGTGCCAACGTTCGCGATCCATCCACACGTTGGTGATTTGCTCAGTCCTGTTGCAACACGCATCGAGTGCGTTCTCACGTGTTACGTGTTTTATGCAATCAGTACTGTAAAAGTGCTTACAGCAATTTCAGTATCGGACATCTTCACATTGGCTCTGATGAGTCAGAACTAGTTTTATAGCCAATGTGTGTACGCCTCATGAATTAACCGACTAACGTTGGACCGAGCGCTGGGACCAACGTGTGGAGCCGGGTTTACACCCTGTTCCGCAATGAATTTAAATAAAAGCACAACATCGAAAGAAATGGAAGGAATGGAGGGATGCCTTTGCCAAGGAGTGGGCCAATTCAAGCTAACTTCAAAAATACAAAAAGTTTCGTTTACTTCATTATTTGACTGAAGGTTAAGTACACCTGTTCTTAACATTTAGATTTATAAAATGAGTACCTTTATTGAGAAACCGGCACGTGAATAAGAATTCCTAGTACATGAGGCTCGAACGAAGCTAGAAAATATTATTATACTAATTGAATCTGCAACCATATAAAATGAAGCTTCGAAAATTTACAGTATCGGTATCATGGGCAAAATATTGAGAAAACCGATATTTTAAGGCTTTCTAACTTTAATTATTCCACCTTACTTTACTTCCTATAATATTAAATTGAATGTGAATATTTTAGCTATTTAATCTTGTTCTAACCCACTCCATACAATCTCGACTCAGCTTTCCTCAATCAAATCACCGATCAAATGTCTTCGGTTTGTGAGATTTTCTGTGTCATGGCGACTGATTCTAGTGGGAGGAATAATCGTCAAAAGGACAATATGGGTGTACTAGCTTCTGCCAGCGGCTTCGCCTGCGTTAAAAGTATTTTTTTATACCAGGTGTAAATTTTACCGAAATGAAACGTTGTTATTCCTAGGGAATATATTACCGAGATAACACAAGCCTATTTTCTATTTCTGACTATAATCTATCGCAGTGCCAAATTTCATCCAAATCCGTGCAGCCGTTCTGGACTGATTGAGTAACAAACATACATCCATCCATCCATGCAAACTTTCGCATTTATAATAATAGTAAGAAGTAAGTTTAGCTGCCGCCCGCAGCTCCGCCCATGTGGTATTAGTACTTCTCTCAATATCTTTATACGAGTAAATTATAACCTATCAGCTTCTGCCAGCGGCTTCGCCCGCGTCAAAATTGCTTGATCCTCCCAAGGGAACATTATACCGGGATAAAAAGCCTACATGTTATTCCATACTATATTATAATCTATCTCTGTGTCAAATTTCATTCAGAACTGTTCAGCCGTTCTGGCGTGATTGAGTAAAAAACATTCACACATACATCCAAACATTCGCATTTGTAATATTAAATAACATGTGTTATTTTGATGTATAACAATGGTTGGGATTTGAACCCATCACTCGCGGCCAGCTCGTGTTCGTGTGCTCGTGTGGCCGAGCGGCGCAAAATCAACGCAGCACGGCGCGGGTCGAGGACACTCGCTACCACCGCAGCAGTCGCCACCTCTCTTATTAAACCTTATTTGTTTTTACGGGACTAATGAAGTTTAAATATCGATACCAGAAGTATCAATTAATTAAGGGACAAAACAAGGTTTTTCAGGAGAGCCAAAAAACGTTATTTTTTTTTTATTTGTTGATATCTTTTTATTGTTGGCTCCAATTTTAATTGTGTCTAGAGCAAAGTTTCTTAGAATTTCCTCTTCTTGCATGTTATTAACGAAAGATTTAGCAATGGCCAGTGGTTTCAAATATAGCATGTCCCTTACATTAAAAAAGGTGTTTAGTTGTGCCATACGGTACTAATATTTTATGTGTAAACCGTCGAGCATAGTGTAAGCAGCAAAAGAAATAGAAAATAATACTTAAATCTATTGTAAAGGACTTTTACAGTGTTGCAATTTGATGTAACCAAAGATTATCTACTAAAATGTATGGTATTTAAACACTATGGAACTAAGTTCTTTGCATGATTAATGTTGGTATGAACCAACACTAATCATGCAAAACAAATCTGTACTTTAGTTTCAGGTTTTACTGCCTAGGTATCACAGATTTAAATGAAATTTAGGGATACAAAAATAAAACGAAAACACGTTAATATTATTTTTTATTTTCTAATTTTATGTTTGCTTTTTATTATTTTTAAGTCAAGACACTTAACATAAAACTTTGAGTTAAGTTTAAAAGTTCTAAAAAGTAACCGTGTCCAATTAACATACTTGTAAAACTTGTAGTTATCAATGTAAAAATAATTATGTTAAATAATTGACTCTATGATCCCTTTTAATTATCAGTCTTACAAACTCTGTACTTTAAATCATCACATTTAATTATTGGCTTTATAATTATAATCACCAATTGTATAAAAAACATGTTTTCTCAGACTTAATCAACAGGCTTATTTATTAAGTCATTTAATAAATGTACTGCAAACTAAAGACCGATGGAAAAATGGAATATGAATTGTGTGAAAGATGATTAGTATGATGGCAGAGAAAGTAGAAATGACGAATAGAAAGGACGAATGGATAAGAGGAGCAAATACGAGGCTTGCGAATAAGAGGTGCATTAATTATGTGAAAGTACTAGTAATGAAATAAGTCATAGGAACACAGACAATTTGCCATCTCTATATAAAGAGACGCTGCCAATTTCCATTCCAAAATACAACGACAGAATTCATATTCCATTTTTACATCGGTCTTTCATTCGTTCAATTACTTACTAAATAAATAAGACTGTTGATTAAGTCTGAAAAAACATTGGTGTTATGTAATTGGTGATTATAATTATAAAGCTAATTAAACATAATTATTTGAAGTACAGAGTTTGTAAGATTATACTTATTATTATTTATAATCATTATAATTATATTTCACTATGATGATTATATGTTATTTATTAATATAGAATTAAAAGAGATCAATTGAAAAAGAGTAAATTTAACATAATTATTTTTACATTGATAACTATAACATACAAGGTTTGTAGTTAATTAGTAGGTACAATTTTACTTTTTAGGACTTTTAAGTTTAACACAAAGTTTTATAGACTGTGTAGTGTCTTGAATTTATAATAATTAGGCAGACATAAAAGTCGAAAATAGAAAAATAATATTACCAATTGTTTTATTTTTGTATCCTTAAATTTAATTAAAATCTGTGAGAGCTAAGCTGTTTAACCTGAAATTAACGTATAGATTTGCTTTGAATAATTATTGTTATTTATTATTATACATCATGCGCACAAACGTACAGAGGCGGACTTAATGCCTTAGGCAAATGCTTAATGTTGGTTCATACCAACATTAATTATGCAAAGAACTTATTTTCATGGAGTTAAAAACCATACATTTTAGTAGATAATCTAAGGTTACATCAAATTGCAACACTGTAAAAGTCCTTTACAATAGAATTTAGTAAAATTTTCTGTTTCTCATGCTGCTTACACTATGCTCGACGGTTTACACATAAAATATTAGTACCGTAAGGCACAACTAAACGCCTTTTTTCAATGTAAGGGACATGCTATATTTGAAACCATTGGACATTCCTTAATCTTTCATTTATAGAATGAAAGAAGAGGAAATTCTAAGAATATTTGCTCTAGACACAATTAAAATTGGAGCAGACAGTAAAAAGTTATAAAGAGTTTGAGAGAGAGAGTCGTTTTTAGCTCTCATGAAAAACCGTGGTTTGTCCCTTACATTGATTGATACTTCTGGTATCGATATGAGAATGAAATTAATGTAAGGACTCAGTATTTCAGCAACGATCTTTTAAAGCAAATAAAATAAAGCAAATACAAATTTGATCTCTACTTGTTACGTAATAGGCATATTACAGTAAGGAGCATTTAGTAAAGATAGTTTTGTGAGATAATAATGTAAGTGAATAATTCTTAAAAAACTCTAATAATGAATTAAAGTAAGGGACATGTTAATTAAGTTGATTGATTTGAGGTTTAAGGTAAGGGTCGATGTCATCGTACCTCGTCCCTTACTTTATTTTTCTGAGAAGAAAATATGTAAGTGGCCGTTAAATCATTTTTTTTGTCATAAATCGTTTTACGCAGTCCAAAAATGTTTAATGTAAGGGATCTTTTTATAACGATAGAATTTTTTTAATAATAACAATCGATAGAGCGCGACATTCTGAATCCAATGATATATATAACTCATTTTCGCCAAAATGTCCCTTACGTTAATTGATACTTCTGGTATCGATATAACGGCTTTAAAAACGACCGCCTTTTTATACAGTCCACTAATCTCTTCATACACGAGGATCCTTCAAGGATCTCGCCGTTTATTTTGAATTCAACGGTCTCCTCTCCAGCAAAAATTCGACTACCTCGAAGCAGCGGTCTACAGATGCGGTCTACAGCAGCGGCAGTTCCAGCAAGAGTCAACATCTTGCTCAGGCAACTTCGCTGAGCACCCGCACACGCCCAGAGGAGAAGGAAGCATCAAGAGGTCGACCAACGACGGACCTCGGAACCGTCGAACGTTCGAGTCACGGACAAAGGACTTGCCGATCGTAATCAATCCAGTGGATGGTTTAGACATTCAGTGAGTTCGTTCCAATTTGTCCCTTATTTATTTCGTTCTTCATCTTATTTCCTATGTTTGAATAGCTATATTTAAGTGAGTGCTATCATTAAAACATCATTTAAGTCTCACAGTGACAATCATCTTATTTCATAGCCTTATTTCACTCCAAAATCATATTTCATGCTTAATGAAAAGCTATAATGAGTCATCACATAACAAGAATCATATATATCCAAACTCATTTAACATATTTGCATGCTGGACCCCAGCTTTTACTGGCAAACGTAAGACAAACCTATTGGCCTTTGGGTGGCAGAAATCTAGCCAAGGCTACCAGTAGGTAGGTGTCCGATGTCGCAGGTACAAAGCGGTTAGCTGCCCCATTATGGGTTGTGCTGATGCCAGCAACCCATAATGGGGCAGCTAACCGAAAACCGAACAAGCCTAGAATACCCATTTTTACATTGTAGTGTTGACTACGCCGGGCCAGTGATGATAGCGTACAGGAAGGGTAGAGGCTGCAGACGCCTCAAGACATTCTTGGCAATCTTCATATGTAATTCCACGAAGGCCTGTCATATCGAGCTCGTCACTGCATTATCTAGCGAAGCTTTTTGGCTGCACTTAACCGCTTTGTGTCGCGTCGAGGTACCACAACGCATCAAGTCCGACAATAGCATAAATTTCGTCGGCGCCTGAAATGAGCTATCAAAGTTCCTTATATAGTCAGACCGCGAAGGTCAACTAGCTCAAGAAGGCATCGACTTTAAATTTATACCCGCCTTAGCGGCTTAGCTGAGGCGGCTGTTCGTTCCACCAAACATCACCTTAAAAGGCTACTTCGAAGCACTCACCTGACGTATGAGGAAATGGCTACTTGCCTCACTCAAATGGAAGCAGTTGTAAACGCCCGTCCCCTTACTCCTCTTTCCACAGAAAGCCCGCTCTAACACCTTCTCACTTCTTAATTTGAAGGCCACTTAATGCTATTCCTCATCCACAGGTTTCTGACAGCAACAATTATCACCTGGAGCGCTTCAAGAGGGTAGAAAAAATCAAACGGAACTTTTGGCAGCGGTTATCCCATGAAAACGTTACACTACTGCAGCAGAAGGTGAAGTGGCAGTCACCAAAGACAGGTCTGAAGATTGTGGCTCCCTGGTCATCGTCAAAGACTGAGCTCTTCCTCCACTTTTCTAGTCCTTGGGAAGGGTCGTGCATGTCTACCCTGGCGGCGACGGGATCACCAGAGTCGCTGAGGTAAAGACAAAGAGAGGCACCATACGAAGAGCCTTCAATAATATATGTCCACTACTTATTTCCTCCGCAACAAAGTTACGTCTCCATACGTTTTCATAACAAAAATTGCGTTTCCAACATGGCGAAGGCAATTGAACGTTTTGAATCAAAGTGCATTCACTGAATTTTCTAGAAACAAAATCTTTCAAGCGCCCGGCATTCTTTGATTCCATATTTGAATATGCAAAGCGGAACGCGAAATTCAAATTCGTTTCGAATGAATTTTGACTTTCGTTCGATTTTTGTAAGGAGGTTTTATTTCTTTGGTGGATCTTTCGATAATTGGCGTAGATTTGAAAATTGTAGTGAAAAGTTTTTATATCTATATTATTGTATTATTATTAGTTTATTACTAGTAAAATACTACATACATAATAACTTCTATTCTTAGTATTATTTATTATTTTGTATTTTTTTATTTCTATAAATCTGTAGATACAAGATAGGCTTGTTATTTTACTAATATAAGTATTGCTTATAAGCGAATGCACGCTAAAGAAAGCTGCAGTATCGTTATCTAGCCAGTTTTGTGAGACCCTTTGGAAAACTTTACGACGCCATTTTAAAAACGGTAATAAAATGGGTAACAGCGTCTTTTTAGAACACTTTTAAGCTTTTGTGGTGACCTTAAAGTTGGTTTAGTTGTTGCTGATTAGAGATCGTCAACATTAATTTTAATTAAAATCAAAAAACATTGTGACGACAGTTATTTCAGAATTTGTAGGTTCAGAAATAAATATCATCACAATCTTTTTCCACAATCTCTATGCTTGTATCAAAATGTTGAATATCTTTTCAATGACCTTCCAACAAGATTGGAAGGTATGAATGAACTTGAAACTCCATTCATAACTTTTTCTTTCTACGTCTTCCTAAGAGGGAAAGTATTGGTCAAATTATTTTTCGTAAGACACACCCTGAGGCCTTGGCGAGCACTTGTAAACTTTTGAGGCAAAACACTCAAGGAAAGGTTAAATATATATATATATATTTAAGATGGATACAAAATAATGTGGAGAATGAGTTCGATGAAAGCAAAAAAAAATAGCTGTCAAACTAACAAAACAATAAATCACTACATATTATAAAATAAAGTCACTCGCCGCGTCTGTCTGTCTGTTTGCGATAAACTCAAAAACTCCTGAATGAATTTTCATGCGGTTTTTACCAGTAGACAGAGTGACCCATGAGAAAGGTCGCAGTATATAATTTGTTAAGGTTTTGAGTAAATTGGTTGAAATATGACGATAGTTGTTGAAATGCAAAGAGGAGAGATGTTGTAAAGAGTAACCATGGAGTTTCTTGCCGGTTCTTCTCCATAGGAAACGACCAACCCGAACCGTGCACCTTTTGTCGACTTTTATAAGTGCCCATGTAGGCCTATGTGAAATAAAACAAAAAAAATGATTTGATTTGAATGAAAACGCTGTTTCCGTGGCTGAATTCTGGTCAAAACGTATATATTTGAGGAATCATCCATACGACGAAGAAGAAGAAGTTGTTGAAAATGTCGGTAAAATTAAAGCCGCCTGGGAGCTTTCTTCGTAAACGTGCCTAATCCTTTTGAGATATAACAAAACAACAAAACAATGTCTGGTGCGATATTCCTCTTCCTGGAATATACTTATATTTTAAGGATAGCTTACTGCACCCATTTAGACTTCAAAAAAAATGGTCACGTATAATGCGGTAGTTGGAAAGCTATTTAGACGGATACAATAATAATCCTTAATAACTTAAATACATTAGTTACCTTAAGCATTTTATGCCATTATGATAATCCTTTACACCATATAATTTAAATAATTCATATCTTAGGAGCTACTAAAAAATAAAAACTAACGCGCGAGAATAGAAAATCAAGCGCGGGTCTCAAACCGATGACGGGGCTCGCTTGATGCGAACACCCCTGCGCCGCGCCCATCGCAATGTCGTATTTTAGTTTTGTATATGGTAGATAGGTACATATTTTAAGAAAAAACATGTAAGCATAATATGCTCTAGTACCCGTGCGAAGCCGGGGTGGGTCGCTAGTAATATCATAAATCCAGAGTAATATCATAAATGGGCTAGTAACTCTGTTGCCTGTCTGTTATATTTTCACGTCACGGCTGAATGTATTTGGATGAAACCAGAATCTGGACAAGGATACTTAACATTTGGGTATAATGTTCCCTTGGGAAAATAAAACACTATTCGGGCGAAGCCGTTGGCAGAAGCTAGTTATTTATAAATATCTATTTCTCCCACGCATTAGCATCTTTTTTATGTTGTTTTTAACCCCTGACGTGTGTTGCTGTGTATCTGTGTGTCTGTCTGTGGCATCATAGCGCCTCAACGGATGAACCGATTTTGATTTAGTTTTTTTTGTTTGAAAGGTTGTGTTCTTAGCTAAGTTTGAATATAATCGGTTCAGCCGTTCAAAAGGTATGCGCGTTTTACTGTTTAGATCGTGATGTTTTCGTAAGATAAATGTGTCGGGGGTTTTTTAAATTTTGAAATTTTACTTGTTGTCTAAATGAATGAGAAAGGTCCAAATAAAAGGTAAAACAAATTAAAAACTTTGAATGATCAAAAGACTTTTGACGACAACGACTTGAGAAAATATTTCACTAAACGAATAGGTTAGTTATCTAAGGGCATACCTATGTAAACATCATCATCAGCCTTATAATTATCCCACTGCTGGGACACAAGCATCCCCTCAGTGATAGAGGTAATGGGCCTTATTAATCCACCTCGCGGGCCCATTGCGGGTTGGAGGATATCACATGTCTTCGAATTTTTGGTTCTAAGACATGTTTCCTCACGATGTTTTCCTTCACCTTTTTAAGAGCATTGGTGCTGAAGTAATGAACACAAAGTAAAGCCCCTGCCTGGGTTTGAACTTACGATGTAAACACATATGTGTATTATAATATTTTTGAGATGAATATATCCGCAGGAGAACCAAGGTAATCGACATAGCCTGAAGAATCGCCAATTGAAGTGGCAGTGCTCGCGGTGACAGTGACAGGTGATCGATGTGGCTGAAAAATCCTGGAGTGGGGACCGCGTACCGGAAGACTCCCTCTCAGATGGACCGATGAACTGGTTAAGGTTGTGAGAATCCGTTAGATACGAGATCCAAAGGACCGATCAATGTGAAGACACTTGGGGGAGGTATGTACAGCAGTGGACGTCTTTCAGAAGAAATAATGATGATGATGATTCCTATTTATCTCTTTCGTCGATTGTACCAACAACAAATTGTCACTGTTCCTTATGATTAAGTAGATTTTAATAAAATTGAGTTTCGCTGTACCTAATCTGCGTAAATTAGTTTAACCCTTTCGCCGTCCCATGAGATGGGCATAATTAATCTACTGTGACGTGAACATCGCAGACAAATTATCCTATATTTTGATAAAGTTTTCACACTGTCTGAGGTAACAAAGTTATTTTCGGTACTCAGGTATTTTTGAACATAACAAATAATATTCGACGAAGGGTTAGGTAGAGGTGCGATAAGTACACTCACTACTCCGATTAATTATTCTAAACAAAAATACTTAGTAAGGCAGTTATTTTATGCTTTTATTTCACTACACGCGATTTATTTGGTGTGCCTTATAGTTACTAATATCTACATATCATTTCAGCCGAAAAACGTCCCTGCTGAACATAGGGCCTTCCACAAGCGTCGCCTCATTGACCGTTTCCGTGCGTCTTGCATCCAGGGGACTACCGCTAACCTCATCAAATAATCCCCATCAATCAAATCGATAATTATAGCTCGTTCTAATTCGACATTAACGTCCTCGACTTGAGTTTTCTGTAGTAATCGCGACTGATTCAAATGGAGTGAAGGAATTTGCATTCAAAAGGACTAAAACATAAATGTTTCAACCTCTACAAAATTATATACCGTAGAACCATAGGCGTTTGTTGGATTTACTCCAAAAGACGCAATTTTTCGGGCCTAATTAATTAAGTACAATTTGTTTAGAATGTAACGATCCCGGGAGAAATCATTGGAGATGGGACCTAATCTCTCTTATTTATTATATTAATAGAATTGTTTTGGTATTTTAATGTTAAAATACGTAATTTTTTTAGGAAAATCTTAAACTAAATTAGTATCTAAGGTAATAAAGATACATTCTGTTACTTGCTTCTGAAGGTACAATTGCAGTCAAATGTACCAATTTTCTTAATGTATCATTAAAGGAAAACGGAAAGTATCCACTGTTGGTCGTAAGCCCACTCTAAGCGTCATTTCATCGATGTGTCATGTGCTTCTTGCAGCCAGCAGAAGCTTCCGCGGCCAGGCCGTAACCTACCTTGTGTATACTAGAGAATGAGGGGAAACGAATCGCCATCCCGCTTGCCAAGCAGATATGGGGTATACTAACTGAAAACAAAAACTCCACAAAATGTGGCTCATGAAAGATTTTGCTTCACTTCAGTTGATTTTGGTATATACAATAATATCTAATGTTTGTTGAAGAAAATATTTTCTCCTTTAGGCAACAGTTTCTACTCGATCCATCAACAAGTTTGTTATTGGCTGTCAGTAGTAGCTGGAAAGCCTATCCTAAGGACACAGATGCCGCCACCCTTCGGGCCTTTAACGCGGGTAAACATGTAATTTGGGTAAAACCTTATTAGGTTTGAAAAAACTTGTGGAAATGGGAAAGTAGTCTGTGACTGCTTATGCCCGCCATACACGATCTAGTTTGCCGTCAAGTTTGCAGCGGCGTCCGGTAAACTTGACGGTGTATGGCTATCAGTGTGAGACAAAAGTATATTTGAAGTAAAAAAAATAATATATTTTGCCGACTTGAAGTTTGCAGCGTCATGTAAACTTGAACGTCTATATGAGCTGTCAAGTATGCCTGACGTTAGTCGCCATCTTTCTCTAAATTTTAAGTGATTTTTTTTTCGTTTCAATAACGAGTTGCCTTCAATCGCAATTAAGAAAACAGAAAGTAAAGATCGTTCAGAGTGGTGCGAAAACTTTTCGCGCCACGAACGATTTTCTGTTTTCATAATTGCGATTGAAGGCAACTTATTTGGCATTGTCTCTGCATCCATTGTGTATGTTTATTGAAAATAATCCAGTCCTATTCGTCAAAAGCGATCAATACGCCTAGGATGGCTAACGCGTCATCGTCCATCACTGATGACGACATGGTTCTGGTGCGGCATCATGCAAACTGGATGGCAAACATGAACGTGAGTAGTCTATATGGATGCACTGCAAAATGAACGCCACTTCAAACGCGCTGCAAAGTTGACGGTAAACTGGATCGTGTATGGCGGGCATTAGATAAACTTTGGACATGATTACCTAATGAAACTGACACTGCTTGCACACTTTGGGATCTGAACGAGGCGTATGATAGAGCTGTCCATGTAGCCCCATACTGGTCGGACAATGAAAGTTAGTTAATCGAAACGAAAAGAACGAGAGCATAGTGAAATATCATATTACTAGCTGTGCCCGCGGCTTCGCTCCCGTCAATCGCCTACCCTACCTACTCTACATACCTACCAATTATTTTTCTATGGTAAAACTCCGCTCATCCGCGGAGAATCTTAAGACTGCCATTCAGAAAATGCCGTCAAATCTACAACGCCATCTATCGAATATGAAGTTCATCGCTTACTATCAGGTGAGATAGTGGTCAAGCGTGAGCCTATCAATAATAAAAATAAAAAACTGTCCGAGTATCTAAATTGGGTGTGTTGTGATATTTTACTTCTTGTACATTTTAAATTCATGTATCTTTTGAAAGAGTGAATGAAACAAAAACTAAGCAATACTCCAACTTATATGTATCACTAAATCTCTAGCTCTGTAAAGATTTGACTGCATGGTGGCTGCATTGAGCCGAAGGAACCAGGGTTTTCTTAAAACGCGTTGGATTCATAATCCTTGCATAGTATAAAACAGAGTCGCTTCTCGCTGTTTGTCCCTATGTATGCTTAGATCTTTAAAACTAGGCAACGGATTTTGATGCGGTTTTTTTAATTACCCGGCTGCAAGGAAAGGGTTATTTTTCAGATAGAGTAAATCAACACGCGGACGAAGCCGCTGACAGGAACTAGTATCGTATAAAGTATGGTAGATGAATACAGAAGACTAAATCCAGCAGTGAGTGTTTCGGCGGTAAAATGGTGATAACGATATCTTATCAAACAGATCTGCTGGTTATTTTTGTTCATGATGAATCGATGTCAAAAGGTTACAACTAAAATTTTATGAATTTGTAACATAGCTCTTTAGTTTCCAAGAAACTTTGCTCAATGACATTTTAACTCTGTGATTGAGTATTCCTCTGTGACCCATTCTCAAGGAAACTAAGTTAGTTTTAAAAGTTTTTATTTATGGCCTCATAATTTTATTAAGTTTTACGCAAAGCCCCGAAGCCTATTTTCAGGTAAACCAAAGAATTGGGGATTTAAAAAAGTTTTGCCAGCAAACATTTTATATATAGGAAATATGTATATTACTAGCTTCTGACAGCGGCTTCGCCCACTTGATATGTATTTTGTTATCCCATGGGAATAAATTACCGGGATAACACAAGCCTATATGCTATATGCAGTCCCAAATACATCCAGATTCATTCAGCCGTTCTGGCTTGATTGAGTAATAGAAATACATCCATCCATACAAACTTTCGCATTAATAATACAAGTAAGATTGTTGTACTTGGAATTTGTATAACATGGAAATCATACCAAGGAACTCTTTAATTGTTTGATGTTTTACCAAAGTTTTATTGTTCTGAGAATATTGAAGGTTATTTAGACTAAGTTTAAGTTTGTTAGTAAAACAATGCAATTTTATATTTTTGGAACGGAATATTTTCACCGGTATCGTGTCATCATCATTAACATGAGCCTATGCCTAGTAGTGCACTTCTGAACTATGCTTCCCCAATAGCATGCCATTTACCACCATAAATTATTTATTAACGGGTTTTAGGTTGCGTAATGTGTTTTTTTATTTCAGACTAGGCTACATAATAACTTCGTACAAGGTTGCTAAAAGCTCAAACCCGTAAATTCTACTTAAAGCAAATCCAAACCTCGAAAATATCCCTCTAAAATGTTTTCACAAAGAAAATATCACTTCAAAATAAATGCGAATATTCGCGAGCGTCAAACCGAGTCATATCAGTGTGAATCTTTCAATGAACGTCAGTGTACAGTGCATCTTATCACTCAGTTGAATACATCGCACTATAGTTCCCCAGCGTACACTGTAGGGCGCGGGTAGCGGTCCACTCCCCGCATCCATGTCAAGGATTTTAAAAATAAAATTGATAGTTTATTCTTTTGTTTGAAGGAAAGTGTACGCTCTGAGGTTGGCGATAGAACATTTTTAATAATGGTGTACACGGATAGAGTTAACGGTTTAGTATCACGGCAGATACGGTATATAACAATGTAGACAGCATTGGGAGAGTAGAGCACTAAAACTTGAAATAATAGTGTGAATTGCCAGGCAAGCTGTTGTACCACTTGCTTGCCCCCACCACGGCACCGAGTGTGATACGTGACTTAGAAAAGTGTAACACCGCATAAAAAGTCCCCGTAAGTTTACTAATACGAAACACTTAACAACGAATGCACGCTACCACGAAAAACTTAACGCCATAGCCATGCGATCTCGAATAACCAAACACGTCGATTCGGATCTTGTAAGGATTAATTATATTTAATATTGTCGATATTTAGTATTCCCTCATTTTTAAATATGCCAGTGCAAACTGTTTCGGCATTTTATCATAGGATGAAATGTAAATTTCAAAATTTTCCCCTTTATATCTCTTGCCTTTTTTCCGCCAACCTCCGTCCACCCATCCACATCTTCGTCTTCTCTGTCTCTCTGCTCTTCGTAATTTTTGCACGCTTCCTGTGAATTCTGCTGTAAATATTGTTTCACTTCCTTAATTTCTTGCTCATAGAATACACTCGGCTCACTCATCAAGTCGACTGTATTTGTTATCTCCCGTTCGGTAGTAATTTCATCTAATGTTTTTGTCGCGCCGACCGGTGACCGCAGGTAAAACCTATTGGTACACACTGCGGCCGCCGCGCGTCGCGTCGTGTCGAGCGCAGCGCGGTAAACGCTTCGACGTAAACAAACTAATTAGCTACTGAACGCGATCACCTCGTACGAATACCGATACGAAACTCTCTTAATATTCTTACACAACAAGTGTCAGATGCCTCTCTGTCTCACTACGTCATGCAATTCAATCCAAACACAAATAATTAACTTCAGTATATACTTTGAATAAAGGGATCAAAATAAAAAAAGTGTTAAAACTTACTTACCTCAAAGTTACTATTAATCGTTCTTCAGGTGATATTGTGTCGCGAAAGTTACTCTATTTTGTCAGGTTACGTCAAAAGTTTCTTTCTTCATACATGCATAACCATGAAACATTATAAGTGTTCCATAATAAGATGAATTTACCGAGTTTTGGTATTTTTAAATATATTTCACGCACCCATTTGGTTCTACGACAGCGAAGACGCCGCCGCAGTCTCCGAGGTATAAGAGAATTATCTTGAAGATAGAGTTTATTCATCGCGCTCCAAAGAGGACTTCATGAATCTGATACCACTGAAAAACTACCTGTTTGACAGAGAAAAACGTGTTCAATGTGCATACTTAACTCGTTAGTATGGCACTCCATAGGCCCCTGTTTTTTTAAAGAAAACCATTACGTGTGCTATTTACCAGATTTTATTCTGACACACAAAATTAACAGATACATCAAAAATGAGATCTATACAAAATTATTGGTACTAAATGCGACGTTGTGCTTGGCGAGCAGTATTTTATTACGAGGTTAAACAATAATCAACAATATTTTGAAATCGTACTTTAATTTGCTGATCAATCATCAATACATATAATAAATCTGTAGAAAATTGGCTTTTGTATATCGAATATATTTACAAAAAAATAGCCAGGGTGTTAATTAGGGTGAATAGCCAACAGAAACCATTTTCAGCATTTTTGACATTTTATCTGTTAATTTGTGCACGTATATCGTAAAATGTAGAGAACTTTTATACATAAAATTGTGCGTAAATTGAAGTATTACTTAGTTTTTGTTTCAATCCGTTCGATCCACTCAATCAAAAGTTAGATGAATTTAAAGTGTTCAACAAGTAAAATTATGACAACACATGCAATTCAGATGTGGCGTTGTGCATTTGAAATCATTTTTTGAATGGTGGTAATGAAATTCGCTGCGAAAGAAAATAAATTGGTTTGAAGGTAAGTAGGCCAGGCAAGAACGTAAGTAGGGTAGGGTAGGCAGTCAATTGACGGTAGCGAAGCCGCGGGCACGGCTAGTCTTAAATATGTTATGGAAAAAGTCCTATATTAGCCAGATAGTTAAGAAATGCCTATGGGTCATTTTTATAACAGTAACGACCACGATCATATTTTTTTTTTTTTTTTTTTTATAATGATAAATGATTTTATTTCTGTAAGTAACAAACACTTTTACATGTCGAACATATTTTTTAAAACTAGATGAGGTCGGCGTTTCCTATCTGACTACTCTGAGAAGAAAGGCCGAAACAAACTCAGAGGTCACAGTCTCTTTTAAAGTCCTGACAAAATCTTGATTAGATCATGTGAAGACCATGTAGACTGATGTCTGAAATGGTCTTTTGAGGAAAGAACCTGCCAGATTGAGTGGGCCTGTCCAGTCAGTGCACGCATTTGTCAATAACCGAGCAGAATTTAAGGAGCTCAACGATTCGACGAACAATACCAAAGAAAGGACATTCGGGTAGGCCGTATAAACTACTCAAACTGCCTATAAACTATCGTTTATGTACGATACAAATTCATATAAGTTTTTAAACTGTCATGGCTACTAACACTAACATTAACATTATAAGCGGGATATTTACCATGTTTACTGTTTGTAGCGAGTTTTCGATATTTCGGTGTTGTTGCAAGCACCATGATTACGGGTAAACTGAAGTTATTGCGGGTGGGTGTTTATGAGGAGACAAATCGGTCTACCCTCTTTCTTGTTCGTCTTTTGCACTCGGTACCGCTACCATTGTCACTCACAACTCGATTCTGTTCCCGACACACGAAACTCACTGTGTCCGCTCGCGAACTTTTTACGGCACTTTTTCGGGGTTTACACAGCTGAACCACTGGATTCCAAGCTCTCGACAGGTGAAACCCATCCTCCCGGTTGAAATTTTTATATTTGGTAATCTCGATAGCTTCCCTCACCAGTATAGGGATATAGTGGCGTTCTGTCAAAATGACCTGAGGGTTATGTAACTCAATCCAGTGGTTGAATCCTGATTCCAAGAGATGTTGAGCTGTAGCCGATTTTTGGGTGTCATTGTTCTTTACCGCCCTGATATGCTCTGCTATATTACCTGCAGATTGATGGTGTAGCCATGGGTAGTCCGGTGGCTCCAGTGGTGGCCAACATTTGGATGGAACATTTTGAAGAGTTGGCGGTCTCCACTGCATCTACACCTATTAAATTATGGAAAAGGTATGTCGATGTCGTTTTTGGGATCATTGAAGGAGACCAACATGAGGTAGAATAATGCTTGGCACACCTTAATAGCATACATGGTAAAATCAAATTTACCTACAAGATGGGTTAATGAGATGAAAATTCCATGCCCAAAGTGGCCCTTATCTTTCACTTAACCTATCTCAAAGGAATCTTGTATTTTACCAGGATATAAAGTAAAGTATGATACTCACACAATAGTGTCCTGTAGGGCTAGTGGTCGTTACTGCTAAGGACTTGGGTTCAGATACTCAGGTCGAGCAAAGAGTTATTGGGTTTTCTATCTGAAATTTCTTAGTAGCAGCCTGGAGTCTGGAATTGTGGCCGGATGCCATTGGAGTACATGGAACTTAAACATAAAACCTCTACTCATACCTTTAGAGATACAAGCGTGATGTTTTGTAGTTCTATCATTGAAACAAGTAAAAGAAATGTATTTTCAGATATTATTTCAAAAACATTTTTGCCTCTTATTAATATTAGTTTAGATTGACGGTCCGTTCCGGGATCTGTCTATAGTAATTTTTGACGTTCGATGCTGACTGTGCCTGCTTTGAATAAAAAGTTTGCGAACTCGGCAAACAATTTTTGCTCCACTTTGCTCGATTGGTTCTCGAAGTTTTTAAAACAAAAGTTATAATTTTGGCAATACATATAAGCTGTTGTAAATAATAAATATAAGGCAGTATTTTTTACACTAGCTTCGGCCAGCGACTTGGTCTGCATGGAATTCAAACTTGTAGAAATATGCAAGATTATTTTTTAAATCGGATTCGTTCCTCTAGAGATTACTTCTGATCTTCCAGAGATTACACAATCAAACTTTTTCTTATATTAGTTTGAATGAAATTGACATTGAAATGAAACAGTTACATATGGCACAGTCAGAAAAAAATATCGATTTATCCGTAGTTAAAATAATATCAGAATGACGTAAAAAGGTGAATGGTAATTATTTACCCTACAGCCCCTCAAAAAAATAAAAGAAATACGACTTTTACTCCAAATAGAACCAGCTGATTGATCACGTACGACTCAAACCATAGAGTACTGAGAACTAGAGACGGCATTGTCAGAACTTTCCATACGAAACAAACATGTCAGTGAGTTTCCACCTTAGAAAAATCTTTAACACTTCTGACTAAATCCATGCCAACTGAATCCTGGGATCAGCGCACATTGCATGGACGCGAATATTATGAGTTCATATAAGTTCATACATGCGTTAATATTAGCGACGGCATCAAATTTAAGGTCAATCACGTCAAAAATATAGTTTTAGAAGTCGCACGATATTTGCCAAACACGCCAGTCAAGTCACGAAAGCATAGTATAATCAGCCACTGTTCATTTGCAAACCCAAACTCTGAGAGGGGGTAAACTAACACGCGTTCCCAGTGCGAGTTGGTGGATGTCACATGTCTTCAAATTATTGGGTCCAGGACATATCGGTTCCCTTACGAAGTTTTCTTTCACCGTTTAGTGAGCAGTGATAATGAAATGAATTATTCAAAGTAAAACCTAAAACTCGTAAGTCAGTGCCGTTACCATGGGGCATCACTGCTTTTCTTGACAGGTGGGTAGACAATCGTATAGTTAAAGTGACTAATCGGCGACTTAACGCTATCGTGGTTGACGTGTGTGTATGAACGTTACTGGCGTCTCTGACTATAGAATCGGCATCGCCAAAAGTGACTGACTAGTTGCGTGGCTGTTCCGTGCTCTGTTACTCAGACTAATAGCCCTTAAGGTTAAAGCACTCACAGTTTATTATTACTATCTAAACATTTATCTTTCACTAATTTGTTTTGATCTCCATGAAAAACAGTTTGAAATGTTTACTATCAACTGAATTGAAGAAACGGCTTTATTTTTCTTTCGAGTTGTCCTTATATTGGTTTTGTCAAAGAAAAAACTGTTTTTGTAACTTGTAACAACATTTTATATCTGACAGGTATGTTTGGATTTTTGGTTGTTTGTTAATTTGTCACCTCTCAACTATTCAATCATAATAACGCCTTTGAACTGGTGGTTGTTAAGTTTTATAATATTACTAGCTTCTGCCAGCGGATTCGCCCGCTTGAATGCTGGATATCATTCCAAGAGAACATAATCCAGGGATATAAGTATCCTATGCCCTTTACCAAGGTCGAATCTACCTCTATACCAAAAATCTTCAAAATTGGTTAAGAAGTTTTCGCGTGAAAACTTAACATACACACAGAAAGAGTTACTTTTACATTTATAATATTAATAGTATGTGAGTAAGAATAGGATATTAGAAAGTATGACAGGATCTGAATATAGCATACACCAGACCAAGAGAGAGAGCTTATCAGAGTTATTCTGTTCAAACGTAGACAGTGAGATGCTGACATACATGGGATATAAAAGCAAGTAGTGACACACTCTAGTGTTGTGCAAGAAGTTACTTGTAAGTAATTGTTACATCACTAATACCTATGACTACAAAGTCAGAAGGTCGTTTGTTCACGAGGCACCGCACGACACAATTTGCGGTCACGATTTTTAACACACGACACACTGCATACGGTCTGTCGTCTGTTCGTTAGTTCACTAGACACGATTCTGCAACGACACTGCAGTGCACTTGTATTGTTTTATAAGCGCGTGAGTGGCAAACCACGCGTGAGCCGTGCGGTGCGGTGTGTCGTGTCGTCAACAAGCTCATACCGGTTTTGTTCAGCCGTTAAATCGTCACCGCAAGAACGACATAGTCTAAAAACCGTATGCAAATCATGTCGCGTGTGGGGCGGTATCGTGCTATGAACAAACGGTCCATGCAATTATATGGAGCTCTGAATCGTAACCACATTTTGCGGTGTCGTGTGTCGCGTCGTGAACAAACGGTCTTAGTGATGTCACATAGGATTAACCGTCACTAAGGTAAGCGCATACCCTTCCGAAATCGATTACTCCCGTCATCAAGACCGCCTGACTCGGTGTTTCACGATGATTAATTGCGTAAACACTACGTCGTCATTAATGCGTCTTGATTAATGATTCCGTATTCAAATTTCTATAGCGATGACGTGTGGAACTTTTTTATTGAGTAATTGAAAAAGTTTTTGCTTTTATGGAAAATGTATCAGAGTGAAGGTTGGTTTTATGTAGGGTGAGAATCTTTGGTTAGATTAATTGTAGTCAAGGGCAGACAACATTACAAAGTTCGGTATAGAGGCTTAAAACACACCGTTATTTCTATAAAACGATCCTTGAATAGGCCTTGCATGGGCTAAAAAGTATCAGCTGCCTACAAACTTATCAATTCTTGGCTGTATTTTTGTCCTTTCGGATAAGACATGGTTGAAACATCGGAACCGTGTAGCGTATTTTTTTTTTCGTAAAATACAATCGTGTCGATATGTGATATCTAGTAAATTACAGATGGTTTCGTAATCGGAGTTTTGTTCCTATAAGCACTAACATAGCTTTTATCTTTTATCTACCTTTCATAATTTATCAAATTTTCGTATTTTCCCCCCGCTACTAAACTTTATCCAGTATCCTACGTGATTCAAATGATACTTTGGCAGGCATTTATCTCTATTTCCATTTCATTTCCTACACAGGAAACAAAACAATGTTATTATTGTTACGTAAATGTTTTATTCGATCTGATGAGAGGCTGATTGGAGAGCAAATAAAATAAAGAGGAACATGTTTTTTGTTCTCCATTTGTTATGTATTTGTTTATTTGGCCACTTAATTTGTAAATGGCTTTTTTGTACTTCTTATGTTTCTCCGTATTTCCGATTTGATTAAATATCTAAACTAATAAACAGGTTGAATTGTTTTTTTTCTTGCTTATAATATCCGACGTTTTGCTCCAAAACGAGCATAATAGACATGGAAAAAGGATTTAAATGGGATTAAGCGGATCACGTTACTTTACGTTACTCATTTCCTTAAAAATGCTCAGTTGCCTTGTGGGCGAAGCCGTGGGAAAAAAGGTAGTATAAAAAGCCCAAAAAGAGAACAGGTATGTTAATTTCGTGTGGACTTATTTTTTCGGTTTCGTATCTAAAGGATAAAAAAGTTAATGAAAAAATATCAAAAAACCCGACTGCTTAAAAAGCGAACTAAAAAGACGTAAACAAGAAGAAAATCATGCTGTGCAGTCGGAGGTACATATTCGCGAGCTGGATGACCAAAACCAGATGTATCCTCTAACTGCACAGCATGATTTTCTTCTTGTTTACGTCTTTTTAGTTCCCCACACGATGGGTTCTGAAGAAAAAAAAATTCTTTCCCCACAAAATGGCGCCCAAAATCCGCCATATTTTTCTTTTCCAATTTTTATGTAGCCAGTGACACTCGCAGGGTTAAGACGAATCGATTGACGTAAGAATCATCAAAATCGGCCAACGCGTTTTGTATCTAGAACGCCACATAGGAACAAACATACATACATACTTACTTACATACATACATACATAGACTGATAAACACATTACCCTCCTTCGGCAGTCGGGTAAAAAAACGGGACCCTATTAATAAGACTCCGCGGTACATCTGTCTGTCTGTCCGTCTATCACCAGGCTGTATCTCATGAACCGTGATAGCTAGGCAGTTGAAATTTTCACTGATGATGTATTTATGTTGCCGCTATAACAACAAATACTAAAATATAATAAAATAAAAATTTAAGTAATAATAATAATAATATCTTTATTTACATAAGAAAAAAGAATACAATTCAGTGAAGTCCCTGACTCCTGTGCTAGGTGATTAACCTGTGTTACAGGAGCCAGTGCCCCCTCCCGGTAACAAATACAGTTCAATCTTATGCAATAAATATCAAAATGAAATTAAAACCAAAGTTGGAAAGACACAGAAAAACAAAAAGGTTTGTTAGTAATAAACTGTAATGGTGTGTGAGCGTGTGTTGTGTATGTGTGGAGTGTACCTACATCAATTGTATGTACTGAGGAAAGGATTGGTGTCACAAAAGCGTTATTAAAATCTGCTCAGTTTCTTCGTATCTGAGAGACATTAGCCATGACTTAAGGTTCTGTTTGACACTATGCGCAGTGAGTTTGTATATTGCTAGAATCTTGTTTATTCGGTTGTAAATGTGGGAGCTTTGGGCAACATAGTGTCGTCGTGCTAGTGCAGAACGACATTTGATGACAACCAACCAACCAACCAACAACAGATGGACATACAGGAAAGCCTATTCGTCGACTAGTGATGTTACTGTCTAATGGCATCTTGGAATGACGACGCAAGACAGTGCGGAGAATGTATAGCTGTCTCACCGTTAGTACCTTGGCATAAGTGGGGCGGCTCCCAAACAACAAACGTGATTTTTTTGCCGTTTTTTTACGATAGTGGTACGAAAACCCTCGTGCGCGAGTCCGACTCGCACTTGGCCGGTTTTTCAACTTTTTTGACAAGGTAGTTACTAACGCCAAGTAATCCTAAAGGTGCTCCCTCACATGGAGTATTCGCCTGTAATGTACAGAGTCGAAAATTACAACAGTGAAGAAGGAGAACCGAGCATTATAGTGCGCAACTTGAGGATATACAATGTGTAATATTTTGATACAACTTGTAATTAAAAAATCTAAAAAAAAAGTTAAAATGTATGGTATTTTTTTGTCAAGTATCATAAATACAGCTTTTTACTAAAAATAACAGATACGCTATTTTTAAGATTTTTGTCTGTCTGTCTGTTTGTTCCGAGTAATCCCCGAAACAGCTGGACTGACTTTGACGGGACCTTCACTGGTATATAGCTGGTGTTATAAGGAGTAACATAGCCTTCTTTTCATCCCAGAAAAATCACATTTCCTGTGGGAAATATATATATATATATATATATATGTATAATAACGAATCCGTCGTGGGCAACAGCTAGTTGTACATAATATTATGTTAATATTAAGAACGCGTTATCGCATTAAATACAAACCTAAAATGATAGTTATAAAGTAGATCTTTAATAATAAACAAATAAGTAATTAATAAGCAATTTGATAAGCATAAGTATAGCTACTGTCCCCGCTGGTAATTGTTTGAAGAGTGGCCGTAAATCACGAGTGGTCTGTTAGTTTAAATAGTATGACCTCATTTACAGCAATCGGCAAGGCCAAAACGGCTTACACATTTTAGGAACGAATGTGTCACTGTACTTAAACAAAAATCGTCATGTGAATGTCGGACTTCGCACATTTAGGATGCCGTACCAAATCGCAAAAACAAGTTGCTTATATTAGGATAAATGAGGGAAATATAAACCTGATTTATCAATATAAATTTATGGTTTAAAATATTTTTCAACACACTTGCTCATAAAGTGGCTCTAATTTCACCGCAATTAGGCACATAATGACACCTGTTATCAAACTGTGACTTTTTCATTACTATTATTCACAAGTGAGATATAGATTTTCTTTTTTTTATTTATTGGTTGAGTTGCTTTGTTCTTAAAAAAGTTTCGATACAAAAAAGATCCTGCTCAATAGTACAAATGCAACACATTTCATGCAACTTCGTATATTTCAACTTGTACGTGTTTAATAAATAAAAATATAACTTTTGTTTTTGTCTGTAATAAAGAAAACTTGAAATTCCCCATTTTTTACGTGGCTAAAAGGCTATCCGCGAAAAGCCAGAAAAAAGATAACTCATTATTTTTAGTCTATGGCCGATCGCCATTGTTAGATGCGCGCGCATAGGAAAACTGATTAATTTTGCCCGCCATTGCGAAAACATTTTCACAGCTCGTTTTTACTGTTGGAAATGATTTTTTTGTATTATTTTCTTCACAAGTGTGTTGAAAAACGTCGTATGATACACGTGTGTATTAATGATTACCGTCCTCGGCTCTCTTAAGACCCTCACCTAACGGCTCGGGTCTCAATGGCGCCTCAGCGGTAATCACCAACATTACACACTTGTACCATAATGTACTATTATAAAACAAATAATAAAATATTTATTTTCTCAACGAGCTCTAAACAACGATAATTCCTCGATGGGGCAGCTCAATTTTTTATTGGCGTTCTCTCTTCCTGTATGGGAATCCCCCTTTATTTAAAAGTATTTTTGACAATGTTAATGACTTTGGGTCAACAAGATGCCTATACTGTGAAAACTTAAAGACTGTAGCTCCAACTTATTGGCTGAAAAACCAGTGTGACAGACGACAGACAGACAGACGGATGTGAGTGACAACAATAGCCATACTACTTATTAAAGTAAGTAGTATGGCGCAACTTAAATACTAACTGAAATAAAAGTAAAGTGTGTCAGTTAGTAAAGTGGACGATACCAGCAAGATTCTTTTTTTATCAATTTAAACTTTACCCCACACTAGGAATTTCAGATTGTATCATGGTTGCGTCAACAAACATTTAAACAGCCGGAACAACTATCTATAGGCCAAACAAAAATTTGTTCCGCGCAGGGATCGAACCCGCAATACGCAGCGCAGCAGCCGGTGCTTTAACATGACAAGCCTAGCCAGCTGAGCCTAGTACATAATTTAAAATTCGTGCGAATCGTCCAATAACCTGAAATTGTGACCAACTTTGAAATAAAAAAAGAATCATCAAAATCGGTTAAATCTAGAATCGTCCTTTTTGAAGTCGGTTCAAAAGCAGATATTCAGCATTAAAATAACACTCGCCATAGAAAGAGAGAGTTCATTATGATCTTCGTTTTGGAATGAGCTTCAACTTTGTGACCAACTGTGTCTTTATGCTCTAAACAAGTGACTTTCTACCAACGAAAGCGTCGCGATAGCAGTTGAAAAATGGGTACAGGAATGTCAATCGCTATCGAAATGTCAAGTGAACAATTCCTTACAGTTTGTTATATCAACCGTCGCCTGCGCTGAAAAAATAACACTTTGAGTAGCTAGAGCCTTTGACAATTCAAAAGTGCCTGTAACTGGTTTAGTTGAATAAATGCTTTGAGTTTCAGTTCCAGTTCACATCGCTTGAAAACCTAAAGCATGTCCTTACAGTAAAAGAGTAAAAAAACCCGGTTTACGTGCTAAAACACCACTTAATAAATTTCCGAAGGTTTCAACTTGTGCATTTTACTTTATAACCGGATTGTCGCCCCGTTGGCAACGCTAATGGAATGTGTTAACTATTCGAATAAAGTTATACTACTCGCTTTTGTTCTGCCAACTAGTTTTGTACGTCCATTTTAGAAAATTTTGTATCGATATTGTGTTACCTTTTCTTTTGTTTACTGAGAGGAAAATTTGAAATGGTAACCGGACTTTTGGGGTAAGAGAGTGTGGGATTCTTACCTTTTTATTATAAGTTATGTGTGAGTGGGTGTTTTAAGAGGTCGCGGTTCTATGCGCTGATGGTGATCACCGAGGTATTTTAAGGGATGCCCCAGGTTCACGAAAAAAGGTCGCAGAGGATCATATAGAGAGAATTAAATGAATAATGATGAAATGAATTGAATAAAGAATAAAGATGGATTTGGTCCGTTATGTGTGCAGGCCTCCTCTCTGTGAGAGGGAATGGGCCGTAATCCACCACGCGGGCCCAGGGCAGGTTGGTGGCTGAACCAAAAATTCGAAGATATGTCTTCGAATTTTTGGTTCTAAGACAAGTTTCCACATGATGTTTTCCTTCACCTTCTTGGCAGCAGTGGTGATGAAATAATTTACACAAAGTAAAGCGCCTGCCTGGGTTCGAACCCACAACTTAAAACTTGTAAGTCGCGGCCGTTACCACTGGATCACCACTTCTCTAGAGAATTAAATACTCAAAGCTTACCTTTTTGCTTTTGATGGAACCGACTTTTTAGAAACCTTGGTTATTCAGAAAAATATCGATTCTGGGACATAAAGAAAGTACTAAAATATTAAAGAAACTGGAACAGGGCTAATGTGACGTTTTCTTTGATTTCAAATATCACAAATAATCACAATCTCTTTGCAGACTGTTTCTTACCGGAAACACTATTATTGGGTGTAAAAAATAGTGAGAAGTGGGTTTCGGAATATCGGGTTCTATTTCTGGATATACCGGGTATTGGCTAAAAAAAACTTGATTGAGTTTTCTCTGAAATTGCGGGCGAGGATTCCTTTCACACTTTTTCTGTTATGAACCATCAGGGAAGTTAAACCTTGAAGTTGAATAACACGTGCACGTCATAATATAACGAGAAAAAGGATGTCCTGTCAGTTCACCAAAAATGTATTTATATCTCAGAGCAATGACTATTTATTCTAAAGCAATTTATATATTTTTATTTGTCAAGCAACGATTGGCATAAATATGATTTGTCATTTCAAGTTCATAACAAGTTTGGCAAATAATTCACTTAAGAAAATAATTATCCGATAAACTTTTTTTTATTATCGTATTATTTGACAAACAATTTGTTTTTCAATTTTATCTCATAATACATCGTTTGGGATAAAATATTTTACAAATTGACTTATTATTTGTACGATCATGAAACGGAACGTTTACCGCCCTTTTGTGTATTGCCATGACGACGTATCATTCATTCCGTTCCTGACTCTTGTAGTTCATGACATTTTATGGATAAAAAAGGTCTAATCTGTTCCAATACCGAAACGGGGCACGCTGACTTCACGTAGTCTTTTGACTGCTACCCTAACGTGTATAAAAAAACCGGAGGTGTGAAGGGAGATCAACCCTCACCCGCTGTAACAAAGGTGGTGAGTATGGGTGCCTGTCCTTTGTTACGTAAGGGTGAAGAAGTTGCACTTCTCGCAGCATGGAAGACGACGCGGAAGCAGCTTTAAAGTTCGATAAAATTATGCAAAACAATACCGTTATGATCACTTTGTGACTGGTTTAGAAAATCTATATTTATAAGAGAGAAAGTATGTATGTTCCTTATAAACTCCGAAACGGCTGGACCGAATTCAAAATTTCTTTCATCGTTGGGAAGCTACTCTATCCCCGGGTGACATAGGCTACTTTTTTTGTACGGGAACGGGAAACGTTGGTGGGTGAAATTGCGAGGCGCCCGCTAGTGCATTATTAAATGATATTTAGTATAAACGTGATTTTTCCAAAATAATCTAAATATTTTTTATTTTTTTATATGATTAAATATTATTCGAAACATTTTTAAAAGAAAGAAGCATTTGGCAAACAAATGTTTGTAAAGCGAGTGTTTAAAAAATAAAACAATTGCGGAATGTTTTGTTTATGAAATAAATTGTAAACGAAACGCTGGCTGTAAACTAAAAATTTGTCAATGGTGTTTTTGTGAAACATTAGTGAACCCGAGAAGAAGCTGTAGACAAATAGTAATTCTATTAGTGCTGGTGAATGTCAAAATGTCAAGCTGTAAGGGATTCATCATCATTTCAGCCGAAAGACGTCACTGCTTGACATAGGCTTCTCCCAGGCATCACCACATTGACAGATCCCGTGCGTCTCACATCAAGCGGATACCTGAAACCTTAACCAGTTCATCGTTCCACGTAATGGGAGGCCTTCCAACGCATCGTCTGCCGATTCACGGTTGCTATTTCAGAACTTTTCGGCCCCATCGACCATGCATTCTATGAGCAATGTGCCCTGCCCATTGCCAATTAAGTTTCAAAATTATTCGGGCTATGTTGGTAACTTTGGTTCTTTTCTCCTGCAGATATCATCGTTTCTGATGCGTTCACGCAAGGAAACACCGAGCATAGCCCTCTCCATTGCACTTTGGGTGCCTCTAAGTTTTCTGATGAGGCCAATTGTAAGCGACCACGTCGCGGTCCCATAGGTGTTCTCTGGCAACACACACTGGTCATAGTTTTTTTGTATTGAGACACTGCAGTAAATAAAATTGGACAAGAAGATACCGCGTAACAACCCGGACGCCGCCCAGTCGAGTCGGATTCGACGGTTGACCTCTTCCTCGAAGTCAGAGCTACTGAACTGGACAGATTGTCCCCTAAATACATAATCATCTGCAATTTCGATTGTTGAGTCTCAGATCTTAATAGGAGTGGGTGTTAAAAAAGCATTCACCATGACCTTGGTTTTGTTCATGTTCATTTTGAGACCCATTCTTATAGAAGCTCTACTTTGGTCATCGAGCTTTGTACTGAGGCCCTCCATGGTCTCAGCCATGACAACTATGTCGTCGGCAAACCGAAGGTGAGTGATGTACTCGCCATTAACGTTGATGCCTAGCCTCTTCCAGACCTGAAACTTGAAGACAGGCTCAAGCGCAGCAGTGAACAGTTTTGGAGAAATTACGTCTCCCTGTTTCACACCGCGCTGGAGAAGTGTAGGTTCCGGTCTGGTCTGATGAAGACGGACTGACATGGTGGAGTTTTTGTACAAACACATTAATAATTAATTTCCTTAATATACCCTAGTCGCAAATTTTCTGGTTTCATTTTCATCCTTAAACACTTTATCACATTGAATAATTAATGCGTCTTAAAATATCACGGTATACCAAATTCAGTTTCGAAAGGTTTAAATGATTGAGTTGTTGATAGATAAATAAAAATGAGGAAAACGGCCGTGTAAACTATTAAAAGTTCCATCTGGTTTCAATCTTTCGATCGGGTCAATTTTCTAAGTGAGCTACAAACCTACTTCGTGAATGATTTACAAATAAGTAGCGTTACTACTCTGTATAAGAAGAGGCCTTTGCCCTGTAACAGGCTGGTGATATTATAATCAACGTTATTTCTACTTAATAATAGTACTACAGTGGTTTCATTTTATAGCTATTTATGCAACTGTTACGTTATGGACGGTCTATTAATACGAGTGCCATTTTTCAGTTCAAGCGTAGTGCGTACTGAAATGGTGGGCATGAGTTATTAAAAGACCAATAACGTACAGTTGCATACAAGATTTATCTACGAAGGGAGGAATAAAACATAGATATAGACAAATAAGTATTTTTATTTAGTCTTTTTTAGGTATAAGGCAAAGATCTTGTAGCCGCAACAGCCAAATAGTATACGATACTTTTGTTCTAAACTTGTTCCATTTTTAACCGACTTCCCAAAAAGGAGGAGGTTCTATGTTCGACATTATGTTTATTTTTTTTTTATTTATGTTCTCCGATATCTCCGTCACTTGTGGACCGATTTTGAAAATTCTTTATTTGTTTGAAAAAGTATTGTTTCGGAATTGGTCCCATTTTAATTTGGTGAAGATCTGATGAAGAACTTCGGAGATATACATCAGAACTCTTCAATAAATGACGGCAAATCCCGAGAGATTGCTGCAATCGCATGTCTGTTTATTGTTTATAACATTTCATAACATAATATCACGCCAGTTCGCTCTTAAGTGGTACGCAGATTTCTCATTTCACCGGTTATGTTCAAGTTTCATGAAATCTATTCTGGCGTTATAGTTTCCTTACTAACTTGCCTATTAGGTAGGTACAACTAAAAAGTGAAAAATAAAAAATATTTTTGCAAGAAAGTACTACCGACTTCCAAATACAAAACTACAAAGTGAAAAATAACTTTATTTTTTGAAGTCGGTGTCCATAACGCGAAAAAATTGGTACCTACGAAAGACACCGACTTCAAAAAATACCGACATAGCCCGAAGAATTGCCAAACTTAAGTGGCAGTGGGCAGGGCACATTGCTCGCAGAACGGATGGCCGCTGGGCCGAAAAGTTCTTGAATGGCGACCGCGAACTGGAAGACGATACGCTGGAAGGCCTCCCACTAGGTGGACTGATGACCTGGTTAAGGTTGCGGGAAGGCGCTGGATGCGAGACGCACGTGATCGGTCAATGTGGCGACGCCTGGGGGAGGCCTATGTCCAGCAGTGGACGTCTTTCGGCTGAAATGATGATGATAATGATGATGTGCTACTATTATTGTTATTATGTTATGAATCTATATTGCTTGAAATAAATTGAAATGAAATTGCAATTGCACTTTCCCTGATATTTCATCGTAAGAACGCAAACAATAATCTTCGTATTTTTTTCCATTATGAAATAAATGAGGTTCGCGATGAACGTCAATACAGGACAGTTATGAGTTTAATTTCCGTTTTTTAGGAGTCCGTACGTCCGTACGTCTGCCCGTCCGAACTAAAACAGAACTCTTATTAGGATCACCCGTGTGTCTATCTGCACATCCGTGTGTGTTTCTTTAAAAGCTGACAAGTTATTGGTGGTAGAAAGAAAGGGAGAAAGTTGAGAAAAAATTGTTCTTAGCGCCTCAAGCAAATCAGTAAAAAAAACAAGAAAACAAAAGAAAAACTTAATATAAATAGGGAAATAATGCGTCACATCCACGCACAACGGCTAACACTCAGCATGAGAGCTCAGTTCGGAGTCAAGTGTAGGTTTTTGTCGAAGTTCACACTTACCAAAAGATCACAGACCTAGGCCAGAGTATTTTTTTAACCCTACCATCCACCAAGAATTTCTTCCTGTATTGTGGGTGCTTTTACAAACATTTTGTGCATTTCAAACTCACATACACAAGACACCCAGATCCGGAACAACTATTTGTAGGCCATACAAATATCTTAATAATCTCCGCAGCGGATCGCTCAACCACTAAGCCAAACCTGTCGTCAGTATTACTAATATTTAAACTTAACTGTAGCATTACTTACATTTAATTCAAAAACAGAAACCGTTTCACAAACTTATTCCTGATTCCAAGACCTCAATTAACTTAACGTTTTAGCAAGTACAGTTGTTACAGTAATACTGGAGCGAAGTACATTTGTGCTATAGTTGTGAAAGCTCCCTGTATCGGGGTAAGACTGTGAAACGGGTAAAAGACGGTTTAACTGCCGGTTAAGTAATCCGCCTTACTCGGTTAAATGTTAGTACTGACTGTACTGGGGTAAAGTTTAAATCTATACTAATATTATAAAGAGGTAAAGTTTGTGAGTTTGTGACGTTGTAGGGGATAATTTCTGGATCTACTGAACCGATTTTGAAAATTCTTTCACCAGTAGAACACTAAATTATTCCTGAGTGAAATATGATATAATATATTTTCAAAAAAATTAGAGATCCTTATGACAATTGCAGTAATGTAACCCAAAGTAGCAAAATGTTGCCTGTAAAATTCATTCTTTGGCGTGCGCTGAGAAAACTATTTATGATACATACAAATTATTAGGTAGATAGGGATGGTAGGGTAGGTAGAGTAGGTATGTTAGGTAGGGAAGGTAGGGTATTCAGGGTAGGTAGGGTAGGTAGGGTAGGCAGGGAAAGCAGGGTAGGCAGGGTAGGCAGGGTAGGCAGGGTAGGCAAGGTAGGCAGGGTAGCCAGGGTAGGCGGTGTAGTCAGGGTAGGCAAGGTAGGCAGGGTAGCCAGTTGACGGGAGCGAAGGCCCGAGGGGCAAGTTAGTGTTTAATAAAGACGTCATGACTATTATGTAAGTATTGGCATGTGTAAATAGCGTCATATTTTTGACTGATAAACCTTGACAATTTTAAATGCCAGTTAAAAGTTTAATTGAAGTAAATTCTTCGAGTTTGAGGCAAAAATGTTTTATGTTAGTAGTTATCAAATTGCATAATTTGTGCTGGTCTGCAGACTAAGGCTTATACTCTAAGTTATTTGTAAGGTAACTTTGATTATAACGTAAGAAAAGGTTCTATATTCACTCCAATTAACTTAGTCACCATAATAACGGACAATTATGCTTATGTTATTTTCCGATGTCATCAAACAGCAAACTTTACTCTCCATTTGATTGAGACGAGTGATTGTTTAAATGCTTTATAGACCGCTAAATGCGTTTTATTTTTACCGACTTCAAAAAAAGGAGATCAATTCGATACGTATGTATGTAATATTGTTGGAATTGCACAATATTCACATAAGACGTGAATATTATGTGGGCTTCTAAACATGTGTGGTAAATTTCATAAGTGTATGTATGATTGTTTGTCCATGCATTTTTCCAAAACTAGTAATCGGATCGTAATAATTAATTTTTCTTTATATTTAGATGACATATCGCTCAGCTTAGAGTGCAAAATTTATAGTAAGGGTTGCAAAAATTTCATCAAAATCGGTTTAGATATGGAACATAGAACTGAACTTAAGCATTCTTATTACAAAAAGCGGTTTAACTAAAAACCCAGGTTTAAATCTCTATAAACTGTGGTTTACACAAAAATGATATTACAAATAATGGTTATAAACCATATTTGTAATATCATTACAAATATGGTTTATAACATATAAATGGCGATAAACCATAGACCAAATCATTGTCTAACGCTAAACATCGGCGGCCCCTAGTTTAACGATGGTCTAAGTCGTATCTGTCAAAGTTTCTCTTTTAGGTTAAAGCATCTTTTTTATTGCGTTGTGTTGTTTTTACCCGAAAATGGATATTAGCATGGTTGATTTAATGAATATTGAGGTTATTACTTTTTCCTCGGTACTCCAATTCTCAAATCGTTTTTTTTTGTTGGACAACGCAATATAATATTATATATATTATTAACAAAGAGGCTATTGTTCTATTAGAGACTTCAATAACTTAAAAATTCCAAAGCTTAATGAACTTTGTTCAACTTACGATGGTTTTGTTTAATGTTATGGTTTCATATAACGCGCGAGAATGTTACGTTTCGTTACACGTAGGTACGTAGATGGATTATTAGTAATTAATACGAATTTAAGTAATTTGCTTAAATCTAAACAAAACTTCAATCTATAAATAACAATATCCATGCAAAATAACAAAGTCTCAATATTTTGAACACTCCTAAACATCATTTAATCCTTATCATATTATCAAAACGTTTTCTTTTCTGGGCATACGGAACGTTGCAATAGAATGATATTATGGCGAACGAACAATATTTGTATTAATCTTTGGTTGATGTATAGACAATGGTTCAAATGACTTATCCCACACGAGTCCCCATTTGAACGAACCAAAAACCAGCATTCAAGACAATAAGATCTGAGATAACCAGCAACGCTTAGAGTAATCCTTAATAGATTTTCATTAGTGAATCTGCACATATAGCCCGATTAATTCCCGCTCGTTTGGTAATCCTCTTCGCTCTTGTGAAGCTTACCACCTGTGTTAGAGCTGTAGACTTACTACTCAAGCTGGGTTGGGCAAATTGTTCTAGGAACTATTGCTAGTAGATACTGATAGCACTTACAAGGGTTTTAGGTAACAACGCGACGCAAAAGCAAATTGGTCTAATTACATCACATTGCGTCCATGTGAACTTGTAATTTCGCTTATCGGTTATAGGTAAATCGAATCACGTCGAGACAGCATCAGGAAGTTCGTTAAATTGTTTATTAGCGTTTTAATATTCCTTTTTTGTTTTAAATTGCTTTAATTATCATTTTTTAAGGTTCCGTACCTCGAAAGCAAAAACGGAACCCTTTTAGGATCATTTTGTTGTCCGTCCGCCGTCAGTCTGTCAAGACCCTTTTTCTCAGACACGCGTAGAGGTATCAAGCTGAAATTTATATCAAATACTTAAGTCTACTGTCCCATAAAGCTGTGAAACTTCTAAACCAACGCAATCAAAAGATACAGCCGTTTATGCCGCAAATTTTCGACACTCGCAAGGGAATCAAAACCTACATGGTACAGCCCGTGAACGCAGAATCTTGAAATTTGGTACGAAGCAACGTCTTATAATACACATAAAGAAATAATTGCAAAAACCGTAAATTTTTAGTTACATCATTTAATATTTCTTTTTTTATACATTTTAAACTTACTACCCTTTCCACATGGACGCGTAGAGGTATTAAATTAAAATTCATATCAAATACTCACGTCTATAATACATTTAAGCTGAGGTTTGTACCGAACTCTCGGTGCGTGAGTCCGACTCGCACTTGGCTGGTTTTTTGTATGATGAAATGGAGTTCACAAAAGTACCTTTTCATCAGTTCCCAAAAAGTTGTTCCAATTTGCGATAGTTCGCCATTACTGTTAAATTTATTGCAATATCGGTGAAGGAGCTTCCTTTATATAGAACTCTTTATTCTATCAATGTACATTTAGTGAACAAAGATGCTTCTACTAATGTAATACTTTGAAACTATCTTTACTTTTACCCGACTACGGCGAAGCAAAACGGAGGGTTATGTTTATGACCGGTATGTGTGTATGTATGTATGCGTGTTCGTTCATCTGTTCCCTCATAACTCCTCTCTAAACTCTAAACTATTTATCATAATATGACAAATGAGGTATCGTTGGAAGCGTCTTGACGTTACATTGAAATAAATATGGCTCCCTCTAGTTGGCACGTATTCAAGAACAAAACATTTTTTTTCAACCCACACCATAATGTGTGATATCATTGAACAGGGAAATTAAAATGAAGGCAGGGTTTAGTACTTCATATTTTTGTCAAGGGTACCGTTTACGATATATATTCCGTCAAAGTCATGAATGCTATTTATTTACCCGAATACAACTACGTTATTGTTATACGTTTTCTAGACTCCACTCTTGTAACTTATGCATTATCTAGATACTAATGAAGATACCTGCTAGATGTAAACAAACAAACTCTAAACAGAAAAAATACTAAATACCACCATGAACGAAATATGATAAGATATTTATTTCATGTAAATTGTTTATTTAATACCCGATACGTATCGAAGAATATTTTCTTGTTTCATACTTTTTAGAGCCTGATTTTTCAGTAGTCGGGCTTTAGTTTTTGAACTTACTTTTTTACTAATATTTTTACTGCATTTAGAGATAACCTTTGTAACAAACAAAATATTAATTTTGCATCTAAGAGAAAGTATAACATCCAATTCCACCTACGATTATCAGTTTTTACACAAATTGTATACCATTCCATGCCAGTTCTACACCTTGGGGAAATTCGCTCTCAAAGATAAACGAACAGGTAAATGATACAAAGCACATACCGCTTACTATTCTCTAGGCAATGGATAGATATTAGAGAGAACTGACTCCTGACTCAAATGGTTGTACATTCTGGGGTAGGTAAATGGGGTTTAAAATAGACTTGAAAAAAACAAAAGAAATTTGTTTCATTTATCGAATTTTCGATTGTCCTTTTTCTCTTGGAGTCGATAGTTTACTTTTTAGAACATTTCCGCCTACGTTAAATCAGTGTCAGAGGCAATTACTAGAGCTTTAAAGGTGCTTATAGCATGTGTATTTCGTGCACTCCAGCGTTTGGGTATTTTTTAAATTGAATTCTATCTAAACCGCGACTATAAAATCTAATACACAGCTACAAAATTATCGACGTAGCTGTCAAAAAGTCTTTCAACCAGTCACAGCATAGTCAAAGTAACTAACGCGCTATTGACATATTGTCAGTTCCAGAAACATGTGTGTATAGAGTTTGTATAGTAACCTAGAGGTAACGTATTTACGGCCGAAAAAAGACTGTCAATTCTTTCGTTATTGCTCATAGAAAAACTCTATGAAAGAAAAAGAGACAAACGCTACCATCCAGAATGTCAAAGAGATAACTTTTTAGTCACTGTTGTAACCCATCAGTTAGCAGCTGTAATTAAAGTTCTTCACTGTTTTCACGCCTTTGTTTCATGTAGTTCAGGCAGAATTATATTGTTTAATTATCTGTATGAACCATGTCGTATGTGGCTATCGGTTGCAAGAGTAGAATGAGCGTATTAACAGAAAATAATCAAAGGATATCTATACACAGGTGAGTTATCGACTAGCATACTATATATCGCACGCTTAATATTAAACCGAAATATGTCAAAAATTAAGGATTCCCATTTTTGTTAATAAACCGAACTAACTTCGACTGAAGAATCTATAGGTACGATCCCGCCATGCGAAACAAACCAAAATTGTCGATTATTAGTTCACCCCTCTCTTTTCTACAAAAGCGCGCGACAATGCATTTCATGCAATAAAGAATCATTTAGTGATGCGGCGACCGTGATATGAGATAGATGTCGTTGTTTTGTGACAACGGTGGAGTAAGGTGAAATAATTCTGTTTATTTTCAAACGCAGGTGGGTCTATTTCACTTCATTTTTTTTCTAAACAAGCATGTTTCTTTTTACTTCATTTTAGTTGAATATGCTTTTATAATACAGCATGTATTATTTAGACTTGTTGCAGTTTATCATTAAATTATAATTGTACAGATAAGAAAGATTACGTATTAGTGCGTTTTAGTATAAAATTATTACTTATATACGAGAAGCAATCCATTTTTTATCACTTTATCACCAAAACCATCGGTAGATTTAAATAATACTGGTGTTTATTTCGGTTTACGTTTTAAATGATCCTAAAGTATGAAGTTGCTCTAGCAATTGCTGCAGTTTATTACAAAATGTCCTTTCAATTTATTTTAAATACTCATTAATAAAAAGTATTAAATTTCTAGATATATAGTTTTATGCCTGAAGATGACGTCTGCAAATAGGAAGCAGCGATGCCTAAAACTTCTTATGATGAGTAATAATGCTCGATGTACTGATACGCATCTTATGATAACTAAAACTACCGGATGTACTGATACGGATAATTGTAAGCCATTCGAAATAAAAGTAAGTAAATAACCTCGAACCGAAACCGAAAAACGACACCAAAGTCTATCAAAAGTCAAAGTCATATTGAATATTTTCTTTGACTATCGCGGTGTTGTGCACTCGGAATTCTTGCCGGAAAGTCAAACGGTAAATATAATTTGAGTGTTCTGCGTTGTTAAAGAGAGAAAATTAGACGAAAAAGGCCAGAGTAGTGGCAAGAAATTCTTGGATTTTGTACCACGATAATGCGCACAAGCTGTCATTGTGAACGAATTTTTGACCAAAAACTCACCAAATACCATCGAACCACCTTTTTCACTAGATATTGCTCCAGCCGACTTCTTTATTTTTCTTAAACTCAAATTACCACTTCGTGGCACCCGTTTTCATTCGGCAGACGACATAAAGGAGAATTCGCAGTGAGAACTTAACTGGATAACGGAAAAGACGTTTAAAAATGTTTTGATGATTAGATTATTCGTTGGCGTAAGTGTATCGTTTCTGAAGGTGATATTTTTTTATTTTTTTTAACTTTCTTTCTTGCGTTATTTGTTTGTCTTACGAAAATTCATCAGCGGACCAAAAACAAGGGCTTAGAGAAAAATATGACCAACATCATGAGGAAAAGATACTGAGTAGAAATGAAAAAAAAAGGTAGACCGAAAAAATATTACTGAAAATAACAAAGTCGTAATAAGACCTACAAGCTGTTTTACAATGACTAAGTGGAGACACGTCAGCGTTCTACTATAAGTCCAAACTCAATAGTTACAACTTGACAGTAACTAATCTTAAGCTGATAAAAAAGGCGCTTTTGAATCTGTACACAGCTATTGTTGGACGGAATCGGATGCGAAGCGTGGCTCGATCAAAATAGGTACATGCATTTGGAAATACTTGGAGGAACCATTAAACATTATTTTTTATTCTGATAATAATTATGCGGGTCAGAATAAACATATATATTTTGAGTAGTCACAATTTCCGAGACTGAATAAGAATAATAAATAAAACCTACTTAGTTCTGTTTATTCTAATTAATGTTGGTAGATGTACCAAGTACAAGTAAGTATATAAGAATATTTTATTATTTTGTATTAAAATGTTTATTGTTCTTTAGCATAATTACGTAAAGCTAGATCTATTAAGCATTTTGTGATGACTTCTACGTTAGTTACTAAGTACAAACAATTATAAGTTCTTCATCATCATCATCATTTCAGCCGAAAGACGTCCACTGCTGGACATAGGCGTCCCCCAGGCGTTGCCACATTGACCGATCCCGTGCGTCTCGCATCCAGCGCCTTCCGTAACCTTAACCAGGTCATCGGTCCACCTAGTAGGAGGCCTTCCAACGTATCGTCTTCCGGTTCGCGGTCGCCATTCCAGAACTTTTCGGCCCCATCGGCCATCCGTTCTGCGAGCAATATGCCCTGCCCACTGCCACTTAAGTTTGGCAATTCTTCGGGCTATGGCGGTAACTTTGGTTCTCCTGCGGATATCATCATTTCTGAAGTGATCACGCAAGGAAATTCTGAGCATATCCCTCTCCATTGCCCTTTGGGTGACGTTAAGCTTTCTGATAAGGGCCCATTGTGAGCGACCACGTCTCGGTCCCATATGTGATCACTGGCAACACACACTGATCATAGACTTTTGTCTTGAGACACTGCGGTAAATTGGACGAGAGGATACCACAATATATGCAACTTCCCGAACACCGCCCAGCCGAGTCGGATTCGATGGTAGACCTCTTTCTTGAAGTTCGATCTACCCAACTGGACCGTGTGTCTCAGGTAGACATAATCATCTACAACTTCGAGTGTAGTCTCCGATCTTGATAGGAGTGGGTGTTACATAGGCATTCACCATGACCTTGGTTTTGTCTATGTTCATTTTAAGACCTAATCTTTCGGAAGCTCTACTGAGGTCATCGAGCATTTTACTGTGGCTCTCCATGGTCTCAGCCATGACCTTGTCGTCGCCAACTGAAGGTGAGTGATGTACTCGCCATTTACGTTGATGCCAAGCCCCCTTCAGTCCAGAACCTTGAAGACATCCTCCAGCGCAGCAGTGAACAGTTTTAGAGAAATGACGTCTCCCTGTCTCACGCCGCGCTAGAGAAGGATTGGTATCGAGGTCTGATCCTGAAGACGGACTGACATGGTGCAGTTTTTGTACAAACACTTCAATACCTCAATGTATCGGTAGTCGATTTGGAACCGTTGGAGAGACTACAGTACAGGCCAAGTCTCGATCGAATCGAAGGCTTTCTCGTATACCAGAAACGCTAAACAGAGAGGCGGGTTATACTCTTCGGTATTCTACGAGTATATAACCTGCCACAGCGTATGTATGTGGTCTACGGTACTAAAGTCTTTTCGGAATCCGGCTTGTTTGGGAGGCTGGAAATCGTCAAACCTGTATAAGTTTCTATCACGACTGATTATTATAATTACTGTTGTTATAAGGTCAAGAAAGCAGATACGATAAAACTTAAAATATAAACTGTTATTTCACAATAACAAATATAAAATTGTTTTGCGAAATATTTCTGTAATTTTAGTTCCGTTTTACTTTTAAAGTGTAATAAGTATTAAACATTTAAATAGATTATATTATTAATTAATACTAAACTGAATTATAACATATTAGTTTGCAAACATTTTGAAAAATGATCATTATTTTTTATACTAAACTGACCTAAGTCGAAACTTTAGAAAATAAACTTAATTTATTAATTTAATATAAATAATACAATTAAACTATTATGTCAGTTATATTCGCTATACATCTCTCTACAATGTAAGACCAATAAAATAAAAATAACACCATAAACACGTGAAAACCATCAAAATGTTTTCAACAAGGTAGAGACTGAAAACTTTGACCGCGATTTCCCAAAAAAGTGATTTTTTGTCTTATTCCGGTTTATTATTAAGCGTGCGATATATATATATATAAATTATTGTGCAGGAAATACATTTCATAGGCTGTCCCGAATAAAATAAATACGTCAAGGACGTGTAGTATCATTTAAACCATTTTTTTTGTGAAATAATAAACTTTTATTCGTTCGCTGATAGAGCTATGACAGTTCACAGTTTATTCTTGGTCTTCCTTTGTAGAAAACTATGGTAGGCGGCTAAGCACTTTTCTCTAGATTTTGCGGGGATTAGGCTATCGTTTGCATTTTGTGCTTCATTTAGTATTTCTGGCGGGGTTATTAACTCCAAAACCAAAACCAATTGTTCATCTTCTCACGAAAACTTAACAATTCTAAAATAATTTACCATACAGCGACAAATTATGGGCAACGGCGCGCAAGCTTTTTTTTTCACGCGCCATATGCAAGGTGAGTGAACAAGCAGCCTACTTCAAAATTATATTTTGATGTGATAAAATGCAAATATTAAGAAGACAAAAGCTAGAGTAGCGTACAACATACAAAAAACGAAAAACACGTAAATAAAATACAAATACAATACATGTTTTAAGGACAGTATGACAAAACCGCGGAAAATTTGGAAACTAGTAAACGATCTTTCCAAACATAAAATTAGAAAAAGGACTGGGCCAGAAAAACTTGAGACTGACAATGGTCCTATTACAGATCAAAGGGAAATATGTGAAAGGTTTAACGCTTACTTTTCAACTATTGGGTCATCACTAGCAAATCTCTTCACTGATAAATTAAACGGAAACCTAACTCAAGAACCTGCAACAAGTGATTCAACGGAACTAAATTGTTTAATACCAGCAAAAACGGAAGAAGTTATAAAAATTATTGACGATCCAGACCCAAATACTAGTTCTGGCATTTATGGTATAAGTACAAAATCTTTAAAATGTGTAAACAAATTAATTGCTAATGAACTTACAGCATGTTTAAATCTTTGTGAAGATGGAGGTATTTTTCCTTATGACTTAAAAATTGCTGAGGTTATCCCTATTTACAAATTTGGAAGTAAGTCCGATCCTTGTAACTACCGTCCTATATCCGTCCTTCCTGTTATCTCAAAAAAATTCCGTTAACCGTAAAACTTTTTATATCTAAACAATACGGATTTCGAACTCACTCGAATACTCTCTCGGCAACTATTGATCTCATAACTAAAATAAAAAACAAAATCGATCAAAAGCAAAAAGCTTTAGGTGTTTTTATCGACCTTAAAAAAGCTTTTGATACAATTAGTCCCGATCTGTTATTATAAAAAACTGTCCCACGTCGGTATCACAGGTAATGCACTACAGATTTTTAAGTCATACCTGCAAAATCTTAAGCAAATTGTCAAAATAGGACAATATCAAAGAAACTCAACTTTCGGTGTACCTCAAGGATCAATTTTGGGACCACTGTTGTTCCTAATTTATATTAATAACATATCCCAGATTGGCCTCAAAGGAGACATCTCGCTTTACGCAGATGATACAAGTCTTTTCTACTTTGGCCATTCTATCGAAGCTATGATACCTTATATCCAAAACGATCTTAACCCAGATACTTCGACGGGACTTTTAAAACGCCCAAAAGAATGACTAAATGTACCTGTTTTTTTTATAAATTTTTAATTAATTGAGATACATATTCATTTTGGCAACTTACTAAGTATCTATCAACATATTATTTGATGCAGTTACTTTCACAATTGGACACACATTTTTATGTATAAAGAGTGTTTTTGAAGATCTTGGAGTTTTTACAATGGGTGCACATAGGTAAGCTTTTATGTTATTAATATGCGGAATCTGATAAAAATTCGCTTTGATATTTATATGTTGGTTGTTTCATGTAAATATAACCTCATTTGTTTGGTTCGAAACGCAAAATAAATGTTCTATTTTCACGAATGAAATCAATGGCCTTTTAAAAGGCCCGTCGTAATATAAGGGTTTATTATATGATTATTTTTATTTTAGTACGCGATTAGTAAAAGCGCTCAAACTCATCGAAGTTGTTGATGAGTTAGAGCGAGCTGACGAAGACCCTGGAGATGAAGAGTTCGTAACATTACAAAATGTTCCAGGTAAATCAATGAACCTACGAGTAGATATGTTACCTGCTTATTATTATAACAATATGTAGTTATTTTCTTGTTGATGTTTATCAGCTAAGAGCTCATGCTGAGGTGACGTTTTCTCAGATTTCTGACGAGTAAGATGACGAGCCTTTGTTGATTTTGCGTAAGAGAAGACGCACAATTGACACGACCAGTGATGATAGCGAAATTTCTGTGTCTTCTACTCCAGGTGCAACATGTTTTTCTGGGTTACCAAGAGTTTGGTCTAGGGGGAAGCGTGATTTTGCAATTTGCAGATGAGTGCAAATCTAGTTTAGCTGAGCACATTCTAGTTTGCATATGGAATGACAACAGTGTCGTTACTGTTGGCTCAAATACTGAGACTGTAGAGCCTTAGCATAAAAACAAGAAGTTTTCACAAGAACAAAAGAAATATATGCATATTGATTAACCCTTTGTTATATAAAAATATAATTAAAATATGGGGGGATAAGTCGGTCGGATCAGAAAATAGGTTTGTATCGAAATTCTATTTGAATTTACAGTTGAATATACATATAATGTGGGTACCGTGGTGATGACCAAACTATTTCTTGTATTGTGATGATAAATATTGTATTTTTTTACATTTGCATGCCTAGTCATTAAACGACGATATTTATAATGTAAAAACTTAAAACTCATATAAGTGAACTGTAATGTTCTTACGAGAAATAAAGATTATTTAAACCTATTTGTGTTTACACCTAGGTCTCGTCAAGAATCATTTCCATATGGAGTTATCACTTTAGTCTTGGTTCAATAGCGCCTCAACTAAGATGCAAAGTAAAAAGATTTTATCTGTCAAAAGTGTAAAATTCATTTACGGGTGTAAATTAATTTTACACTTTTGACTGATAAAATCTGTTACGGTCAAAGTCAATAACGAGAGTATTTGCATGTGTGTGTGTATTTCTATTGTTATAATATAAACGAAATTTTGTGTTTTTTACTATCAAATTTGGTTAAATACTGATTTTATAATACTTTGTTTCATTACTAGACCGCCATACATGTATACGACCCCCAAATTACGACGGGCCTTTTAAAAGTCCACATTTTCCTGGCTTTTCCAGAAAGGTTGATATTTTTCATTATTTTTCCTAGTGATAATGAGTCATATAAAGAAACATATCCAAAAATCACGGTTATCGGAGGTCAAAAATAGTTTCAGTAACATCTGGGTTAATACACTAAATGACTGGTTCCAATCTAACCTCCTCACCAACCAATCCACACCTCACCACCAATACTACATAAACAAATTATGTTGTAATAGCCCCCAAAAATAAAAATAAGCGATAATATACAACTTAAAATAAATGATCAATTAATCAAAAGGAAAACTAAAGAGAAGTATTCAAGTTTAATTTTGGATAACTACCTGAGTTGGAAGCCTCACATAGAGAAAATCAGATGTAAAGGAGCTCTTCACAATATAAACAATTGTCTTCCTCGGAAAGTTCGATACATAATTTATAATTCTTTAGTTAAACCACATATAGACTACGTAATAGAAATCTGGGGTACCGTAGCTAAATCTAATCTAGAAATATTACAAACAGCACAAAATAGATTAATCAATATATTATTTAATTACTTATTTCGAACGTCAACTCAGAAAATATATGAAGATACAAAAATAATTAATATTTCCCAAACATATATGTACTATACATGTATATTAATACGCAAAATATTACATAAAGATACACTAAGTTTCACAAAAAAACATCAAGTCTAAAAAATTAAACTACGCAACTCCAATTACTTAGTAACACGTTCTTCCAGAACAGTTAATTACGGGAAAAGAAATATTGAATTTGAAGGAAATATGTTTTTTTTTAATATGTACAATAAAATACCCATGGAAATAAAAGAAGCGAAAGGTATGCCTTCTTTTAAAAATAAACTTAGATCATATATAATGTGTCAATAACAAAAAAAAAAACATTAAAAATAGGATAATTATTGGTCAGTACTCCATGTATGCCACGTCTAGTAATACATCCACTTTTACTTTGGATCCATGTTTGCTCGGTTGGTGAGGAGTTGATATTTACATATTTAGAAAAAATATATCACTACCCTTTTATTTATTATTATATAATAACTTGTATCGGAGTTTTTGTGCGCTCATAAAAATTTTGAATACTATGTAAATTTAGTTTCCCAGTAAGTGAATTATTGTTAATTCTTATTGAGGAATAATAAAGTTCTTAAACCATACAATATATCAGTATATTGATCAGTACCTGTTTGTATAGTCGTACGAGAGTACCAAAAACTGTCCCTTTGATCTCGTGATTTACCTAGTTTTTGCGCAAGGTATGAATAAACATTATTATTCAACGCGTATAATGCACAGAAAAGTTACGAAAGAGTGAAATTGTACTCTTACAATGACTGATAAGTTCACTCTTTGTACGTGTACACATTCACTCTTTAAATATTTATAAAGAATGCCTAAAAAAAAACGTAGAAAAGCTTAGCCGCAGTCAGGGACGATTCTTACAGACATTTGACCAAATTTGTAGATCGCTACAAAACTAAACTCGATAATATCGATATGACAGTGGCACAGATCTTGTACTGATATATGTCTATAGATAATATATCTATAGCATCCTCGGTCACACTGGCACAAAAGATGCCATAGACAAAAGTATATCTATCTATTTTTGCTTATGCCTTTATCTGTTAGTGCGAAAGTGAATACCGATGTTGAAATTGCGTCTTAAATATATTATCTCTATGTTACTATACAAACTCTCTGCATGAGTGTTATCGAGACTTTTCTATCAACCACCTTTTGAAACGACTCGGAAATAAAAAGCCAACTGAAAATTCTAAAGTTCGTTTTAAATTTCGAACTGAATCATTAAGCCACCACATTTTCAGCACATTTCAGTACGAATAGAATTAAAACATTTTTGCAAAGTTGGTAAACACGAAACTGCATCGTCGAAACTGCAATGCAGTCATCAAATTGGAAGACCGTTTCCTTATATTGCCTAACCAAATATTAGGGTACTGAAACGAATTAAATTGCGTCACGTTATTTGACAATACCACGAAATTCAACCTTACCATTTAGTCCATAAAGTTGAAATTACTTTCGGGAAAAAAAAACATATAGACGTAATCTCTGCCTAGGGAAATTTTATACTTTTAAGGTGAATATTGTAGAGGGCCGCTTTCGCGAAATGGGGTACTCATGCCGTTCTGAGGCAGTTACGTGCTAATTACATTCATAAGAATGTACTCGTAATTGCCTTAAGAAAGGATTAAATTCTGAGTCGTACATACTTATTACGGTTTGAAAAAAATAATTAGTAAATGGCCTTTTATTTTGGAGCAAAGAGCCTTTATAAGGTACAGTCATAGTAAATACAGATTCGTCACGTCAGTTCGTCCTGTTTTTGTTTGATCTCGTCCACAATAGATGCTTTACTGTTTTTCCAACTCAGCGTTATAAAATTGTCAATGTCTCAGAATGACCCTCGATAGTCAAAAACATGACACAATAGTACATTGTGTATTAAGGGCGGTAGGTAAAGAATTACGATCGAGGCTCTAGTAGAAGCCCGAAGTCGAAGACTGAGGGCTTTCTGAGTCGAGGTTCGTAATTCCCGTACCGCCCGTGATACACACAATGTTTTTCATCACATTTGCGAGTAATAATTATGAATTTAATACACAAGTCAGCACAGCTGTTATTACGAAATACGTGAACTTTTTTTTAAGTGATTGGCGAATTTTTGCCCACACCACAGATTATACAGTATTTCGTTCAGAAAATTTAAAGGCAAATACTTACGTAGGTATACAGCCATGACGGAGTGTAAAAAGAATTAAATAATTTCGACGTTTTCATACTATAGTACATTACTGCAGCGGCCAGCAAAAGAGGCATTGATGGACGAACGTGTAAATGTGGGCCGAGGCGAAGCCGAGGCACACATACGTAAGTCCATCAATGCCTAGTTGTGGCCAAGGCTTGTATAGTGCTTTTCTCAAATAATGCGCGGAAATTAAAACTAAGTAGTACCTAGAACTCATTTTGTCAAATACAATTACTTTTCAAAATCAATGACGAAAACCGAACAACAATAATTATGCCCGCGTTAGGCTTAGCACGCACTGCGATTTTCATTCGCGCGATTTTTGTTCCGCCCATTCTGCGGCCTATGGAATTGTATTTAGCCGCACGCGTTGCGGTAAAAAAATCACGCGGTAATAATACTACAACAATCCGCGCAAATAAAAATGGCAGTGCGTGCTAAGCCTTAAAGTGTTCATTTGTTTTTTTTTCAATACACAGCTTTCTATTTGCAAGCAAGTTCGAAATTTAAATAAAACCATTGATAAGTTACCTCCTTGGTAGCCATGATTCGGAGTAAAAGATCGTTCCATTTTTAAATTACACGACAGATATGAGTTTACTATGTAATTTATTTGGCCGCTGCAAACGACAGATATGGATTTTCATACAACTTTTGCCGGCCGCTGCTCGCATGTATTTGGCCTGTACTGCAATTTCGATTTATCTCGAAGAAGGTTGTCAAAGTAATGCTCAAATTTCCAAGCATGTTTGAGAAATAAATATTAAAATCGATTATTAAGAACATTAGTAGAGTATTTAAGTAACATGTAGCGACATTGCAAAGAAATTCCTGTTTAGATAACATTTTAAGACAATTTTCCAATAGCGTGTAAACTCCTTGCTTGAACTTGCATGACCTGTGTGCTGTGCCATAAATTAAAAAAAAAAACTTACCGCCCTAGGGTTTCATGACAAAAAAAAAGCCCGAGGGTTTTATATGGGGCATTACGGCCAAGTTAACCTGTATGTTTAGATACTTTTTACGTGCAAGTGTGATGAAAAAAATTGTACAGAATAGTTTTGAAGTATATTTCATAAAATGTCCTGTGACTGAAATGGTTTTAGACTCATGCTAACTAGACGTTCAAGCATTTCAGTACCGCTGCCAAAAATCGTGAGGAAACCTGGATTTATATAGTTAATGTAAGTCTGAAATACGTACATCACACCCTGGGAAACCATTTGGTATACAAAACTCTGAGGTAAAATATATTTATTAGAAAGAGCTAGAAATAACCATATATATCAGTAAAGATATTTAAAACAAATACGTGGAACCTGAAAAGAAGTCTATAAATATCTATAAAAATGTATGTAAGTAACACAACCCAAATACTCCATAGATTCTTAAAAAAATACTTACTACCAAATGGCACAGCCTATGTACAACATAAAAAAGCTTTCATTAATACCAGGTTCCACAAAACATCTCCTCGCAACAGGTAACCATTGGCACGTGATAATTTAACGAACCCATCGCGAACTCAACGTCTAAAGGTACTGACAGGATAAAACCCATCTAAAAAAGCGAAGCTAGCATATTTCCTCCTTTTCAAACAGAAATGGGAAAATACAGAAACGACGCTCCCCGTCAATATGCAAAAATGTTATATAAAACCTTCAACGTCCACAAAAAAGAAGAAAAAGGGAAAACAAATATTTTTGTGTCCGATATGCGAGGGAATGACTCGCATGTCATTCTATTGAAAAAGATAGACCCAATTTATATGAATACGGAGCAATAATGGCTACGTTTGGCGACGAGAATAGGAAAGGTCATGAGTTCAACGGAACAGTTTTCGTCTAAAATTAGCTATAGGTATTCTACTGAACTAGAGCTTTAGCAGCAATGCTCGTTTGTACTCTGTATGAAAACTGGGCTTTGCCCTGCACAGAAGTAAAGCGATGGGCAGCTCATAGCAACAATAAAAATTGGCTCACAAATACACAAAAATATTCCGACATTCAAAGCCATTTTAAAATCTGCCACATATTTGACAACGGAAAATTTTCAAATAAACGTGCAGAAACAGAATCAAACGTTTTTATTTTTTAATACTTGGCGTCTCACAGTTCGACCAAAGTGGCCGTCTTCTGCTTAACTGGAATTCCCTGTGGAGACTAATCTCTTAGCCTACCAGCCAGGCTCAAAATTCTAAACCTAAGCGACAACGCTGAGGGTTCCCATTTCGAACCTCGGCTCAGTTCGTAGCTGGAGGGGCAACTAAGGCTGGATCTAATAAAGTGATTCTACCATCCGTTCGGCAAAGCCTACGTAGAGAAGAACGGACAAGAAACTCCAATGATTATCTAACTGGCATTTAACTATGGTTGTATCCAGAGCTCGGGCCTGAGGGGTCATCCATATGGAATACGCGCTGATTATATTTTCAGCAACGCTCAAATATGGCTTTTGCCCGGAGGGGGCGACAGAGGGCGGGCACTTAGCGGCAGGGGTGGTGGGTGCCACCTTTTGGCTTTGTGGGGTCATAGGGGCAGCGGGGGGTATTGAGTCGGGGATTGGAATTGGCGCTGAGATGGGAGTGGCCATCAGCGCTGGAATGGGTTGGGAGTAAGACTGAGGAGATTCACTTTGGTGGTCCAGTTTACCCCAGGGTGAAGTCCTCTAAGGGGCTAGTCGGGGGGGGTGCATAGCAATTGGTCTGAGAGTGACCATAGAGTTGGCAGTTGTGACACTGACCAACGAGATGGGGGCGGTATGGCTTTTCGATGGAAATGCCAGACAGGGAGCATAGTCTATGTTCTATGTTATGGGGTTTGGTTTACGCACTTAGTCCTATAGGTGGACTATTGTGCGTGGGCCATGGCTGCCGTTGGGTGGATTATTCTAACCAGCTCACCTCCCTCCAGAAGCTAATTAGGGCTCCTGGTTTACTTAGAACGTCTGTGTATGATCTGGGCAACCCGAGGATTTGTGTTCTTATCCGGGTGACCTCTGTGCATTCAAAGAGAACATGTGCAACGGTTTCCTCAGTCTCCAAGCATGCCCTGCATAGAGGACTGTCCGTTATTCCTATGGTGTGGAAGTGTTTGTTAAGTGAGCAGTGTCCCGTGATGGTCCCCGTCATCAGGCGCAGGCTATTCCTGTCCAGGCGTAGCAAACGTCTGGTAAGCCTACTTTCCAAAGATGGCAAAGCCTCTTTGGACTGTCTACAGCCTGGTGCCGAGGTCCACCAGGTTTCCGCTTGTGCCTGGGTGAATTCCTGTGTATTTGGTCGAAGGGGATGGGTACCACAGGTTCGGTTCCATAGACCGTCGTGCTGGATCCGCGTCTCGCAAGCTCGTCAGCCGCGTCGTTGCCCAACGATCCGCTGTGTCCCTTTATCCATTGCAGTGTCACCTTGTTACGACTAGATACGGTTATTTGTTCTAGTGTGTTGTGGCATTCTATTAATAATTTTGAAGTAATATATTTTTTCCGTAATGATTGGAGGACTGAGAGTATACGTATGTGAGTATCCGTAACCCTCCTGGCTTCTAGAACGTGGACCACCAGTATGATGCCCACACACTCCGCCTGATAGACGGTGTTGAACCCTCCTAGCGGTTTATATTTAGGTCGTGTGAGAAGACACCGACTCCGGTACCGGAGTCCGTCTTCGATCCGTCAGTGTATACTCTCATCTCTTTCGGGCCCGAGTAGTCACATTGTTCTTCTGTAAGTATTATGTTGTAGTGTCTATGAAAGTGGTGTGTTTTTGGGGTTTTGTCGCATGGTGACGTTAACATGGGTTTTTGCTTGATCGCGTCCTCCTTTATGCGTGTGTGCTTAACTCTGGAGTCTTTATTTAGGGTACCTGATAGATGGAGTCTAAAAGCGGCCAGGGCTGCCCCCTCCCTTACGATAAGATGCAGCGGTGGCAGTCCCAGCATTACCTATAGGGTGGCCGTGGGTGTAGTTCTCATACTGCTAGTTATTGCAATGCAAGCAAACCGCTGCAGTTATTCGAGATCTCTTTGGGCTGTGCTGAGGTCTGTCTTGAGCCACCAGACCAACGATCCGTATGTAATGATTGGTCGGATGAATGTGGTGTATAGCCAGTGACCATGGGGCTGATCCCCCAATTCCTGCCCAGTAGTTTCTTGCACTGCCACAGGGATATACTGGCTTTTGTCGTGATATAGTTCATGTGTTTCGCCCAATTCAATTGTTTGTCCAAATAAATTCCCAGGTACTTGGTTTCAGTTGAAAGGCTTAGGGTTGTTCCAAAGAATCTTGGTAATTGCATTGTCATTGGTTTCCTCTTTTTCGCGAAGAGAATTAGTTCCGTTTTTGTGGGGTTCAATGAGAGTTGGTGCTCGCTGCACCATTCCTCGACTAGTTTTAGGGCTTGACGCATGAGATTGCATAGAGTGTTTTCGTGGGTGCCGTTTATTATTATTGTTATATCATCTGCGTATCCAACAGTGTAATAAACTTTGTCGTTGACTGTTTTAATGGCCTCATTAGACAGCCTTGTCTGCTACTAGGTTCCACAGGAGTGGCGAAAGGACGCCCCCCTGTGGGCAGCCCTTGCAACGACGGCTCTTGTGGTGTTGTTAAACGTAACTTGAACCGCTCGCAGTTTGAGCATGTTGGTGATCCAGCCTCCTAGGGTCGGGACTATGCTATGTTTGTCGAGGGCCGTGTTTATGCTGTTGAACGTGGTCTTATCGAAAGCGCCCTCGATATCAATGAAGGCAGCCAGTGCTGTGGAGCATACAGTCTTGACATTGAAAATGGTATTGTGACCCTCAGTGGGGAAACACATGACCAAAACAATGTCGTAGAGTTGTCCACCTCTTGCTTTATGCAATCGGTGGACTTCTGAAACAGGGACTTTTTGCGCTATTAAATCCTTGCGGATTTCGCGTAGGGATTTCTTTCGGAACGCGCTTGATGACGACTCTAGTGGACCTTTCCTCCAGGAGTTACTTACTCCAATTATGGAAAGAAACTTTCCGGTCTCTTAGAAAGCGAGTTATACGAGTATCTCGGTAATCTCGGGACGTGGGGACCTCAATTCTGATGCCCTGTTGGCATGCAGTGGCTTTGGTGAAATTAATTTTGCGCTCTACACAGGCGCTAGAAATATCGTTCCCCTTCCCTTTATCTTGAAGATGAATGGGTGGAGGGGGAGGGGGCTTCCTAGGGGCACTTATTGTTACCACGGGGCTGGGCGAGCGGTTTTTCCGCTGATAAGCACTTGCGGGGGTTTAGCCTGTCGGGCAAGGCCGGTGGCTGAACTGTTTGAGACGAGGATTTCACTACCGCCTTTTTGGCCTTGGTATTGTGAGGGGGACTCTTCCTCTTTTTCCTCTTTCTTCCGGAAAGATATAGGGAGTCATTATCGGAAGAGGTCACGGTATCGTAGTCCTCTGACATATCGGTGTAGTCTGGGTCAGCAACTGATTCACTCTGGTCAGCTAATGCTTCCCATTCGTCATCAGTGCTTAAGGCTGTTGCCTCTTCCATGGGGGAATCGCACTCGTCCTCAGCCCATGATTTTGACATGGACTTTGACTTGGACTTGAAGGACTTATGGAGGGATTCTACGAGTATACGCTCTTTGTACTTTCTGTATTGACTAGCGGAAGGGGGATCTCTCCATGATGGGCGTGGATTAGGCTCGACGGCCACGTGATTGGGGCTTGAGAGGGCTACGATCTCTCTCAGAGAGGGGTGAGACAGGTTTGACAACCTGAGCATCACCCTGAGACTGAGTGGGGGACTTAGGCTTGGGAATAAGCCTGGCATGTGGAGTGGGGGACCTTGACGAGTCCCGAACTTCACATGGCAAGGGGGCCTTGCTAGGTCCAGGGGCCTCAGTTGGGCCCGAATCGGGCGGGATGGCATTAATAACCCTCCATAGGCCAGCTCCGTATCTCCTCCGGATTTCGGGGTCTAGCATCAAGTTCTCCCTAAGGAGCTTGATAGCCGCCTGTACCTCTGCTAAAGGCATCGTTACAGGGTCCTCCCCGGGTGGGTGTGCCCGGGGATGTGTGCAAGCCTAACCTCCCAGCAGGGTGAGACTGGGAGGTGAGTACCTGGGTGAGCCCTAAGCTTGATCTCCTGTCACCAATCTTATTGGGTGACAGGGGTCCTAGTGGTACCGGTGAACCCACAGAAGGTGGGCCACCCTCTTCCTGTGTACCGAAAGTCTGGCACGTCAGGGTAGAAACACCCGACCGTGCCAGGTGAATGCTGTGGGGCAGAGACAACGGGTTGACTAGGCTATCTACCAAGGCCAACTACCCTGCTCCCGAATCCTTCTAACTGCCGTGTCCTGAAGGGACTTGGCGAGTGGGCGGGTCACCACTCCACTTGGTTTCGTTAACACCTTTGGATTTAACCTTGAAGGGGCCAAAAAATATGTCCCTACTAGCAACCGAAGTTACTAGTAGCGACACTTGTGAGGAGACGCGACGACCGCAGTGACGTCACGCAGTGGCGCGACGAGTCGGAGAGTGGGGCGCGGCGAGGCAGCGAGTGGCAGCGACACGTCCGTGCGGGGCGACGGCTGGCGAAGAGTCATGAATCACTCCTGAACCACTCAATGAATTTATTAAAACTGTTAAAAAAATAACTGTTTCATTTAAACATATTATGTCAGTACAATAAAAAAAAATCACCAATAACGTGCTCCATCCGAATAAAGCACAATGTTAAAGTAATACGTTTGCCACGTTTACCTTTATAAAACCTAGTGCCACGAACGCAAAATATTACTTCTGTTCGAGCTTTTAAGCAAATGCATTCCAGTCACCAGTCAGCTTTGTCAATATACACCTGAATTGAATAGAAATTGAAATGTTCCTGGCACGATCAGTAAGCTTTCAATATCTGAACGCGTATGTAGGTAAAGTTCAGCTAGTTTGCACGGAGGGAATGTAAAATGGCTTCTTTTCTCTCCTTTGTGGGAGTTTTTTTATTTGATATTTTTGCATTATATTGGCGAGAAATGGGATGAGATGAAAATTACAATAATGGATTCTTTTAGCAAAGAAAAATGCCCTTTTACGTCTGTTGACTTTTTTGGTGAAAGTGTTTCAAAGATTTCTGTTTGAACAATTTTTTTGATTTCTATGACCGCCAAAACAAATAATCAAAACTATTTATGATTAATTTAATCTTAAATGTAGATTTATCTAAAAAACAACTATTAACAACCGAAATTAAGGGCCAAATTAGCGATAACGATGGTTACTAATAGAATCAATTTATTATCAATTTATTTCGATACCCAAGAGCAGATTCGCCCTTTGCCATAAACCAACGACCGGAAAATACGTTTTTTTTTATAACCCCAACCTATTTCAAGAAAAATCCAAGCTCGTCGAGATTCTCTTCCATAAAACGGTAGCCAAGACTCATAAGGCAATATCGGCGAGTAAAAACTCTCGCAAACCACACAGCACGCCAATTCTGCTAGGATTGCCTTTTAAACCCCCACGTTACCTGCTGCTGAATATCTGCGCTTGAATGTGCGGTTGTAGTGGGAGAGGGTTGGGGACCTCATTATGTAATGTTTGATTATTTTACTTCTTTGAAGGGTTAGTAAAGTTAGAATGTAGGTTAGTATAGTAAAGTTTCAAGTTTGTCAGTTGACTTCATGGAACACAGAGATGCGTTGGTGGATCCTGTTTTTATGGAAAGTTATGACAAAACGGTATTGCCAAAACTTTCAAGAATAGAGTCAAGAAACACTGAGACAGAATCGAAACGAAACGTCGCGTTAGACTGACGAAAAGCATTATTTCCAGAAGGAAACAGAGGAAATAATGCTTTTTGTTTATCGACTATTCTAGAAAGTTGTCTTTGTCTGTCCATCTTGTCGCTTAGCACACATTCCTATCAAGTTACACAAATAGACATCTCCAACTGATGTGCGAACTTAAGTGCATCAACGAGAATCAATCAATTGTCAACTGAAAGTCACTAGTGCTTAAATAAGCGCGAAGACGGACAAATTTGCGCATGTCCTAATGAATTTCACTCGTCGCTTCGATTTGACGATGTCTCAGCGTGATTTGACCCGTATGTACTTTTCATTGAATTTATATCTATACCCATTCGTCATTTGAAGTGAATGGATCGAATTTCAATTGCCTCAAATATTTCAATTCACAAACTCAATACCGCTGCAACTGAAACCCTACATAAGCTATCGAAGTTGTTTCAGCTTGAGGTCAAACAATCGATTTCATCCGATAGATGGCTTTGAGCCTTTCACAGACTGGTTCGAACCGGATTTACGAGTATCAATCTATGTTGGCTTTTGCTTTACACTGCGTCAGATAAGTTTGGTTAACGGATTTAATGTTAAAATATTCTGGGTGCACTGTATGTGTTAGTAGCTTCGTGTTTTGTATGTGGTTGATAATTTGATAAGTTCTACCGTTTGTAGGGTTTGAGTTGAAAGCCTTGCTTACTTAGGGTTTGTGGTTTTGTGCTAGTAAGCAACATCATACATATGCATCCGCTCTAACTGCCTCGTTGGCCTCGCGGTTGCAAATGCGGTTGCTGAGCGTTCTCGACGGGTTTTTTAGGTAAGATACAGCAATCAAAAATCGTCGCGCGATAGATCTTTTATGTTATTAATGTCGGGCTATGGCTAAAAATGAAAAAAATATGGCTAAAAATTTTTGTATTGCAGAGTAAATATTGTACAAAAATCGCTATCGTTTTGGTCTTGCAAGATATTCGATTACCTGGTCGGGCAAAGACAAGTGATATTGGCTTTTTCCATTTGGCATTGCCTAGTAGTCTCAGGGTTTCGTCCACAAACGGTCCTCTGCTATTTGATGCATTGTTGCACCATGTCAGCAATTTGACAGCTTTTGATTGACAACTGACACTTGACAAAACTCGAAATTTGTACCGAGCACACGGAGAAATCGGGCTTTCTTTGAATTATATGCTAATCGAGATATAATGAGCCCACCGTGATTTGTAATTGCGCCCGGCTTTCGCGATCGGTATTGTGGGGCGCCCGTGCAGTTGGATTTGTGTATATTTCGCGCAGCGAAGTGCTTTTGACGGGAACGAGTGTGTCTGCCTGGGAGCCGGAGTCCAGCTCAGAGCATGTTTGTGGTTCCCTCCCATCATTGTTCCTTATTATACAGGTATATATGCTTTCCTCTCCCTATACAACGCACGGCACGGGATTGAATGAGGAAGAGTAGATGACCACGGAATCTCAGGTAAGAGTGAACAAATTGGGCCACCTTACACCCGTAGTAGGAACCAGTATATCTCCCAATAAGGAACGAACCTCCTAGCTTTCCACTGCTGCGTACGGCAGTTTTGTGGGTACGGTTCTGATTGTATCCAGGAGCGGCACGCTGCTAATGGGCCCCAGTGATGAGCTCCTGGCTTGGGATCCACAGACCTGTATTTAACACTCAGCATCAGTCCGGCGTTTAGAAGTTGCCGTTGTCACAACCCCCTCGAGAGTACTGCATTTATACATAAATTTTACAAACGAATTAGAGACAAGGAAAATCCATCAAAAACAAGTAAATCTGTGTATAAATAATTAATTTATATCCCTGTGACATACCTGAGCCTTTTCAAATACCTACCTTGTGAATTTTATACCTGAATAGCGTTCAAATTGTATTCATGAACCCTATTTTAATTCCGATTCCATTTAAAACAATCGTATGTCGTGTAAATTGAGAGCGAATCGTATTTTTATTTGTGATGTCACTTCGATTGAAGCTCAAATGGAAATATTTTCAGGTAGCTTTTGTTTTATGCAAACAAGCAGGCGGCCTGACTGCCTCGGTGGACTAGTGGTTCTGGGTTTGATTCTCGTGTTGGGCAGTGTTATTGGGTTTTTCCATCTGGAATTTCTCAATAGCAGCCCGGAGTCAGGATTTGTGCCCGGTTGATGGCAATAGGCTCGCCCCTATGACATATGACTTAAATATAAATACTGGTGAAATGACGATGTACTATAGGTGAACCTCTGTCCAACCCTTCGGGGAATATAGGCGTGAAGTTATGATGTAAGTAGACATTCAACCGGCAGGCTTATCGCGTAAGAAACAGCAATCATCTCGTGATCAAACACTTTACGTATTAAGTCGAAATTACATGAGATTGAAGGCCGAGCCGTAGGCGAGGACTTCACTAATACGGGACAGGCAATTGCTATTTCCGCCGAGGCATATATGGTGCTTTTCTCAAAAGAATTCAGGGAAATAAAACATATGTTTTATATTATACATTTAATTTATTAAAAGTTACAACAAAATTGCTGGAGCGTTGTTATTTTCCAAATTCAAAAAACGCTCATGTAATGGATTTGATTTTCTTTGTCCATAAATTCAATACTTCGCGTGTTCTGTTTTCAAAAATAATGACAATATTTCCATGCATGTTTGAGAAAATAGTTTCTTCTTATATTCTGAGGTCCAACAACACCCGGTTGCTGAACTGTTATTTTGAAATTTGGAAGCAAAGAACGCGTATAGTTCTACCTTAATGACACAAGTCGATCGGTCTTCATTCTAAAGTCGGATTTGACAATTTCTTAACTTTAAGCTCTTACCTATATAATTTTAGTAGTGTCCTTTCAGATTTATATTTATTTTCTAATTAAATATGCGGTATTCTTACTTAGGCTTTAATTCGTCATTGAACGAATGTAAAAAGGCACTTAGATCTAGAAAATTGGGCTAGTTTTGGCGAAACACTCCATATTTTAGAAAGATTTCGATGACCATGTAGTATTAATTTGCACTCCGTAAATTACCTCATTGATTACATTAAGGTGAGAAAGTGGTCAAACACGAACCGATCCAATTCTAAAAATGCATACCGGAATTGTTTTTGTAAAAGTCAGTTGTCAATCGGGCTCTATTGAATGACAAGTCCAAATAGTGACAAACTGGAAATAACTCTCACCGAGGTCCGTATATTCCCAATCAAGCTGCCTGGTTTTTTTCAACAATGTTGTGGTCGACTTTTAGAAAAACAGGTTGCAGCTGAATACTAGTATTTTATATGGAGCGATAGCCTATTTGAACTCCACAACCCAGTGACTGGGTAAGAAGGTAGCCCTTAGCAAGGCTGGTGGTTAGTTTTTCAGGCTTATGACTACCCTTGTTGGCTACAAAAGATCAACAAATGACGGCTTGGGTGTGAATGGTCACTAGGCTGTAAGGGAAACTTTCTTTATTTCTGGCGGTTATTATCTTAGTTTATTAGGGATCAGTCCTTCTCTTCTGTGCCACATTGTAAGACACATCCTTGGTTGACTGGTAGAGAATACCCAAGGCATTAAGTCCACCTTTGTAACTTTGTGCATGAAGTCTAATAGTAGATTATGCACCGAGGGGCTAAAGTTGTGTCTTATGTCACGGGCGTCATGTTGAATCTCGAGCGCAATGAAGGATTCGGGATTTAACTCACGAGCAAAGCGAGGGAGTTAATACAAGAGTCCTGAATGCAGCGAGGGATTCAAGCTAGCCCAAGGCAAAGACACCTTTAGCCCAGAGGAGGATACTCTACTTTTTACACCTACTGTGAGAAAATAATAGCCATAGTACGAAAAACAAAGTATTTATTAAATAAACAAACAGTAAGAATAACATATTTAGAACTGGTTAGTTATATGCACTTACATATTAATTGAAGTTAATGGTAACATTTGAGATATTAGTCCAGTTGTGCAAAGATAAAGTTAAGTTTTTTGATAAAATGTGATAAATCGACTGTAGTACAGAAAGGTTTTATTATTTATTTATTTAATCACAAAATTCACAGCAATCTTTGCGCAGTTTACTTAAAATAAATTAACTAATGTTACAGCCAATTACTATTACGGTATTACGGCGCGGTACGGTATTTGTTATTATTAATGCCAGTTTTAATGTTATTCCATTCCTTTTAAAAATGGTTCGTAGTTATCTAATTATTCTTACAATATTATGTCTTCGAAAACATGGCAACGATATGAAGAAGCAGTCGTTATGATTTTTTAGGAAATCGAGAATATCATCCACGTGTAGTAAGGGTATCGAGAATTGCTTTCCTCTTTCTGGCACCAAAGGGTGTTTGTTAGTATTATACTGCCAATTTAGCTGAGCATGTGAGATTCCAAATTCAAATCACATTATTGACCAGCGGGTCATAATGAAATCCAGTACAACATTATTGACCGGCTGTGCCCCCGGCCACTAATGACTCATTTTAGGTTAAGGTTGCTTGACATATAATTTGACATTTTCGAGCAGGTGGTGTGAAAATTAATAAATACATCGTGGGTGGTCTCTTCTGTTGTGTTACGCTATCATGTAATTTTTACTGCTCATAGCCAGATCATTAATGGGCGTCCACGGCTTTTTAGGGTTCCGTACCTCAAAATGTAAAAAAGGAACCCTTATAAGATTAATCTATTGTCCGTCTGTCCGTCTGTCTGTCCGTGTATAACCACCGATTTGCTGAGGAACGGGTGGACCTAGCAAGTTGAAATTTATACCAGATACTGAGGTCTATTAGGGGTATACATTTTTTTTCTACATTTTCCCTTTACTTGTGCTGTAAGACCTTGCTTTTTAATAAAGGAAAAATTCCAAAAAATAAATATATGTTGTAAATTATGGTAAATTTTGGTATTTACAAGTTTCCCATATTTTTTATCGTGTTGACTCAGGACCTTGATTTTTATACCCTTTACTACCACACGTTCGCAACTCAACCATTACAGCACGCACATACACACACTTAAAACTTAGCCACAAATATTATGGCGGTATAATGTGTAGGTACGGAACCCTCGGCGCGCGAATACTACTCGCACTTGACCTTTTTGTTTTCGCCTTCTATGTCCATGACTCATATGGTCATCCTCTCGACTCATGATATATGCTCATACCAGCGCAAGTGGTTTTCACTAAGTTTTTCGTATTTTAAAATTACCACGATTACATGCGCTTTTTTATTTTGTTTATTCAAGGAATGGGCACCTTTTCATAAAAAAATAAATATTCTTGGAAAGATATAAACGGGCCCACTAGCCTTCCAATAAATCGATACACACGATCGGATTTCTCCACCTGCATAAATAAGTATCTACTTCCATACCTCTTATACATACGCGAATATTACCCGAAGCCTTTAGTCGTAAAGACTCCGTCCCAAATGCTGTCTAGGGTACAATTCGTTACGTTTCATGAGACAAGTAGACGTTAGACCCTCGAGTTTCAAACTTGGAAACTACTTGGTCAGTTAAACTTAAACAAAGGCCCGAGTTGAAGGCACAGGTAAACTTAGAAATTACTTATGAATTGGTATTACTAAGTGATTTGATTTATACGGGTCTGTTCTTGAAATGGGTAAGTTGGTTTCTGTGAGTATCTTTCGTTATTGCTTTGTTTTAAAAAAAACTTAGATATGACAATTTCGGGGTAACTTTTTATTCGTTGGCTATCAAGTACACATGAATAAGAACAACTTACAACATGTGGGGAATAGCATTTTTTTTTTCGCAAATCCGGTGATCATCATTTCATCATTTCAGCCAAAAAAAGTCCACTGCTGGACATAGACCTCCCCCAGGCGTCGCCACAATGACCGATCCCGTGCGTCTCGCATCCAGCGCCTTCCCGCAACCTTAACCAGGTCATCAGTCCACCTAGTGGGAGGCCTTCCAACGTATCGTCTTCCGGTTCGCGGTCACCATTCCAAAACTTTTCGGCCCCATCGGCCATCCGTTTTGCTAACAATGTGCCCTGCCTACTGCCACTTAAGTTTGGCAAATCTTCGGGCTATGTCGGTAACTTTGGTTCTCCTGCGGATATCATCATTTCTGACGTGATAACGCAAGGATATTCCCAGCATAGCCCTCTCCATTGCCCTTTGGGTGACTTTGAGCTTTCTGATAAGGCCCATTGTGAGCGACCACGTCTCGGTCCCATAGGTGATCACTGACAACACACACTGGTCATAGACTTTTATCTTGATTCACTGCGGTAAATTGGACGAAAAGATAGCACGCAACTTCCCGAACGCCGCCCAGCCGAGTCAGATTCGACGGTTGACCTCTTTCTCGAAATTGGACCTACCCAACTGGACCGTTTTTCCCAGGTAGACATAATCGTCTACAATTTCGAGTGTAGAGTCTCCGACTTTGATAGAAGTGGGTGCAACATGGGCATTCACCATGACCTCGGTTTTGTCCATGTTCATTTTAAGACCCACTCTTTCGGAAGGTCTACTGAGGTCATCGAGCATTTTACTGAGGCTCTCCATGGTCTCAGCCATGACCACTATGTCGTCGGCAAACCGAAGGTGAGTGATGTACTCGCCATTAACGTTGATGCCAAGCCCCCTTCAGACAAGAACCTTGAAGACATCCTCCAGCGCAGCAGTGAACAGTTTCGGAGAAATGACGTCTCCCTGTCTCACGCCGCGCTGGAGAAGGATTGGTTTCGAGGTCTGATCCTGAAGTTGGACTGACATGGTGGCGTTTTTGTACAAACATTTCAACACCTCAATGTACCGGTAGTCGATCTGGCTCCGTTGGAGAGACTGCAGTACAGTAGTAAATCCGGCGATCCCAAAGTAAAATTGTATACATTGATTTCCTGAAAATCAAAGTAATAGTAGTAGGTAGTAGTAGTAGATTTATTTTTTTCGTAATTACGAACATATTAAAAGTCTATCTAAAAGAGAGAGAAAAATTTCATGTTTTTAGAAACGTTACTTTAGTTGGTATGTAATCTAGATCCTATGATTTTAACTGAGGGTTTATTACGCAGTGATCGGAATAGGTAGAGTTGTAGTTACGAGTAAGTAATGTTCCGAAAATCGAAACAAATATTCCGAACAAAAAATATGTCGTAAAGTTGTCTCCATTTTTCGTCCCTGTTCTTTGACCTTTAGGTACATTAGCTCTACCTATTCCGATCACTATGTGTCTGTAAACACATTTTTTTTTTGTTTAATTATTGTAACACGGTCTGACAGGTATTTAGTAGTAGGTATCGATCAGCACTGAACTTGAAACTGAACGAACCCTCCATCTTCTAAACGTAATCGATATCAATAAAATTACTGAAGAATAAAAGAAAATAGGTAGACAATGGACTCAATAAACAATGTATCGGTGTCGCACGAAGTCATTACCAATGTAAATTATAAAGTGAGTGTGCGAGTACTTGCCGCCAATCGATTATCAATGAAATTGACACGGTCTATCGATTTGTGGGTTAATAAAATATAGGCTCGTTACCTATGAAACTACTGTTTTATTAAACGGGTCTCTGAACTATAATAACTTCGGTTTGACCAGGAGAATTAAATTCGAATATATTTAAAGCTGTTATTTTCAAAATAATATTTTTTTTTGGGTTTTGTTTTTCTTTATTAATGTTATTTAAAGATAACAGTATTATAAGATAACAGTAAGTGTTCGAGTACTTTCCGTCAATCAATGAAATTGACACGGTCTGTCGATTTGTAGATTAATAAAATATAGGCTCATTACCTATGAAATTACTGTTTTATTAAATGGGTCTCTGAACTGTAATAACTTCGGTTTGACCAGGAGAATTAAATTCAAATATATTTAAAGCTGTTATTTATGACTTTTCAAAATCATATATTTTATGGGTTTTGTTTTACTTTATTAATGTTATTTAAAGGTAACAGTATGTTTTTTTTTTATGAAATATCAAGAAATCTGAACTAAACAAATTAAATAGTTTTCAATATAAAATACAAACGTTATATAGGTAGCTATAGGGTATTTGCTAGTAGCGGTGTACATGTGTGGTCAACGCTCAATAGATGTGCCAATTGATATCAGCAAAATAGTAATGTAGAGGTATTGTAGATTTGTTCCCATCCTAAAGATAAACCTGAAATGAGCCATGTGCTTCACTACATAATAGTGTTAAAAACTTTTGTTTTTAAATTTCGAAGAAAGATACCCAGAAAAGGTCCACTCTCACGTTTAAGTTATGTTTCAAATTGAGAGAATACAACAAATTATCCGGTCTTTAATTAACTTTATCCATTCTAAAAATACTTATCGTAAAATAACCTCAGCTCTGTAAACAAATTTCCACTCACCAACTGACCATCATGCATTCTTAATGACTAAACGACGTCAGATCGTTTAAATCTATTTTCTACCATAACATACTTAAAGCCATTACATAGCCATGACACTCATTATATAGTTAGTGGAATAATTTCTTACACCATTGAGTACTTTTGTAGGAAAATTCCTCGACCTCCATTTGACCCTGACGCCTTGAAAATGGCAAATAACATTTTGAGTCCAAGATGTTAATTGTAATATATAAAAGTTGCTGTCAATTTGATTGGCCGTGAGACTGAGCCGAGATTGAGTGGAGTGAAGGAAATGACTTAGGATGAAAGTGACATTCTTTAGTGCTATTATCGAATAGGATGATTGGAGGATGTCTTCAAGGTTCTGGACTGGAGGGGGCTGGGCATCAACGTTAATGGCGAGTACATTACTCACCTTCGGTTTGCCGACGACATAGTGGTCATGGCTGAGACCATGGAGAGCCTCAGTAAAATGCTCGATGACCTCAGAAGAGCTTCCGAAAGAGTGGGTCTTAAAATGAACATGGACAAAACCAAGATCATGGTGAATGCCCATGTAACACCCACTCCTATCAAGGTCGGAGACTCTACTCTCGAAGTTGTAGACGATTATGTCTACCTGGGACAAACGGTCCAGTTGGGTAGGTCCAATTTCGAGAAAGAGGTCAACCGTCGAATCCGACTCGGCTGGGCGGCGTTCGGGAAGTTGCGTGGTATCTTCTCGTCCAATTTACCGCAGTGTCTCAAGACAAAAGTCTATGACCAGTGTGTGTTGCCAGTGATCACCTATGGGACCGAGACGTGGTCGCTCACAATGGGCCTTATCAGAAAGCTCAAAGTCACCCAAAGGGCAATGGAGAGGGCTATGCTCGGAATTTCCTTGCGTGATCACGTCAAGAATGATGATATCCGCAGGAGAACCAAAGTTACCGACATAGCCCGAAGAATTGCCAAACTTAAGTGGCAGTGGGCAGGGCACATTGCTCGCAGAACGGATGGCCGATGGGGCCGAAAGGTTCTGGAATGGCGACCGCGAACCGGAAGACGATACGTTGGAAGGCCTCCCACTAGGTGGACTGATGACCTGGTTAAGGTTGCGGGAAGGCGCTGGATGCGAGACGCACGGGATCGGTCAATGTGGCGACGCCTGGGGGAGGCCTATGTCCAGCAGTGGACGTCTTTCGGCTGAAATGATGATGATGATGATTATCGAATAAAGAATTGACGATGTGATATTAAGATTTGTGACGGATAAAGTAACCTTTTGCCTAGAACCCCTTGACTAAAAGGAAATGAAACGAAAATAACGTAATTCTCACGAAATAAAAATGTATTTATTTGACCATCGAGTTTTGGATCAGTAATGGGCTATTACTGTCTCAGGTTGGAACAAGGGTTTGGTAAGGCTAGGTCTGAATATGAGCGGGGATTCTTAAGCGATTGGTTTCTTATTTTCTATGGTAAAATAAAAATTACCACGTGTAGACTGTTTTCAAAGTAATGAGTGAGACAATGATCTTTATTAGTTAACTAGCTTCGGCCAGTGGCATCACCCGCGGGCATATCGGTAATTATCTAAAGTGAATGTACTCTCAAGGTAAAAAGTCCTATCCTTCTCCAAGGCCCACTTCGATACCAACATTTGATTCAAACATACAGACTTACCTTTCACATATAATATTAGTAGGTACGGCATTAAATAATTTTAGTTTTCTTAAATATAAACGTAACGGAAAGATGCGATCATATTTTAAAAACTGCATCTGTCCACATTTGTCGCTGCTTATAAACTAAAGTGCCACAAATCGAAATTAAGTTTTATTCAGAAGAACTTATTAAAAAAAATCCTTTATGTTTTTTTGCACTCTTACTTTCATAGCTTTTGTGTCATATATCCTTCGATGCGTATTTCAATTGCCTACCTCTTGTTTATTTTAACTTTGTAGTAACTGTAACCCAAAGTCGACTAGCAGCACATAAGTCCCTTTAGCATATAAAATATTTCTCATAAGCACATTCATATTTTGAAGGCCACAAGAAGAAGAAATGAACGTGTTTTATTTAAAAAAATCATCACACCTTTGTTGAATAAAGACAATCTTATAACCAAACAAAGAACATAAAAACCCTTCCCTTTGCACATTGCCATTTTTAAATAAATCAAAAACTTAACTTTTTATCACATAAATAGTGTTTTGGCACCATACAAAATATCTAATTAACAAAATTTAATGCTTCTAAAACGTCAACGGGCAAACACACACAGCTTTTATGCAATTATAATAATTATGAATAAATCCTTCGTACTAGAGTCTGGCAAGAGACTGAAAAACCGCGGAAAATTTAAAAATATCAGCCTAGCAACCCCAAAACTAATTTGAAATACCTGGAATAACCTGATTTGATACTTTAGAATTAGTTATTTTACTTCGTCTGAATAAAACTACTATAGGTACTTTAGGTAGGTAATACTTTAGATATTATGTATCAAAGATTAAGATTAGTGATTACGAATTAAAACTAAGTATCAACCTATTAGCGTCATACTAACTTATGAAATCTAACATCAGACGTAAACGATCTTGTTATTTGTTTGAATTCGACGTCTTTCTCCTGTTGTTTTTCTTGATATTTAGACATCATGTGAACTGTAATCCACTTGTAGGCACTTCTAATGATTTCGTTCTGACGAGAGCTATGGTTTGGAATAACTTTGACAGATGTCAACTTGACGTAACACTAAGCACTAGTTTTTGGCGCGAAGCAGGGAGAGAGGTCAAGGATTGAAGAGTAGTGAGAATATGGCGGGTTGGATTGAATTCTTAATTTGTGATAAAAACTGGACTTGAATACAGTGATAGTGACCGAGTGTTTCTGTAAATAAAACTACGTGTTTAGTGGAATGTCATATACCTACGTTATTCGCCAATACATAATGTGACCCTACATAAAAGCGAAGAAGTTGGTTTGCCTAACTCATATTAGCCCGAAAAGAACCCATGCAAAATAATGTCTTTTCCTGACAATTACACAGTATTCCCTATACATTTTTAATTGTTTTATTTATTTTTCATTTAATAAATGCTGAAGAGCTCGTGGCTACATAAATAACAGCCGCACGGGTCGATCTTCAAGGTTAAGCAACGCTTGACGAGGTCAGTCCATGGATGGGTGACCATTTCAACATGCCGAGTTTCCTCCGTGCCTCGGAAAGCACGTTAAGCCGTTGGTCGTGTAACTCTTGTAAGTGCCTAGAGTCTGGCAAACGAAAGTAGATACTCGAATTATTTGCAATCTTTTTATATCGTAATGCTATACTAATGTCAACATCAATTTTTGGTGATTTTTAGCATTTATCTATCTGCCTAGCCTTTTCCCAATTATGTAGGGGTCGGCTTCCAGTCTTACCGGATTCAACTGAGTACCAGTGTTTTACATGGAGCGACTGCCTATCTGACCTCCACAACCCAGTAACTGGGTAACACGGTATCCCTTGACAAGACTGGTGTCAGATCTCAAGCTGCTGATTCAGCAGTGCTAACTTGAAGAAGAAAAATACGCAGATGAGACGAAAGGCTATGGATAAAGTTCAATTTACTAATTGTGCCACATACCTTTGAAACAGCGATTCACATGCAGATGCAGTTGGATGTCACGTTCGGGCAGTTCAGCTCACAGACTAGGTACACTATGCTGGCCAGCGGTACACAACACAGTAGGTCTAGGTAATACAGATAACACTTTCATGTAGGTAAGTGTAAGAGGTTTGGGCGAGAAGATGCGTGATGATGGACGTGCGCGCACCCAAACCGTGGTTAGAACTAAATCGACGATCGCCGGCGGCCGGCGGTCGTGCGGCTGCGTGTTGACGGTGGCGCCACCGCGCGTGATTTCAGCAAACCAACAATATGTGACACTTATTTAATAAATTGGAACTATTAAACCAATGCCTCTCAATCGCCCTATGGTGATGTAATAAAATATAAGAACTATACATTAGGAAGCGTAACCACTATGATCGAAACTTACCGAAACTGCACGACCTTTTTCAGGGTAAAGCCAAAAAGGCGAAAGTATTATAAATTGACAACGGTCACTATTTTGCGATAGCCGTGACGTTTTTGAAACGCCTGTCGTTTCACACAAAAAATATCGTTATTGTTAGTAAGTAATCGAGTAATATCAAATTTTGGGTTCTATAGAGAGTATGAAATAATTTAAGTGTCGGGCATTATTGTTACTAGATTCGTGTATTTATGAAGTTCATCAATCCTGAGTAGAAGTGGATCCTGATAGAGCCACCTTAGCGTTTTCTTCTAGTGGGCATCACTGACATCAGTGAAGCAAAACATCATGAATCACCAACCCGTCTTGAGCTAGAGTAGTGATTAAAGCTCGTGCCTCCACTGTACGAAAAGGGACTTTGCCCTACAGCGGGAAAGTAACAGGCTGATTGAGAGTTAATTCAGACTCAGCAAAAACGGAAATACCTCGATTTATGTCAATGAATAACAAGCTATAAACTGACAGTCGGAATCATTTGGGTCTCCACCCAATACATTAATATGACTCAAAATTTAAGTATACGTATCCCAAAACCGCTATTCACTTACAATGTGACCAATGCCTACTCTTGACTGGACTATTCGAAGCAGAAAGTCGAGTGGAAAGTTGGTAAATTGTAATCTCCTATCAAGTGGGCTCTTCATTCGTCACTTGGATTTTTGGTCATTGTCCTTTCTTGCTCACTTGGAGGCCTTTTAGACCCACTTCGAGGCCTTTCAATATAGTCTGAAGAGGTACTTTATCAAGTTATGTATCGAGTTAGAGTGTTGTTTTTGAGTAAGATTAGCAAAGCAGCATATTATGTAAGATCTTAAGCTTCAGACAAATTCTCATCCTATAGCGATGGCCATTTTCAAAACGCCAAAATATAATGCAAGAAAGAAAAATAATAAAAGCAAACAATTTTTTTTCTGTCCCGCACAGGATACACGAGAGAGAAAACAAAAAAAAACTATTATTAAAAAACTGGTGAAGTCCGTGTCAGACTTCGCACATCTGGCGTTCCGTATCAAAGAAAAAATCTGATTTATTCGTATTATTTGGTAATTAAACTATACATATAATAAAATTTCAAGTTCGTAGGTCATTGGGCAGTTAAAAAAATCTTCGGCACAAAAAAGTGTGACAGACGAAAAACAGATGGACAGACAGACGGACACGAGAGTGATAGCAATAGGGCTCCGTTTGGACTCTTCAGATACAGAACCCTAAAAAAGAACCCTGTGCGAGACTAAAATGGCTAAGGGAATGATCACGTGACATTTCGATAGCGCTTGAAGCACGGGGACTTGAAGATACCAATATTTTTGACATTTTGCCAATCGGCTTCACGACGGTTTGATAGAATTGCAATTATCTAAACTCTCTTGAGACACATAGATCTTCGGCTTAGTAAGCTATCTTCTCCGTCGTTCCCTCACTGCTAAGGATAGCGACCACATACGACGCGACTCCAAGTTCTTCGGTCTTCAGCAGTGTGGATTGAGATTTAAATTCTGCCTCCAACGTCTGATCATCTTGCACTCTGCCTTGAGTAGCTATATTTCTCTACAATTGGGATGATGCCAACAAAAAAATATTTAGTCCGTCAGGTAGATTAACTAAAAAATTTAGACACGTATATTTTTTGTGTCACATTAAAAAAAAAATACGACGTTGAAATATCCTGTGACGTCAAACCTTAGCAAGGTGTGACGTCACACTTTATACTGACAAGTGACGTCACAAGCCCCCAATCCTGAACTTTGATGCGCTTTATCTTTGTTAATTTTTATGTATTTGATAAAGCAAATAAACATGTCCATTGTTATTTGATAATCTCACTGACGAACTAAATATAATTAATATTAGGGGTAAAAGTATGAAATTGCCAATTTGTACTGAAAAATTGAAACTAGTTTTAATTTTTTTTTCAAGGTCATTTATGCCTTTGCGATAGAACTCTGGTGATCTTTATTCGACAAACTGTGTGAAAGCATTTTGTACTGCCTCCTGAGAAGAAAACTTTTTATCACGTAGAAAATTGTCCAAATCACGAAAAAAATGGTAGTCCGTTGGAGCAAGGTCTGGCGAATACGGAGGGTGACGAATTGTTTCTAATTGCAGTTCCTGTAGAGTTAAAACGGTTTCTCGTGCTGTATGAGGTCTCGCGTTATCATGGAGCAATAATGGTGAAGATCGATTCATGAGTCGGGGTTGTTGCACTGCTTGTCTTGCTATCATTGTTTGGAGTTCAGCACAGTAGACATCTGCCGTTATTGCTTGACCAGATCGGAGAATGCTATAGTGAATATACCGTAGTTACCATTACCTTTTTATTGGTCAGCCATTGCATTTTTCGCTTACGGTTATCGTAAAGAATCCACTTTTCATCACATGTCACAACTCGATCCAATATTCCTTCATTTCTGTTTCGATTCAACAAGGGAACACAAGTTTTAACACGCGTTTCTTTCTGCAGATCAGTCAAATCATGAGGCAACCATTTTTCATATCTTTTATTTTATTGATTTGACGCAAATGAGTCAATATTGTTGTTAAGGTAACGTTAAACCATGCCGCTAATTCCTGGGTAGTTTAGCTCGGATCGGCTTCCACCATCTCTTTCAATTCATTGTTATTCACTTGTGTGGGCGGTCTTCCACGTGGTTTGTTCTTCAAATCATAGTTTCCATCACGAAAGCATTTAAACCAAAATCGCACGGTGCGTACATGAGCAGTACCCTCTCCAAACGCAACATTGATATTGCGAGGTATTTCTGCCGCGTTAAAAATCACTCGAATTTTCGAAATATCCATCTTTCTTGTCTAAGCTGAATCTAAAAAACAAATGAAAGTCGATAATCGAATGTTGCACATTTTATAACATGGTACTTATGAAATTATTCTTTTAAAAGTTGCACCATGTGATAAAAGTTACACTCAAAAATCTCAAACCATGAATGTTCTATGTCAATTCAAAGTATCTATTACAATACAACGGAAATTTCATACTTTAACCCCTATTATTTATCTACCCAGGCAACTTCCCTATTCTCTAAGCACAGTCTTAGCGACTGTTACGTAAGGATTGCGAAGTGTTCGTTCTAACCTAATTAATTAATTATGTGATTATCACAATATACATAGCTGTAATGTACCTATCTGTATGCTCCAAAAGTTAGGCAGAGATGACACATGTAAAAGGTGGCGAATCTAGGTATAACCATCAATTGGGTGCAATGCCAAGCCGTAAATAAAAAAATTTAGATGGAGAAACCCAATAACGCAACACTTCTCTCAAAACATAGAAAGAAAATATGGTGACACAACGCATGTTCTAAATTCAAAGACATTTAACATGCACCAAACCATATCATCAATCTTTGCGATGAGGGTTTCCTGATATGATGTACACTAGGTGGCAGCATTGAGACGTCTTGTCCAGGCACCTGTCAAAAGCTTATGGTTTCCGTCATTCGTCATATTGACGCCAATATCAAGTGGATACGTTTACCAAGTAGAAGATCTCTTGCCAAAGTAGCACCAACTGGTGGCAAAAATTTCCTTGAAAACCCTCATTGAAAGCACTGAGTTTAATAAATTAAACAAACTAATAGACGTCAAATTCATTTTATTTGGTTTATGTTTAAGTTACCTACAAATGTTTATCGTTGGCGGGTATTGGCTTTGCGGGTATTAACATAAATATTACCGGTTCTTACGACACTATATCCTCGTAACTTGAATACTTCTTCCCAATCGTTTACTGCAATTTCTGTTCCGTTCGGCCATCTTGTAATGATTCCGTTTTCGTGGCAGGTCTCTGTGACATCCCCATTCTTGGAAAAGATAAAACATTATGTCAACAATTTTATCATACCTATTATTATTGACTAGTCACATACAACTTAATGTTTGATAAAAAGACAAATTAGGCACGAGAAGGAGAAAATCTTTACAAAACATATATAATGATGTCGTATCCAATTGTAGCAATTTATTACGATACACATCTAGAACATGAAAATATCGCATCGCGACAGCATTATATCCTGTGTTTTTGGCCGCGTAAGTAAGTTAATAGTACATTATGATATAAGTGCGGTAAGTTAAAAATTACAGCCGAGGCGATATAGCTAGCCAGAGCCGCAGGTGAGGGCTACAAGAAAGCAGAGGCTGTAATTATCAAAGCGCACGTATGTCATACGACGTTTTATAACATATTTGCAAGGAAATAAATAAAACTCGGACTTTCTTAAACGAATAAATCTTACTTATTTACGTACTTCAAGAATTTTTACTTGTTCACAAATTAGCGATACGCGCGCATAAGCGCTTTTTTTTTGAGGCAAAGGCAGAAAAACAGCCAGTATTACTAATAAAGTAAATTAATATTTTTTTATCACACTTGCACGTACAAACTATATCTAAAAATATAGGTTAACTTGGCCGTAATGCCACATATAAAAGCTTTCTTTTTGTCATGAAACCCAAGGTCGGTAAGTAATATTTTTTTAATTTATATCACAGCCACCGACGTCTATTATACAAGTACGCTGGACTTAACATACTATATGAAATGACAGTTGTTTTTTGTGCTGATTCAAAGCGCCCCGCTCGAGGTTCTCAGGAACTAAAATTGACACATTTAGAGATAGGATAATACCGATATTACTCAAAATTAGGTAAAACTATTTTTTTTGCCAGAGCCGCAGGTGAGGGCTACAAGAAAGCAGAGGCTGTAATTATCAAAGCGCACGTATGTCATACGACGTTTTATAACATATTTGCAAGGAAATAAATAAAACTCGGACTTTCTTAAACGAATAAATCTTACTTATTTACGTACTTCAAGAATTTTTACTTGTTCACAAATTAGCGATACGCGCGCATAAGCGCTTTTTTTTTGAGGCAAAGGCAGAAAAACAGCCAGTATTACTAATAAAGTAAATTAATATTTTTTTATCACACTTGCACGTACAAACTATATCTAAAAATATAGGTTAACTTGGCCGTAATGCCACATATAAAAGCTTTCTTTTTGTCATGAAACCCAAGGTCGGTAAGTAATATTTTTTTAATTTATATCACAGCCACCGACGTCTATTATACAAGTACGCTGGACTTAACATACTATATGAAATGACAGTTGTTTTTTGTGCTGATTCAAAGCGCCCCGCTCGAGGTTCTCAGGAACTAAAATTGACACATTTAGAGATAGGATAATACCGATATTACTCAAAATTAGGTAAAACTATTTTTTTTGCCAGAGCCGCAGGTGAGGGCTACAAGAAAGCAGAGGCTGTAATTATCAAAGCGCACGTATGTCATACGACGTTTTATAACATATTTGCAAGGAAATAAATAAAACTCGGACTTTCTTAAACGAATAAATCTTACTTATTTACGTACTTCAAGAATTTTTACTTGTTCACAAATTAGCGATACGCGCGCATAAGCGCTTTTTTTTTGAGGCAAAGGCAGAAAAACAGCCAGTATTACTAATAAAGTAAATTAATATTTTTTTATCACACTTGCACGTACAAACTATATCTAAAAATATAGGTTAACTTGGCCGTAATGCCACATATAAAAGCTTTCTTTTTGTCATGAAACCCAAGGTCGGTAAGTAATATTTTTTTAATTTATATCACAGCCACCGACGTCTATTATACAAGTACGCTGGACTTAACATACTATATGAAATGACAGTTGTTTTTTGTGCTGATTCAAAGCGCCCCGCTCGAGGTTCTCAGGAACTAAAATTGACACATTTAGAGATAGGATAATACCGATATTACTCAAAATTAGGTAAAACTATTTTTTTTGCCAGAGCCGCAGGTGAGGGCTACAAGAAAGCAGAGGCTGTAATTATCAAAGCGCACGTATGTCATACGACGTTTTATAACATATTTGCAAGGAAATAAATAAAACTCGGACTTTCTTAAACGAATAAATCTTACTTATTTACGTACTTCAAGAATTTTTACTTGTTCACAAATTAGCGATACGCGCGCATAAGCGCTTTTTTTTTGAGGCAAAGGCAGAAAAACAGCCAGTATTACTAATAAAGTAAATTAATATTTTTTTATCACACTTGCACGTACAAACTATATCTAAAAATATAGGTTAACTTGGCCGTAATGCCACATATAAAAGCTTTCTTTTTGTCATGAAACCCAAGGTCGGTAAGTAATATTTTTTTAATTTATATCACAGCCACCGACGTCTATTATACAAGTACGCTGGACTTAACATACTATATGAAATGACAGTTGTTTTTTGTGCTGATTCAAAGCGCCCCGCTCGAGGTTCTCAGGAACTAAAATTGACACATTTAGAGATAGGATAATACCGATATTACTCAAAATTAGGTAAAACTATTTTTTTTTCTTTCGCCTGGAAATATTATGATATTGTAATTAATATATCAGTATTAGTGATATTTTTTAATTACACTAACACATCTACTGTTTTGACTTCTCGTAGTATGTTGGAACTAAATATCTCATATTGATATTGGTGATTTTTTTTTAACCGAAGGCTGTGTCCCGTCTCTAATATTAGTTTCATGGACTCTCACGTTAAGTCACGTTGCTATCAGCGCCAAAATGGCGACAATCAAATGTCTTCATTTTGTCATCGATAATATGAAGTCCAGCGTACTTGTATGATAGAGTTCAGTGAGCACAGCATACACGTCATGCAAGTTCAAGCAAGGAGTTTACACGCAATTGAAAAATTGTCTTAAAATGTTATCTAAACATTAATTTCTTTGAAATCTCACTACATGTTACTTACATACTCAACTAATGTTCTTAATAATCGATTTAAATAGTTATTTGTATCCAAAGGTCGTTTTTTTTTTTTACTTTCCGTCATGACTGACTACCTACGTAAGTATTTGCCCTTAACGTTTCTGAACGAAACATTAGTATAATCTGTGGTGTGGTCAAAAACTCGCCATTCGCTTAAAAAAAAGTTCACGTATTTCGTAATAATAGCTGTGCTGACTTGTGTATTAGACAATGATATTCAAATAAACAGATACGTTATACACTCACAAAACAATTGAAAAAAGTGTGCCGCACATAGCGGCAGCACACATACACACTTTTCATTCATCTAACATTAAAAAATAATTATTTTAATCAATAAATAAATAAATTACAAATACACACGATGGCTGTTATTTTATTTTGTTTTTGTTTCAACAAAACCTATCGCTCTTCGCCATGCGTGACATAAACTAAAGATTAAAGGTCACAATTGTGACCTATTCGAGTCTTCAAAATGCGCGCGCTCATAACATATCTGTTTATTTGAATATCATTGGTATTAGAGCTATAATTCTAATTATTACTCGCAAATGTGATGAATAATATTTTATGTTTCACAGGCGGTACGGGAATTACGAACCTCGACTCAGAAAGCCCTCAGTCTTCGACTTTGGGCTTCTACTAGAGCCTCGATCGTATTTCCTTACTTACCGCCCTTAATACACAATGTTAATGTTACTATTCTGTTTTGTTACAGATAAATGGTTGTAATTTATGGTCAAAATTATTTAAATTAAAGAATTAAATGTTTATTTATTATATATATTTTATTCATAAAATGTTGACCACTTTTCTGACATAAAAACTCTTTGCTAAGATTTAAAAAAGTATTGTTCGTTTTAGACGGAGCATCTTCATAAACAGTGCGTTTTACATTACAATAACGCACAATTACGTAGAGAACAAAATCGATTGCTCAATTTTTCCAAATAGAGCGGAAATTAAGTAAGCAACCAGCACTGGCACGTGACTATAAAATGTTTATTTCTGAATACTTAGAGCTCGGACATATGACACCCGTTGCGTCACACATACAGCCGGGCTGCTACTTATCGCACCACTGCGTCCAACGATCTGAGTCATCAACTACCAAATTGCGAGTTGTCTTTAATGCCTCGGCAAAAACCTCGAGTGGATACAGCCTCAATGATCTTATGTGCCGAGGACCCAATTTACAACAAGACCTTCAGAGTCTTATCTTAAAATGGAGACAATTTAGATACTGCTTTTACAGCAGATATAGAATTTTTTTTTTCGCAAAATCTGGCTACATCCCGATGACCAGAAATATCAGAAAATTATATGGCGAAACCATCAATCTCAACCCTTAAAAGAATACCAGTAAGCGACAGTTACATATGGCACAAAAGCCGCACCTTTTTTAGCCATGATGACAATGAAACAACTGGCCATCGATGAAAGACCAAACTATCCGCAAAGTTGCGCTCCTGACATCCTAGAACACTCGTTTTACATGGACGATCTCATGCATGGTGAACATTCAGCGAGAGCAGCTAAACAGCTCAAAGCAGAGATGATCAGCCTCCTTAAATCTGGCGGGTTTAATCTCAGAAAATGGCGATCAAACTTGCCGGAAATAATAGATAGTTCTGATGCACCTCAAAAGGAAGACTTTGACTTTAAGCAACCGGATCAACCAAAACATTAGGTCTTCGGTGGGAACCAAAAAATGATCAATTTATTTTTCATCCTATAGAATTTATCTCTCGGGACATCCTCACAAAAAGACAATTCCTATCTCAAATATCTAAAATGTTTTACCCCTTGGGCTGGCTAGCACCAGTCACAATAAAACTTAAGATCTTGTTCCAAGAATTATGGAAATCAGACCTGTCTTGGGACAACCCTGCCCTCAAGAAATTGCGTTAGAGTGGAATACTATTATGGCCGATCTATCCCATATATCTCAATTTAAAATACCACGTTGGATTCAAACCAGGGAAAAGGATATCATCGAACTCCATGGCTTTTGCGACGCCAGCACAAAAGCATACGCTTGCGTCGTGTATTGCAAAATACAGAGTGAAAATGAAACCCACGTGACCCTTATTGCAGGGAAATCGAAAGTAATACCGCTGAAAAAACCACAATCGATACCGCGTTTGGAACTCTGTGGTGCTCTCTTGTTGTCAAAACTTATGCGAAAAATCATCTTATCCCTATCGAGCTACAAGGTGCATGTTTATGGTTGGATTGATTCAACGGCTGTTCTAGGTTGGTTAAGTGGCGAACCGGAGAAATGGAAACCCTTTGTTGCGAATCGAGTGAGGCTAATTACTGAAATAATCCCTAAAGATAACTGGAGTTACGTAAAATCCAAAGAAAACCCCGCAGATTGCGCAATCCGCGATTTACTTGCTGCTCAACTAGCCTATTATTCACTGTGGTGGCAAAGGCCCGACTGGTTACCACAATATAAGCCAAAAGAATCTCACAAGATGCCGATTTACACGAGTATTACTAACGAAGAACTCAGATCAGAGCTAAACATAATATCAGCACAAATATCTGGTGACTTGGTAGTTCCTGTCGACAACTTTAATCTTAAAGATCTTTACAGCTTGCTCAAAGTAAGAGCCAAATACTCTGGCAAATTCCTGATAATAGAAATAAAAATACCCCTGATTGAAAGGGATATTTACGAGGTATTCAGTCTTATCCCGGTTCCACGCATTGTGAAGGATAACAGGATGATGAAGGTCGAAACTATCTCTGAATTAGTAGCCATCAATATGAGAAAGGATTCGTACTTAACTATCACAGACACAGATCTGCAGTCATGCGTATTACAACACCCTGTGACTATACTGTGTCATATCAGAAAGCCTATTCACCACATGAAAGATAATCATAGCCTTTGCGAGACGATCCCAGGCACAAGAACTGCTGCAGCTGATAACCTAACTGCCTCGACTTGGTTATCGCACAGAAGTTTGACGTTACATTCATTGCAGCATAAATAATAATACTTGTTATCTGCTGTTAACTCTCTCCAGTCATTCTTGCACGAGGTAGTTTTAGTTATACAAGTTCTTGTGCCTGGGATCGTCTCGCAAAGGCTATGATTATCTTTCATGTGGTGAATAGGCTTTCTGATATGACACAGTATAGTCACAGGGTTTTGTAATACGCATGACTGCAGATCTGTGTCTGTGATAGTTAAGTAAAACAGAAAACTTTATGATGTACTCAAACAAAAGATTGTCTAGTAAAATTAGTACAACGAAAAAGATTATCTCACCTGAAATATCACCAATTAATCACATAATAAATATAACTATGCCAGAAATCTCAAATGAGCTTAATCCCAATAACTCAGATAACCTCAAGCAATTTGAATTCATTAAGAGAAGTCTTGAGGTCATGAAGCAGAGTGAACCTTTGAGCACTAATATCTCCTACCACGACGTCCACCAGTATACCGCTATATATCTCATCATATTGGGCATCTTGTTAATGGTGGCAGGTTACTGTTTTAAATGTTGGCGTCAAAGGCAACGTAAAGAAAATCGTTCCACTTCTGCAGCAGAGCGGTCTACAGCATCTGCGGCGACGGCGTTGCCATCTCCACACAACGTTGCTGATAGTGTTGTGATTGAGTGTAGTGAAATTAGGGAAATGGGCAATCCAGTAGTAAACCAGTGAAAAGTGATCCTAAGCGACTAGCGCTATCTAGTGAATGCTTACAAAAAAAGGAAGATAGAGGTTCTTCACCGATCTTTCGCGTGTTCTCTCTTCCTGATTTACACTGTAGCGACTCTGTTTAATTCGTAATGTTACTTTAATCTCACCTTTTAACATAACTAACCCTACATAACTATTTTAGTATTAGTTGAACATTGTTAATATTAATTTCACTACCCATATAACTATACCTACTTACTAACCTCATCTTTTTCTCCCTCGGGAGCATGTTCGGGTCAATCACCGAACAATAATAACCATGTCAGCGTAATTGCAACACCGCGCTATATGCCTTGAATATTTTATGTATTACCTAAGTAAAACAGTCAGTACGCTTTTGGATAGCACATCGGGCGCGACTCAATCTCATCTCATTCACCTCATTAGTTTTAATCGTTATCCCATTTGAGTTACTGAAATATATCTATCTTTATAATCTTTAATCCTAGTTTATCTTTATCTCACCCCAACCCCGAACAGAGATATATTACGATAGTGAAATTGGTGAAATAAGAGACCCTTTCCGAGCAAATGTGTTATAATAGTACGTTGTGATACAAGGGTGGAAAGTAGGTTATTGCAAACGTGCTGTCATTAACAAGTCCGAAACGAAGGCGAGGGTTTTTAATGACACGAGTTTGTAATAACCTACACACCCGTGTGTCACACGACGTTTTTCAATACAGTTGTGAGAACTATTAAAACAAATCAAAGAATTAGATTCGTTTATACAAAAAAATGAATATGGCACGTTGCTGCAACTGGACATTTTTTTCATCGAAAACAGCCTATACAGCCTATTCAATTTTTGACAAATGTTAATGTGAAGATAATTAAATTAAAACTGGTAAATAAATATATTAAACAAACATTTAAAAAAACTTTTGAGAATTCAATCATTCATTTTTCCTCGTATAAAATCTATCCAATTTTAGTCTATGTATGAAAACTCCTTGCTACTAACTTTTTTTAAATTGACTTATAAATTTAAAACTCAACTGCAAAACTAATGATCGAGCTCGTAAACAAAAGTCACGACCATGTAACAGAAATATGCCTATGCAAAAGATTTAATTTTCGAATCATAATTATAGCTTTTGAAAGTACGCCATGTTAGCATGCACTAAATAGGTACTCCTAAAACAGTAGAATGTTGATTTATAAATATATATTAATAATATATTCTTGTTTTTTGTGATAATATTCACGTGATTCATGATGAAGTTATGGGCCATCGCAAACTTGGCGATATGTCACCGCGTCTATTCGCCGCGTCTTGTCGCGGCTTTGTCGTTTGCATTTGGCATCTTGTCGCCGCGACTAGACGCGGTGCTTTCGCTAGCGTCGGCGACTAGTCGTAAGACAGACGTCGTGCAGGAAGCGATCATTAGCAGTGGAGTATTCGAGAGAGACGGCCGTGTTCTCCATCTTGTTAGTGAATATGGAGCCTCTATTTGCACTTGCTTCGGTCACTATAGTCATTTGAACGTAAGCCCCAATAGCAGGACGGGCTTCGGCGTCCAAAATGAATACATTGACATCGAACGTATCCTTATTGACATTCTCAATAAAATAAACACATGCACCTTCCTCAGCGCTCACAGCGAGACTGATGCAGAGCTGTCGCGCGACTGTCGTCGTGTGTGCGCGTGCACAGCGCCACTTCCTAGCTGCGATGTAGAGCGCGCGCGACTTCCCTAGCTTATCATCGCGACTCCGCTTCTCTGACGCCAAGTGTGCGAAGCTTTGAACAACATAAATGAAATTGTCGGCCGCAGCCTGTCGTCGCGTCTAGTCGCCGAGTTGTCGCTGTCACGTGTCGCCTAGTGTGCGCCTAGCCTTAGTGTTACTTTTGGGAATAAATAACATAAGAATTCCAAAATATTTTATAATGTGTACGGAATCAGAAGTCATGACCACGTAACAGAAAGATGCCTATGCAAAAGATTTAATTTTCGAATCATAATTATAGCTTTTGAAAGTACGTCATGTTTAACAACTGTATTGAAAAATAATTTACTTACAGGTTCGGTATTTTCAGTGCAGGTTTTTGTGACTGGACCAGCGATAACCATAAATGAAACCACCAGAAAAATAGCCAGGGTCGCAAACCGGAACATTTTCCTTCTTTAGTGACTCCAAAGAAGAATTCTTCATCAATAGAGAACTATCCGCAAAGCTGAGTTCAGATGGCGCTACAGGAATCAGAGTAAACAAACCAAACTGTTAAAGTCGAGCGACAAAATTTCGCAGTTTATGCATACAAAATATAAAACTAATGAACCTAACTAGTGAAAGAAAAGTGGAGCTAACTAAGAATTGAGGAAGTTAGACCATACTGCAGCTAACAACCCGGCTTCGAGAGCGCGGTGCATCAGTAAATGGAAAAAAAACGGATTTAGTTGAAAGGTACGAATATGAATGCGAACATTGAATGTCTACTGTAACTTGCAGATATTATGTTAGTTTACTATGTAATGAGATTAATGTACATCCAATTAATATTCAAAACAATAATTCCAGGTTAATTTTATATGACTTGCATAATTACTTCGCAGTGGAACCGTCTTGCACACGGTCACATTATAATGGCAGACAGCAGTCCAAACTGATGCATTATTGGCCAACAGCTAGCAATTTTTTTTTTTTTTTTTATTATTTTGGTTTTTGAACGCTAATTATTCTTAAAAACAGTAAATAAAGTTCGGGAACAACAAACAGTAGCAAACTCACAATATTATCATTTTTACTCCACTCCGTCAAGCGCCATCTGGCGGGAGCAATTCCCCTATTGTGATCACATTAAAGTGTGATCAATAGTTAGTTTGTTTAATTTTGCTTGAAGTGAGTGAATGCAGCAATAATATTTGATGTCACTTACACTACGAAACATTAATGAAATGGCAAAATAATATAGTAGTGGTAAAGTGCAGTAGCATGTTGGATTTTCAACACTCTGCTCAGAGTAGCGGGTTGAAAGTCCAATTATACGCTTTTATATAGGCAAAAGAAGGCATAAATATGAAGACATTATTTGTTATAATGGTGTCACCTAAGTATTAGTGATAAATAAATATATAAATCTACAAATAATAAAATAAAGCTACTCACATTTAATTCCTGAAGACGTATGCTGCCGAAGTCAGGCAAGGAATATGATGAGTACAAATGCTATCACCTTTATATACCCACTGATAACAATATATTTCGGGTTTTTACAGCAACATTGTAAGCACTAATTATAAAATATTTTGAAATTCTTTTGTTATTTATTCCCAAAAGTAACACTAAGGCTAGCCTTAGTGTTAATTTGCCGCCTAGTGTGCGCCTAGGCGCACGTGACAGCGACAACTCGGCGACTAGACGCGACGACAGGCTGCGGCCGACAATTTCATTTATGTTGTTCAAAGCTTCGCACACTTGGCGTCAGAGAAGCGGAGTCGCGACGACAAGCTAGGGCAGTCGCGCGCGCTCTTCATCGCAGCTAGGAAGTGGCGCTGTGCACGCGCACACACGACGACAGTCGCGCGACAGTTCTGCACCAGTCTCGCTGTGAGCGCTGAGGAAGGTGCATGGGTTTATTATATTGAGAATGTCAATAAGGATACGTTCGATGTCAATGTATTCATTTTGGACGCCGATGCCCGTCCTGCTTTTGGGGCTTACGTTCAAATGACTATAGTGACCGAAGCAAGTGCAAATAGAGGCTCCATATTCACTAACAAGATGGAGAATACGGCCGTCTCTCTCGAATACTCCACTGCTAATGATCGCTTCCTGCATGAAGTCTGTCTTACGACTAGTCGCCGACGATAGCGACAGCACCGCGTCTAGTCGCGGCGACAAGATGCCAAATGCAAACGACAAAGCCGCGACAAGACGCGGCGAATAGACGCGGTGACAAGTCGCCAAGTTTGCGATGGCCCTTAACTTCATCATGAATCACGTGAATATTATCACAAAAAGACAAGTCTAAGTCAAAGGTTAAGTTAGGTTATCAAGTCGCTTTGATTAATTCAAATTAACTAGGAGTCTTGTTTTGATTAATCATTGTTTTTTCAATGTTTGAGAGCAATAACCGATTTAAATTTATGGAATAACATTAGAATTGCGAAAACATTTTGTGATTATTTAATATAAATAGAGCGACGGAATTTATGTTCATAATATTCCTTGCCTGACTTTGGAAGCAGAAATACGTCTTCGAGACAAATTCTCAAGTATCCGGTGAAAAGGATATGTGTTTTACAGCATTGGTATGTTAAACGCCGTGACTACAATCAAGACAATATGAATAAGTTCAGGGAGTGTTTACAAAATGTTTCTTTATCGGAAATATATAAACTTGACAATCCGAATAAGGCCTATAATATATTTCTGGAGACATTTACCCTAATGTATAATTTATGTTTTCCATTAAAACGTATAAAATTAAGCGTACACAAGAGACCACAATGGATGTCTCGAGGAATTAAAACGTGCAGTAAAAATAAAATAACTCTTTTGTGGCGTTACCGACTGGAACGCAATGAACAATGTAAACTAGAATTCAAAAGATATATAGCAATATATAAAAAAAATATCAAATTAACAAAACGTGCTCAGAACAGCTATAAAATCAAATCATCATCTAACAAGTCAAAATCTACTTGGGAAATCATTAATTGAACGAAGATGAATATGCCCAATAGAAACTCAATTGGAAACATTAAAATTGGAAATAAAAACGTAACGCACCCGTACGAGATAGCGAAAGCCTTTAACAACTTTTTTGTCGACAAGATAAAACCTATCAGTAATAGAGGTAAACATGTGACATCAAATATCTCAAAATCAAGTAATTCAATGTTTATGGCACCAAGTAATGAAAATGACATCAAAACCATTATTGGGTCTTTAAAAAATACTGGCAGTGTAGGTAATGATGGGATTTCTACCAAAGTAATTAAATACGTTTCGGACTCCATCAGTAGACATTTGAGCTATATTCTTAATTTGTGCATAACACACGGTACTTACCCAAATAACCTAAAAACAACTGTGGTTAAACCATTGTTTAAAAAAAATGACAAAGATTGCATGGAGTCTTATGGGCCTATTGCACTTGTTCCAATAATATCCAAGATATATTAACTTAGCCATCTATGACTTTTTAAATAATGTTTATACGAATGTTGACAATAGAATACCTGTGTGCTCAATATATTGTGACGTGACTCAAGCCTTTGACTATGTAGACCATAATATATTGTTAAGTAAACTAGACGCCTACGGCATTAGAGATAATATCCTAAATTGAATAGAATCGTATTTAAAGAACAGGAAACAGTACGTTGAAGTATCTGAAATAGATTTTAAACTTAAATGTCAACAAATCTGATCTTCGAACACTCACATATGGCGTACCCCAGGGCAGTGTTTTAGGGCCTCCTTTATTTATAATCTATATAAGTGACATGCCGAAAGTTACAACTCACCCTATGTCACTATTTGCTGATGACAGCACTGTGACTATTAATAGCACTAATGCTGAAAACTATAAAGACGAAATTTATAAGACAATAACCTCCATAGTACAATGGTTAGATAATAATAATTTAAATATAAATATTGACAAGACAAAATTAACGATGTTCAGCCAACGTTCAAACACAAATATGAGTATATACTATGACAGCCAACGCATATCACAAGTAAATACATCTAAATTCCTAGATTTAACAATTGATAATAAATTAGATTGGAAAACACACACGGAGGAGCTAACCAAACGAATTAGTAAGTATGCCTATGCCCTATACAAACTTACCTCAGTCAAAATCAAAATCAAAATCAATATTTTTTATTTCACATAGGCCTACATGGGCACTTATAAAACGTCGACAAAAGGTGCACGGTTCGGGTTGGTCGTTTCCTATGGAGAAGAACCGGCAAGAAACTCCATGGTTACTCTTTTAAAAATGGTTTGGTTTTACAATATTTCCATGTTACAGCATTAGTACTTAGACATGGGGGGTCAACGTAGGCCCGACTTATGACAATAAGTCGTAAGAAACTAAAAAAATAAAATAAAAGGATTATATATTTTATAAAAAAGTTAACAAATGTTAACTAGCATCTAGAAGGCTTACAATGTTCACACATTCACAAAACAATCGGTAAAAGAATCTATACAAAGGTAAATAAAAATAGTATTACATGACTAAATTTAACATGTGGCACAAATTTTGTTATCAGTGCTGTAACTATTCTTCGCAAAGGGCTATAAAGATGTTTGAAAACCATTGTAAAACTCTAATTAAAAGAAGGAAAGAAAAATGAGATTGAGAATAGTTAGAGACATCCACATATTTGTGCCGTTTACAAGTTACCAGGGAAGCTGCATGCGCAGAAGGAGCTAAGGCCAAATGTTTTTATCTTCAACGTAGTCCTTGATTTTATAATATGCTTTTTTAACAAGGATACGTTTGATGTAGTTTTTGAACATTCCATCGGTCAGTTCTATAACTGACTTTGGCAACTTGTTATAAAAGCGTATACTGTTTATAAGAAAAGACTTGCTAGTTTTCGTTAATCTGAATTTGGGTATTACAATTTCGTGCTTACTGCGTGTATTTAAATTATGGAAGTCGCTTCTAGTTTTGAAAAGCCCCCGATTTTAACGGACATACAAAATACATTCCAAAATATAAAGTGAAGGTAGAGTCAGTATATCGATCTCTTTAAATTTTTCTCTGAGGGACTCGCGAGGACCCATTTTATAGATTGCGCGGATTGCCCTCTTTTGTAGGATGAAAATTGAGTCAACGTCTGCTGCTGATCCCCACAGCAGAATGCCATAAGACATAATACTGTGGAAATAAGCATAGTATACTAACCTAGCTGTAGCTACATCGGTTAGCTGCCTTATTTTCCTTACTGCATATGCAGCCGAACTTAACCTACCCGAAAGAGTTCTAATGTGCGCGCCCCACTGCAATTTTGAATCGATAGTAATCCCCAAGAATACAGTTTCCGTTATAACTTCAAGATTTTTGCCGTCAAGATTTAAGTTTAGGTCATGTTGTGGTACATTTGGTAAAGAGAACTTTAGACATTTTGTTTTTTTCGCATTCAGTAAAAGATTGTTAGCTGCGAACCATTTTGAGAGAACAATTAGACTTTCGTTGACATTTAAAACATCCGTATCTTGCCTATCTATTTTAAAAATTAGCGAAGTATCATCAGCAAATAGAATTATATCCGATAATTTGGCCATCATAAAAGGGAGATCATTTAAGTAAACCAGAAAAAGGAAAGGGCCGAGAATTGAACCTTGGGGCACGCCCATCTTGACTAGAGACCCGGAGGACGTCGCCCCATTAACATTTACTTTTTGCTGTCTGTTTGATAAATAGGAAAGCACGAGATCAGCAGATTTTCCACGAATTCCGTAGTGGTGTAATTTACAGATCAGTGTGTTGTGGTCGACGCAGTCGAAAGCTTTTGAGAGATCACAGAAAATGCCAATGGCATCCTGGGACCTCTCCCAAGCCTCCAAGATGTGGCTGATGAGTTTTACTCCCGCGTCCGTTGTCGACCTACCTTTCGTGAAACCAAACTGTTGACTATGCAGGATCCCATTTGAATTGAAGTGAGACAACATCTGTTCCAGCATGATTTTTTCATAGATTTTACTCAATACTGGAAGCACGGATATAGGTCTATAATTAGAAGGATCGCTCTTACAGCCTGATTTGAAAATTGGTACTACTTTACTGTGTTTCATTAAGTCAGGAAAAGTGCCGCTGTCCAAACATTGATTGAATATGCCTGTTAGGACAGGAGCAATTGAGTCAATAATATCTCCAAGAACCCTAACGGATATCCCCCACAAGTCTTCAGTATTCTTTATATTGAGACTTTTGAACGCGTTTTTAATTGTATTAATACATATTGGTTTAAATTTAAAGATTGGTATGTCCTTAGTAAAGTTTTCTTTAAGAAGAGCTTCAGCTAATTTAGATGAGGAAGGAAGGGACTTCGTAACCTCTAACCAACCAGTGATTAGTGTGGACGCTTTAGTCACAGCATATCATGGCTTGGTGGGTTCAGTTCTGAGATATGGTGTTATTTTTTGGGGAAATTCAACCAATAGGGAATTAATTTTTAAAGCACAGAAAAAGTGCATCAGGACAATGTTTGGATTACAGGTCATAGATACATGTAAACCATTATTTATTAAATTTAAAATATTAACTCTTCCATGCTTAAATGTTTTTGAAGTTGCTGTATTTGTTAAGACCAATCCTAAGTTGTTTAAAAAAAATTCGGACTTTAATAACCGAAGTCGAAGGGATAACAGTAGCTTATGCGTAAGAAGGTCCCACACAGCATTGATGTATAAAAGTGTATTTTGCATGGCGCCAGTCATATTTAACCACTTACCACGGTCAATCAAAGAATTGAACGTGAGCTTATTTAAGAAACGACTAAAATCTTTACTGGTGAACAAAGCATATTACAGTATTTCGGTATTTTTAAAGGACAAAAATCTAATGACAGAATGAATGCTAATGAAAAACACGACTGTTTGTGTCTACATATAAATTTTGTATATTGACATTAGAATTGTATATTGATACCGGTATTGTATATTGACATGAGAATTGTATATTGACATTTGAATTGTAATTGACGTTAGAATTGTATATTGACATAGGAATTGTATATTGACATTAGAATTGTATATTATCATTAATATTGTATATTGAAATTTGTACCTATATTGACATAGTGTTATTGTCTGTTTTTCAGTCTGTGCCTTGACATGTACTGTATTGACATTTTGTTTTTTAAGGTAATATTATTAATTTTCTTTTTATTGACATTGATTTATATTAATATTTACATTGACATTGATTTCATTAATTTGTGTTATGCAATTCTTTATAATTGTTGTTTTATTGTCCAGGCTTATTTTATTTGATTATTGAGATTTAGCTGGCTTGATTTTTATTTTTTATTACCTACTTGCAAACATTTGTACGCCCTCTGGCATAACATAGCGTACTCTTTATTACCTGTATATACCAATTATTTTTACCTATGTTAAACAAATGAATAAATGACTTATGACTTATGAGAAATTTAAGTGAGTAGATAATAAAATATGAAATTGTAACTCGGTGATGTCTGTGTCTTGAAGATATTAATAGATAATTTTATACGGTGGGTCTTTATATCAGCAATAGATGGCAAAAATAATATTTGTGGAATTTTTGTTTGTCTGTCACGGACGATTTTTGTACGCGGTTGACGCAAAAAAGTCTGCACCAAATTGGATCCCGTTGTATTATTGCTAACTTAAAAAATGGTACTTACATGTTTTATCTTGACACACCGCCTAGAAGTCGAATAATCTGTAACAGAGAGTTTCCTTGACTCGTTCAGAAAGGGGAATACGGAATTCTTAAGAGATACCAGGCAGCTGTCTGAGGTGTTTTGTTGTCAGAATAATTTTTCCATAGTCAAACAATTTTATTTTAATTATCTCATTTATATATTTTTTTCGATATCTATTAAATATTTCCAAATAATAATAATTTATGCATACTTTTTTGTTTGTAACAATATGATTTTAAATATTCCGGCAAAGTAAAGCAGTGTGTATTATATTATTTAGTCTGATATACATAAATTCTTGCCCTGCTAGGGCTCCTTTTCGAGGGTATCCAGTATCACTGACAGCTCTAAAATTTACCAAGCAGCAGTAGAAGTAAAATCTCTGAGCTACTGAAGGAATGACGGTCATTGATTAAATATCGTGGAAAGTAAAGAAATCGTGAGACGTATTCAAGCTTAACCTCCATCTACAACTGCGCAAAATCAACTAATCTGCCTACCGCTAAGCCGCTAACTCAGGCCTTCATAACCATTTTTAGGGTTCCGTTCCTCATAAAGAAAAAGGAAAACCTTACAGGATCACTTCGTTGTCTATCTGTCCAGATCTTTTTTGTAGTAACGCGAGAAGGTATCAAGTTGAAATTAAGATCAAATACTCAGGTTTGTATTAACTTGGTAACGCGGTAGTCGGTTTCATCATCAGTCTTCCGACTTCTCATGATCCCCTAACAAAAGCCTCGCGGCGATGATTAATTGTGTATTTTCCAAATTGTTCAGGCATTATTGAAGGATAAAAATAAACAATAATAAAAAAGTAAACATACTTAAATAAATATACTCAGTTATATTTCTTGAACACGTATTGTGGCTCCCTAAGTCAGGCAGGTATTCTTAATTATGCCTGTGTTAACAAAATATTTTAAGTTTGAACATATATTAATTCGGCATCTTGATTTAATTACTGATTGTTTCTTTTTATCAATGTTTGCGGTGAATACAATAAATTTGATTTGGAACCAATAGAATATTGGGTATAAATAGAGTGACAAAATTCCTGTTCATTATATTCCTTACCTGACTCCAACGTAACAATACGTATAAATATATGTAAGTAGATTTATTTTAGTACAATCACCACTGCTCTCAAAACGTTAAAGGAAAACAACTTTATGAAACCGGCATTTCCTTGAACCAGAAATTCGAAGACATGTGACATCGAACAATCCGCACTGTGCCCTTGATGTGGATTATAGCCCTCTCTTTGAAAGGAGGCCTGAGTCCCAGCGGTGGGAACATCAAAAGGCTGATTATGATGATGATCTTTGAATGCAGTAGTGATTATGTATTATGGTTTCTACTGCGTAACCAATCATTGATTGAGCAGATAGAAAGGGACTGAATAACTAAAATAGTAATTAGTAAGGAAAATATTAGCGCTATTCCTATCTCCTAGACACTGACTGTATCTAGAATGTTGCTGTGCCCGACAGGGTCCATAACTGTTTCTGCAACTTATATTTGTTGTACATTATGAATGCAATAAATGTAATTTGAATTAGATTTCATTTTTATACAATTGATAACGAACTATGTAGACAATAATATTGGTTTATCATCTTTGCAGCAACCAAAGAAGAAAAATGTTTCTATTCGCAACTGTGGCTATTTTTATGATGGGCGCATTGTTGGTTACATCTGGTCGACTCACGAAAACCAACACTGAAAAGGCCGAGCCCGTAAGTTCATTCGACTATCTAGAGAAAGGCCGTAAACACATTATACGTCAGTGCGTCACTATGTGATGTCGTGTCGTAGAAACCTACGATGTGTATCGAAAAATCACTAAGTTTTTTTGTCATTTTTATCACGAACGTCAAAGGTTTCCATAACACAACATCGCATCGGATTTGGTTGATTTTATAAAATTAGTCTCCTTCTCGTACCTAATATATCGCTCCTACCACAGGCAGTTTTGGATTCCTTCATCATCATTATCAGCTTTTTAATGTTACTACTGTTGAGACATACAACCACCATTCGGGCCTATTGCGGATTATTAGATGTCACATGTCTTTGAATTTTTGGTTCTATAGGACATGCCGGTTTACTCGCCGAAAACACAACGATTACGATGTCGTGTCGCAGAAACCCCCTTCATCCTTCATCGTGTATCGTAAAAATCCGCTACTCTAAAGATTCCATAACACGACATGGCATAACAATGCAGCAAAGTCGTATCGTTTGTTTGTTGTGTTTTGGCTACTAGGTACATTATTTAACAACAATATTGTCAACCAGCCCGAAACTCTGATTCTCAATCTTAACTGATACTTACAAGTTATCGCGAAAAACTAAATTTGCTTATATATTTTTATCGCGGTGACTCAGGACCTTGGTTTTTATACACCTAATATCAGGAACTATAGTCCTCAGTATCTGGTATAAATTTCATCTTGCTAGGGCTACCCGTTCCTGTGAAAATCGGTGGCGACAAACGGACAGACAGACAGACGGACAGACGGACAGACGGACAAGAAAGTGATCTTATAAGGGTTCCTTTTTTTTACCTTTTGAGGTACGGAACCCTAAAAATAACAATCTTAAGGATTTAAAGTATTTTCTCTTCAGGGCCCATTGATTTTTTCCACCCTGTATATACACACGGGTTTAAGTATTTAAAACTGATAATAATTCAAACATTTGCAGCAATCATTCTGTTTGTTGTTGGTGGTTGTCGGTTGCTGTTTTTGGTTGTAAAAATACAACTTTTATTTAAAAAAACAAAATAATACATAAAAAATATAATTGTATTTGTTTAAGTGTTAGTAATCTTCAAATGTTTACTCAGGAGTTGAATTCTCGGCATTGCCTTTGCGATGATTAATATTGTAGTACCGCTTGTCACGCGAGTATATCCTTGCAAAGCTAGATAGTTCGGTTCAGTTCAACAAAAAATTTAAAAAGTTGAAAATAAAGATAAATTATGGTACTTTCTAGTATTCGCGAAAATCTAGATTTGCCTATATCTTTAAAATTTAGCCACTAATAACCAATTTCATTATTTCGGTAAAATTCAAATTCTATATCTTTATTTCGAGCGAAGACTCTTAAAGGGTTAGTAACAACGTGCATTAAACCTAAGTATTAGTAAACAACACGATACGGTGACATATGTAACTGAAAGCAGTGAACTACGTATATATACGAACAGTCCACTCTGTCAGCAATCATTTTCAGAACCCTGTTAGGGCTGTCCATAACTCGAGCCACCATTGATGTTGCGCGCTTGCGCATTATCGCGTAACACCAAACGCGCCGCCCCAAACATCCCTGACGCACTACAACGCCAAGGCAACCCTATCAGTTTTCTGAACGCGTTATTATACTGGACACGAAGGGCTCCATACGACGCCTGTGAATACTTATCCCACAGGCTGCAAGTGTTCTAAAGAGCGTCACCTTTATTTCTGCAGTACAATGTGCAAACCTGCGAGCTATCATATTCGCATGCGCAGAAATAGCCCTCCAGTCCCTTTCAATTTCAGCATTGTCCTTTAAAGCTTATTATTGAAACAGACACCGTCAATATGACAAACGAATTGTTGACGGCTAAGCGCCTCAATCAGGGCATTCATATACAAATTGAAGAGGGCAGGGGCCAATCCCCCCTGTCTCACCCCACTCTCCAATTGATAAGGTTCCGACAGCACACCCGCCCACCGAATTCTGTTGATCTGGCTTCCATACCAATGCCTGAAGATACTTATAAGCTCGAAAGGCAAGCTTATAGGTTCAAGTTTCCTCCATAATATATCTTAGGAAACCAGATCAAAAGCTCTAAACCGATCGAGGAATTAAGCAAAAACTGGTTTTCCTCTTTTTGTGTAGTACCTGACGGCCTGCTTGAGACACAAAACTACACTCTCTGTAGAAAGACCAGGCCGAAACCCGAACTGATTGTCGTGCAGCACGTTTAGCTGTGTATCAAGCAGACCATCAAGCACCTTAGCGACTATAGTTGCTAGAGAAATAGGTCTATAGTTTCCCCTATCCGAAAGATCACCTGTTTTACTTTTAACAATGGGAACCACGACCGTCCTCATTAGGCAAGTATGAATGACCAATACATCAATTGTACAGCAGTGCGAAAACCCCCGGCATCATGTCCAGGGGACTTACCTCTAGACGTAGACCTGATGACCCTGGCCACTCACATCATTCACACTAACAGGCAGGCTTGGCCGAATGCTCAATTTATTAGTGCTCTGCCAGAAACCGCAAAAATCACGCTTTGAATGCTTAGAGGCAATTATGTCCATCTTTATCTGTATCTTTGTCTGTATAATGAGCAGGAACGAAACCCTCGGCGCACGAGTTTGACCGGTTTTTTATTTAGTCAATACGGCGACAGACATAATTATGTTACTAGAAATAGGGACCAATTAATTCAACTAGGTTTCAGGGTGTCTAAAGTAGCATTCTCTTTTATAGGGCACTATATAAAATGTTACATTAAAATACCTCCACACATTCTTAAGCTGAATGTGACGAAATTTTAAACTTGTATAAAACACACCCTATGCTTACAAGCATATTACAATTTGGGGGATTAAATCGCTGAAAAAATGTTTCGCTCAATGCTTGTCCTGCTCTGCAGCCACTAGGGCGCAAAAACAAGTGACTGGCAGAAAACTTTTGAAGTATTGTTGGACCTGCTAAGGACTGTATGAATATATTTGTATTATATAAACTCAATTTCTTTTAGTATTATATAACTGCACAGCACATTTGTGTGAGTACTATTTTCCAACTGTAAATCTACCATCCATTGTATCTATGTGTCATTCGTTGACTTGTGACCGCCATTTTTTTTTTTTTTTTTCTCCCCTGGCATTTGAGAGTGTGTCATTCTCTTTCAAATGTTTCTCCGATGGTGGCATATGTGTTGGTTGACCTGAGTGGTGCCAATTCATGTGTCATGTTCGTAAACTTGCACCATCAGTTGGGATTGGTCATAACTTAACTGCTTCGGCCTGCTTTTAATTACGTACATTTTTGTTTTAAATATACTTTTGTTTTACTCTAGACAATTTTAAGTGCACGTCTTTTTACATCGTTCTCACATATGTATTTTTCCATCAATATTGAAGTAACCAAATAATTGTAATTAAAACTGATGTAAAAGATTGTCCGTGGAGTTTCTTCCAAATTCTTCTCCATAGAGACCTACTGACGCTTGCGAATGTGCAACTAGATTCATATTTTGTTGGTCAATTGAAAATTACCTATAAGGTTAATTTGAAATAAACTATTTTATTTTTATTTTGCATTCCACAGACGAGCAGCTTGGACAGCAAAAGATTAATCCATGAAAGTTGTGGAATGCATTGGCATTTTAAGTCGCAAGTTAACTGATGGCCTTAGAGATATTATGTAGGAATCGCAGATAAACTGAAAAAGATCCTTGAGTTAAAGAGGGGTGGAAGGAATATGAACCTTATAAACAAATTTTGAAGCAGCTAAAGTTTATCGAGTTATGTAGTTCGAAATGAGACCCCTCGTTACGGATATACAAATTTAGTATTTTTGGAAATTCACTTCGTGCCTTCTGCAAAGTATTGTGGTGTATGCTCTACATAACATTTTGTTCCTCAACCTGTAGCTCTTCTACAGTCTCTTAATTTCGAAATTCCGATTAGCAATTGGTTAAGTTAGCCCGATTTTTTTTTACCACTGCAGCAAATCCACTGAAAAACTAATCATCAATAACTCGTTCCTGTTCAAGAAAAGTTTATTTGGAAAAATAAAACAAAATCTAGGCGTTGATGGACTTACGTATATGCTCCTCGGCTTCACATTTACACGTTAGTCCATCAATGCTTATTTTGCTGGCCGCTGCAGTAATGTACTATATCTATATTTTATATCATCTTCTTCATTGGTATGCTCTTAAATTCATTAAGATAAAAATACAAAATGAAAATAATAATAAAAAGCCAAAAATAAAAATTGAAAACAAAACTCAATTATCAAAATCGTAAGCTCAAAAATCAAAGTCATAAAAAAGATTAAGTACTAAATTTCTAATGTTATGCCCAGAAGTAGGTTTACCCACTGAGAGCAATTCATTGTAAAGAATTTTCCTCGTAGGAAATTATACCAACAGTATATTAAACATTTTATAATCGTACATTTTATTTATTTATCAAATCAAGAGTCTATTTTTCTGGGTATTTTGTGGGCATCGCTTCGGCTAGTATTGACGTAACGGGTTAGATTAGGTTATCAGTTAACGTTGATAAATTAAAATTATTAGGAGTAGTGTTTTAATTACCCAATGTTTTTTTTAATGTTTTCGGGCATACCCGAATGTTAGTTTTGGGAAAAAACATAAGAATTACGACATATTATTTTATAATTAACCGTACATGTTGGGTATAAATAGGGCGACAGCATTCATATTTATCATATTCCTTTGCTGACTTCGGGAGCAGCAATACGTCTTCAAAAATTTAAGTGAGTTTTTTACATATTTTATTCAATAAATCTAATGTCTAAAATTATGCCTATATATTTAGGCATTTATTAAGATATTCTTTTGCTTAAAATAAAGCGCACTGCTGGGATTTTTAGAAGTCCAGCGTGCAGTAATATTAACGCATTTAATTTAAGTTTTCTAGTGCTTAAAAAACTACCAATTTGAACTTAATGTAGTCCGATTGTTCTGAGTTTTCGATATATGGTGTTCCAAAATCTTTATTTTTTTAAACTGCGACCTCAACATGATCGTTTAAGAAGCATTTAGGTATTTCATTGGCATTTTGGTAATTAACTCGGGTTTCTGAAAAATAGCTTCTACTGAAGAACCAGCGATTGATCACATTTTTATGCGATTACGTTTGATGACGAATATTGAACCCAATAATAATGTTGTCTCTTCTTTTCAGAAACCATAGAAGGAAAATGTTCCGGCTCGCGACCCTGGCCATTTTGTTGGTGGCTGCAATGGTGGTTATAGCTGGCCCAGTCACAAAAAGCTGCTCTAAAAAGACTGAACCGGTAAGTAAATTTTTAATCTTGAGTAAGATAAACACGCGGTACGACGTTGTGTCATATCATATTTGATGTAGTGTCGTGTAAATTTGCGACGTGATCGTATGTTTTTAATTTAACCCATAGGTACGTTATTATCCTTTTGCTATTACCACAAATATTTTCTAAATTGTGTTCTTTTATCTGTTTCCTCTTCATTAGTTAGTCGATGTTTCCGGGAAGTTTTATTTTACCGCAGTTATAAGGCATTCATTACGGTTAGTAGCAAGATCATAAGTCTTCACAAGAGGTATCGTATTACCCAGTTCCGGTATTGTGTAGATTATATATGCAGACACTCCATGTAAATAACGGTATTCAGCTGGTAGATTGGAAGCCAACCCCAATTCAGTTGGAAGGCTATGCAGATGTTGATCGGTTATCTACATTTTTTATATAGTTTGTCGTCTTCTCGTGCGTGCCTATATCCTTTTTAACAGTCAGTATTTGATAACTGTCTGGTTATTTTAAGACAATTTTTATGAAATTCTGTATTTTTTTTACAGAACGGAGATGTAACAGTGACATGCCGAGATATCGGAATTATTGTAACGTGGCCAAATGGAAAAGAAATAGTTCTATTCGATTGGGCTGAAGTAGCTAAATTAAAAGGATATACTAGCGTAAGGAGTGGTAATACTTATATTTACACCCACAAAGCCAGTGCTAGCAAATCATAATCGAATTGTTAATAAAACATTTAACAAGAACAACAACTCATCAACACAATTATTTAGCAAAACTCTTCATCAACATAATTATTTTGTAGACAAGAAAAAATAAACCTAATAAAATGATATTTGTTACCTATTGCTTTGTTTTATTTACTAAACTTGGGTGTGCAATGAATGAGTACCTGGGCTACTGAGCTTTGCTCGGTGTTTTTAGGATTCCGTACCCAAGGGGTAAAAACAGGACCCTATTACTAAGACTCCGCGGTCCGTCTGTCTGTCTGTCTGTCTGTCACCAGGCTGTATCTCAAGAACCGTGATAGCTAGAGAGTTGAAATTTTCACAGATGATGTATTTCTGTTGCCGCTATAACACAAATACTAAAAACAGAATAAAATAATTATTTAAGGGGGGCTCCCATACAAAAAACGTGATTTTTATGCCGTTTTTGCTATAATGGTACGGAACCCTTCGTGCGCGAGTCTGACTCGCACTTGGCCGGATTTTTTTTTATTTAAACGTTTAAAACCATACAAGAAAGAGATGGCGTGACGAATCAGACATCTACCTGAAGGATTGGCCAGACGTAGCAAGAGACAGAAAAAAATGGAAAGACGGAAGGGAGGCCTTTGCCCTGCAGTGGGACATAACAGGCTCATAATAATAATAATAAAACCATACAACTACAAATGGTATGACGGAAAAATGTAGTCATTTAAAAAAAAAACTTCTTCTGCCCATTTAAATTACCAATTTCTCATCTTTACTGAAATCATAGGCAATTCCAAAAAAAACATTTAAATTCTCCATAAAAAGTAGTCATTAGCTGACCAAAATGTTTATGGGAGAAACGTTTCGCCAGTGACACAAAGAGAAAGAAGTTTGAGTTAGAACTTCCTCATAGAACGACAATTTTTTATACCATTTAAAAATAAAACCTTAAGCAAACACAGTTTAGGAACAGATCCATTACACCCTAGTAACCACCACAATTTTATTACCGGCGAAAGCCCGGCCTACAACCTGGCAAAATTCACTAGGTCATTCAGCCCGTACAGTGACCGGTGGATATGGGCGATGCAAGTTGATCGTGTAATAGAGTGCCGTGTATGGCACCGACGACCCCAATAGGTAATCTACTTTGGTCTTCGACTAGCGATCTATTAAGCGTAAACTATGTTGTTAGTGATTAGTTTGGAAAATTGAGCGGCTGTATTGGTTCGCTGAAGCCTTTTTAGGCTATTTTTAGCCTGGCCATATTATATTGGATGAGAGTCAGATACACGTAGTTTTAATCATCCTTCATTTATATTCATAGCACGATGCGTATATCTACGGATAGGGCAGAGGTGTAGGAACAGTAGTAACATCCACATTTTGTGAGTTATAATGGGTGGCTATAATGGGTTATTTTTTCTAAACTAAAAAAATAATGAATTTAATGGGTTATCTTTATTATCATACAAACGAACCATTATTAAAATTTATTTTTGAAAGATTATTTCTTTCAAATGTTGTCCATAACTGCGGTTAACATGGTCCGTTCTGCAGTTACAATTTTCGATGACGCGTCCGAGCATTTCGAGTGGTATTGGCGACCGTTATTTATTTATTAAAACTTTATGCACAAGTACAAAGGCGGACTTAATGCCTTAGGCATTTTCTACCAGTCGACCTTAGGGTGGTGCAGAGATAAAATAAGGTAGGTGCAACTAAATGAAAGAATAAATTGAGAAGAATAAACATATTTATACATAGATACATACATACAAAAACAATGCTATAGAGAAACCGAAACCAACAAATCAATTCTGTGTTGATTCTGCAAACTTCTTGCGAATGTGAGCGCATTCCAAAGAGAGATAGCCTGGACAAAGAAGGACGAGTGAATAAACCCAGAGCGGTGAGAGGGACATTGTAGAAGACGATTATTGGTGGAGCGAAGATTTTTACTGTGAGCAGAGCAAAAGAATTGAACATGAGAAGTCAGATAAGAAGGAGAAGTGGGTTTATCAATAAAAGAAAACAGGGTAGTCAAGGCCCTCAGCGCTCTACGCTGACGAATGGGTAACCATTTTAAAAGTGATCGATGAGTGGATATATGATCATACTTACGGAGGTTGAAGACAAATCGAATGCAGTTATTTAGAAGGCGGTCAAGTTTATTGCGTAGATCTGCATTAAGGTCATAGTAGCACACATCACCATAGTCATTAATGGGAAAGATTAGGGACTGTACAAGCATGGCCTTTATGTGAGCTGGCAGAAGATTTTTTAGCCGACACAGTGAACGCAACGTTCCGGTGACCTTTTGGCACACTTGTAACCTGTTTGCTCCAGTCAAGGCAAGTGTCGATGAGCAGACCAAGATCCTTAACCTCGGAGCTAAACGGGATTGGTACGTTGTCGAAGGTTATGGGTGGAACAGTTAAGTTATCGAGCTTTCTCAAGCTATGGGGGCTCCCAAGTATGATAGCCTGACATTTTGCAGGGTTAACCGCCACACCGAATCGGTCCGACCAGCCTTTGATCATAATTAAATCCCGGTTTAGCCCCTCGACCGCTTCCGATAAGTTGTAAACACCCGCCTGACAGTAGAGCTGTAAATCGTAAGCGTAGAGATGATACGCACACTGAAGCTCGGTGGTTATAAGATTTATGAAAATTGAGAACAGAAGACAAGTCTCCAGTACGAACTGATTGCTGACGCCCCCGAAGATAAGAGGAAAACCATTCCAGTACCTGGTGAGAGACCTTACGATAAGAAAGGATAGACAAAAGGATATCGTGATTGACGGTATTAAAGGCGTTGGAGAAGTCGATTATTACTAAAATAGTAACTTTAGTGTCCTCCATTCCCCGCCTTATATCGTCAGTCACTTTAAGGAGAGCTGACACGGTACTATGCCCGGGCCTGAAACCCGATTGAAACGGGCTGATGAGGGAGTTGTGGTAAATAAAGTATGACAGTTGTTTATGAACACAGGCCTCGAGCACTTTGGACAGGAAAGGAAGGATTGAAATTGGGTGAAAGTGACCAGAAAGATTAGGATTGGGAATCTTAGGCAGGGCTCGAACATGAGCATTACGCCACAAGAAAGGGAAAACACCGGAGTAAAGAGAGAAGTTAACAATGTGGGAGATTACAGGAAGAAGTTGATCCAAAACCGACACGATCATATGACGACTGATGTTATCGCAGCCCACAGCTTTGGATTTAATGGATAGGATTATCTTTATGATCTCTACTGGGTCGACTGGGGTGAAGACAAAGGGGGCAATATTAGGACGCGTCAGACCAGCAAGGTAGTCGATAGTTTGACGTTTGGTTAGAAAGTCTATCATAGGCACAGTAGAGAAAAACTAGTTTAGATCGTCCAAGTCAATCGTGCCATGATAACGGACTATTTGTTTCCGGAAATTAAAGTCCGTGACCTCCAGGATATTTGGTACCAACAAGACAGTGCCTTGCCACACAGCACGTGAAACCATGTCTTTATTGCGAGAACAATTGGGTGTACAGTTAATTTCGTGCTTCGGACCGGTCAGTTGGCTGCCTAGATCGTGTGACATCACACCCCTAGACCTTTTCCTTTGGGGCTATGTAAAGTCCAAAGTATATATGTATAAACCGCGTACGATTGAGCAACTGGAAGCCAACATTAGGTACTTGTATTATTCACCAAATACCACTTGAAATGCTCGGACGCGTCGTCGAAAATTGGAAATGCAGAATGGACCATATTAACCGCAGTTATGGACAACATTTGAAAGAAATAATCTTTAAAAAATAAATGTATAGAATAGTTATTTTGAAAAATAATAAAGATAAGCCGATATTTTTTTGTTTTGATAAAAGTACTGGTAGTAATAACCCATTATTTAAATTCCATGTAATTAAGGCTGAACCCATGGCCATCAACCAGAAACAAAATCATACTACGAGTTGCTGCTGGGCAATTCCAGATGGGAAAACCCAATAACAGTTTGCAATTCCCGAATAGGGATGTTAACAAAAAAATATTTTTGGTCCGTCAGGTAGATTAATAAAAAATATTGGATACGTATTTTTCTTTTGTCACAAAAAAAAATCGTAAACAAAAAAAATCGCTTGCGTTGAAATATTCTGTGACGTCACGGTGTGCCACATTTTATACTGACAAAGTGACGTCACAAGCCCCGAATCTTGAACTTTCATGCGCTTTATCTTTGTCAATTTGTATTTATTTGATAAAGCAAAAAAAAACGGGTCCACTATTATTAAATAATATTGGACCCGTTTTTTTTTGCTTTATCAAATAAATACAAATTGACAAAGATAAAGCGCATGAAAGTTCAAGATTCGGGGCTTGTGACGTCACTTTGTCAGTATAAAATGTGGCACACCGTGACGTCACAGAATATTTCAACGCAAGCGATTTTTTTTGTTTACGATTTTTTTTTGTGACAAAAGAAAAATACGTATCCAATATTTTTTATTAATCTACCTGACGGACCAAAAATATTTTTTTGTTAACATCCCTATTCGGGAATTGCAAACTGTTATTGGGTTTTCCCATCTGGAATTGCCCAGCAGCAACTCGTAGTATGATTTTGTTTCTGGTTGATGGCCATGGGTTCAGCCTTAATTACATGGAATTTAAATAATGGGTTATTACTACCAGTACTTTTATCAAAACAAAAAAATATCGGCTTATCTTTATTATTTTTCAAAATAACTATTCTATACATTTATTTTTTAAAGATTATTTCTTTCAAATGTTGTCCATAACTGCGGTTAATATGGTCCATTCTGCATTTCCAATTTTCGACGACGCGTCCGAGCATTTCAAGTGGTATTTGGTGAATAATACAAGTACCTAATGTTGGCTTCCAGTTGCTCAATCGTACGCGGTTTATACATATATACTTTGGACTTTACATAGCCCCAAAGGAAAAGGTCTAGGGGTGTGATGTCACACGATCTAGGCAGCCAACTGACCGGTCCGAAGCACGAAATTAACTGTACACCCAATTGTTCTCGCAATAAAGACATGGTTTCACGTGCTGTGTGGCAAGGCACTGTCTTGTTGGTACCAAATATCCTGGAGGTCACGGACTTTAATTTCCGGAAACAAATAGTCCGTTATCATGGCACGATTGACTTGGACGATCTAAACTAGTTTTTCTCTACTGTGCCTATGATAGACTTTCTAACCAAACGTCAAACTATCGACTACCTTGCTGGTCTGACGCGTCCTAATATTGCCCCCTTTGTCTTCACCCCAGTCGACCCAGTAGAGATCATAAAGATAATCCTATCCATTAAATCCAAAGCTGTGGGCTGCGATAACATCAGTCGTCATATGATCGTGTCGGTTTTGGATCAACTTCTTCCTGTAATCTCCCACATTGTTAACTTCTCTCTTTACTCCGGTGTTTTCCCTTTCTTGTGGCGTAATGCTCATGTTCGAGCCCTGCCTAAGATTCCCAATCCTAATCTTTCTGGTCACTTTCACCCAATTTCAATCCTTCCTTTCCTGTCCAAAGTGCTCGAGGCCTGTGTTCATAAACAACTGTCATACTTTATTTACCACAACTCCCTCATCAGCCCGTTTCAATCGGGTTTCAGGCCCGGGCATAGTACCGTGTCAGCTCTCCTTAAAGTGACTGACGATATAAGGCGGGGAATGGAGGACACTAAAGTTACTATTTTAGTAATAATCGACTTCTCCAACGCCTTTAATACCGTCAATCACGATATCCTTTTGTCTATCCTTTCTTATCGTAAGGTCTCTCACCAGGTACTGGAATGGTTTTCCTCTTATCTTCGGGGGCGTCAGCAATCAGTTCGTACTGGAGACTTGTCTTCTGTTCTCAATTTTCATAAATCTTATAACCACCGAGCTTCAGTGTGCGTATCATCTCTACGCTTACGATTTACAGCTCTACTGTCAGGCGGGTGTTTACAACTTATCGGAAGCGGTCGAGGGGCTAAACCGGGATTTAATTATGATCAAAGGCTGGTCGGACCGATTCGGTGTGGCGGTTAACCCTGCAAAATGTCAGGCTATCATACTTGGGAGCCCCCATAGCTTGAGAAAGCTCGATAACTTAACTGTTCCACCCATAACCTTCGACAACGTACCAATCCCGTTTAGCTCCGAGGTTAAGGATCTTGGTCTGCTCATCGACACTTGCCTTGACTGGAGCAAACAGGTTACAAGTGTGCCAAAAGGTCACCGGAACGTTGCGTTCACTGTGTCGGCTAAAAAATCTTCTGCCAGCTCACATAAAGGCCATGCTTGTACAGTCCCTAATCTTTCCCATTAATGACTATGGTGATGTGTGCTACTATGACCTTAATGCAGATCTACGCAATAAACTTGACCGCCTTCTAAATAACTGCATTCGATTTGTCTTCAACCTCCGTAAGTATGATCATATATCCACTCATCGATCACTTTTAAAATGGTTACCCATTCGTCAGCGTAGAGCGCTGAGGGCCTTGACTACCCTGTTTTCTTTTATTGATAAACCCACTTCTCCTTCTTATCTGACTTCTCATGTTCAATTCTTTTGCTCTGCTCACAGTAAAAATCTTCGCTCCACCAATAATCGTCTTCTACAATGTCCCTCTCACCGCTCTGGGTTTATTCACTCGTCCTTCTTTGTCCAGGCTATCTCTCTTTGGAATGCGCTCACATTCGCAAGAAGTTTGCAGAATCAACACAGAATTGATTTGTTGGTTTCGGTTTCTCTATAGCATTGTTTTTGTATGTATGTATCTATGTATAAATATGTTTATTCTTCTCAATTTATTCTTTCATTTAGTTGCACCTACCTTATTTTATCTCTGCACCACCCTAAGGTCGACTGGTAGAAAATGCCTAAGGCATTAAGTCCGCCTTTGTACTTGTGCATAAAGTTTTAATAAATAAATAACGGTCGCCAATACCACTCGAAATGCTCGGACGCGTCATCGAAAATTGTAACTGCAGAACGGACCATGTTAACCGCAGTTATGGACAACATTTGAAAGAAATAATCTTTCAAAAATAAATTTTAATAATGGTTCGTTTGTATGATAATAAAGATAACCCATTAAATTCATTATTTTTTTAGTTTAGAAAAAATAACCCATTATAGCCACCCATTATAACTCACAAAATGTGGATGTTACTACTGTTCCTACACCTCTGCCCTATCCGTAGATATACGCATCGTGCTATGAATATAAATGAAGGATGATTAAAACTACGTGTATCTGACTCTCATCCAATATAATATGGCCAGGCTAAAAATAGCCTAAAAAGGCTTCAGCGAACCAATACAGCCGCTCAATTTTCCAAACTAATCACTAACAACATAGTTTACGCTTAATAGATCGCTAGTCGAAGACCAAAGTAGATTACCTATTGGGGTCGTCGGTGCCATACACGGCACTCTATTACACGATCAACTTGCATCGCCCATATCCACCGGTCACTGTACGGGCTGAATGACCTAGTGAATTTTGCCAGGTTGTAGGCCGGGCTTTCGCCGGTAATAAAATTGTGGTGGTTACTAGGGTGTAATGGATCTGTTCCTAAACTGTGTTTGCTTAAGGTTTTATTTTTAAATGGTATAAAAAATTGTCGTTCTATGAGGAAGTTCTAACTCAAACTTCTTTCTCTTTGTGTCACTGGCGAAACGTTTCTCCCATAAACATTTTGGTCAGCTAATGACTACTTTTTATGGAGAATTTAAATGTTTTTTTTGGAATTGCCTATGATTTCAGTAAAGATGAGAAATTGGTAATTTAAATGGGCAGAAGAAGTTTTTTTTTTAAATGACTACATTTTTCCGTCATACCATTTGTAGTTGTATGGTTTTATTATTATTATTATGAGCCTGTTATGTCCCACTGCAGGGCAAAGGCCTCCCTTCCGTCTTTCCATTTTTTTCTGTCTCTTGCTACGTCTGGCCAATCCTTCAGGTAGATGTCTGATTCGTCACGCCATCTCTTTCTTGTATGGTTTTAAACGTTTAAATAAAAAAAAATCCGGCCAAGTGCGAGTCAGACTCGCGCACGAAGGGTTCCGTACCATTATAGCAAAAACGGCATAAAAATCACGTTTTTTGTATGGGAGCCCCCCTTAAATAATTATTTTATTCTGTTTTTAGTATTTGTGTTATAGCGGCAACAGAAATACATCATCTGTGAAAATTTCAACTCTCTAGCTATCACGGTTCTTGAGATACAGCCTGGTGACAGACAGACAGACAGACAGACGGACCGCGGAGTCTTAGTAATAGGGTCCTGTTTTTACCCCTTGGGTACGGAATCCTAAAAACACCGAGCAAAGCTCAGTAGCCCAGGTACTCATTCATTGCACACCCAAGTTTAGTAAATAAAACAAAGCAATAGGTAACAAATATCATTTTATTAGGTTTATTTTTTCTTGTCTACAAAATAATTATGTTGATGAAGAGTTTTGCTAAATAATTGTGTTGATGAGTTGTTGTTCTTGTTAAATGTTTTATTAACAATTCGATTATGATTTGCTAGCACTGGCTTTGTGGGTGTAAATATAAGTATTACCACTCCTTACGCTAGTATATCCTTTTAATTTAGCTACTTCAGCCCAATCGAATAGAACTATTTCTTTTCCATTTGGCCACGTTACAATAATTCCGATATCTCGGCATGTCACTGTTACATCTCCGTTCTGTAAAAAAAATACAGAATTTCATAAAAATTGTCTTAAAATAACCAGACAGTTATCAAATACTGACTGTTAAAAAGGATATAGGCACGCACGAGAAGACGACAAACTATATAAAAAATGTAGATAACCGATCAACATCTGTATAGCCTTCCAACTGAATTGG